>JBBDGP010000008.1:1077500-1543607 GCA_037952835.1 Lithobates septentrionalis
ATATATATGTAACACTCGTAAAACTTGTATGGGGAAAAAAAGTGAATGGCAATGGGGTTTATTATAGCTTATCTTTGCCAAGGTCAATATGCCTATGCATGCCTATACCTACCTACACGGCGAGCGCTTTATGTACATCAAGTCACTAGTCACTTTACCAAAGTACAAAGAAACATTTACATTAAAACACACACATACATACATACACATAAATATATCTATATATAGATATATCTATATATAGATATATATATATCGCACAAATGCGAAGGAATATATTTTGGAACACGATAATGATTATACTGTAGATCAGTATGCATCTACCTATAATACATGGGTTGTCCTACATAATATAACAGGCAATTCAAACACAAAGTGTACTACAATTATTAATTCCTGTTTCAAATTTAAATCAGATCAAGTAACTATAACATTTGCATTAAGGCAAAATGCTACACTGGAAATCGGCATTTTTATACATGAATTTAAATTCAAATATTAATTAACAAGTAGATTTTAATTTAAAAAAAAAGACTATTAAATTTGATTTGCATTAATTATTCCTCACGGTTCTAGCCTGAATACAAAAGAACCAGAAACTTCACACAAAATAAAAAAAATAAAAAAGGGGGAAAACCAGACAAATTAATAAAATAAAGTATATTCAGACAGCAATTAACTGTTTATAAGAACTCGTCTTTTTATTTTGCAACCAACATGTTGCCAAAGGAGCAACTTCAAAAGGATTTTCCTGTTTTTTTTTCCACTTGTTCTTGTCAGTGCAGGTCAGGAACACAAAAGTGGAAAGTCACTGCAAAGCCACCTCACGAAGGGGCTGAGCGGCGAAAATCAAACAAAGACCAATTAAACTAATCATAACGTCCCACTGAACACAAGGAGGCTCACCTGGTATTCCTGGATTTTTTTTTTCCCCCTGCAAATTCTCAACCTTGTTCAGTACTTGCAACTATAATTACCCTGACCAAAACACTGTGAAATTACTGCTCTGATCTGCTAATGGCTGAAAAAAAAAATTCAAGCTGTTGTGGTTTCATGCCAAGGGGCTCCAGTAAGATGGCGCGATGCTTTCTGACATCGACAACTTCTTAAAAAAAAAAAAAAAAAATACTCGACAGGAGAAAATTAACGGGATGGGGTTTACACTGCCAAGGTCTGTTCATTAATTACCAATTTAATCGCGGCTGGAGGCATGACATTATAAAAAATCTGGCTAAAAATTCTTAATAGATTATGAAGACCACCTAAGAAGAATGACCAAGAAATGTACAAAACAATTAATACTGTTTCGCTGCTATCAAAGGCACTTAGATGATTATACATCAAGTGAAGCAAAAGAATTAGTAGCTTCACAGTGCCACCACTTGGAACAGTAAATACAATGGCACACAATTAGTAATGCACATGTGACTTTTCATTCAAGGCATATATCCTTGGGAAAGCTAGAACATGATAAGAACAACAAAAGGAACATTTTAAATGAAATGAATAAAGATTTTAACTCTACGCTGGTGCATGCTGAGCACAACAGAATAGGCTGTGTAGAATTCAGGCTTCAGCTAGTGATGATCTCATTCTAGGATTACACAAGCCGCAATCATGACGAGCCAAAGGGAAGGAAAAAAAGTGTCTTCTCTGTCTTTTATATAGTACAATTCATGTGAATAAATTTAATCTACCTACACAGCTTTATAAGGTTAATGTATAGCAGTTTTTAAGACACTAGGACAGGAAGCACACAGGACAAAATAACAGATTGGACAGACATAAATGTACAGTATGTATACTTATATGTACATCTGCATGTATAAAGTTGGGTGTATGTGTTGATCTGACTCAGACCTGCTACAGTAACTAAATATTAAAGGAAAAGTGTGCTGTAACAAATACAATGGATCCTGTTGGAGGTGTTAAAAACGGACTTCTATGCATTTATACCATTTCATTTTTAGTCAAACAACAAATAGCTTTGTTGCCATTTCTGATTTTACCTGAAAATGCTTGTTGTCTGGCTGCCATCCTTTTCTAATGGATTCAGTACCTCCCCTAGTTCACTGACCTGGAACAAATGTAGCTCAGAAGTTCTGACTTTACTTGCAGCATGTTCTGAGCATTTTTGGAAGGTCAGCAATCAAAGCCCATGTATTACTTACATGACAAAGTTCCTTTACAGAGCATTCTAGCTTTGAAAGACCCCCTATCCCAACAATCTTCAGACTTTCATCCAAATCCTATAAGTATTCATGTACACTGCGGTAATCATACTCGCTGACTTGAAATATTCATAGACCATTCGGGTAAGTTTTATCAGAACCAGCTGATAATTCTGTTCTAATGCCCTGTACACACGATCGGACTTTCCGATGGAAAATGTGCTAACGGAGCTTGTTGTCGGAAATTCCGACCGTGTGTGGGCTCCATCGGAATGTCCGACACACAAAGTTTGAGAGCTGGCTCTAAAATTTTCCGACAACAAAATCCGTTCGTGTAAATTCCGATCGTGTGTAGACAATTCCGACACACAAAGTGCCACATATGCTAGGAATCAAGCAGAAGAGCAGCACTGGCTATTGAACTTCATTTTTCTTTTTTTTTGTTTGTTTACAAAAGTTTTATTTGGAAGTTTAAGTAACAAAAATACAAAAGTTATTTAGGTTACAAAATATATATAAAGAACATTAATATATATTGGTAAGTGGAAGAAAGGTATGATGACGAGTCAAATATATAAACGTAGCAATAGTTAGGCATTTTTACAGTTTCACATGTAGTTTTGCATTGAGATCAGTTAAGCATTACTCCAGTAAGACCATTTCTTTTTATGAATGTGTGTTGAATCATTTAGAGTGTGGTAAATCCATTCAGAAATTTTTATTGATTCCATTCTCGTGATGACTTGTTGCCATGGTAAATTTTTGTCTTCCAGTTGTATGCAATCATCCAATGGATATAACTGCACAATGAGTGGAATAATCTCATGCATGGTGTGGGGATATTTGGTATTTTTGCATATAAGAGACATATTTGGGGGGTGGGTGTAATTTTTTGTTGGGAAGAGCATTCAATAAAGTTAGTGGCTGTGAGCCAAATTTGTTTGATGTATTTGCATTCCCAGAAAGTGTGCAAAAGGGTACCTAGTTCTGAACATCCCCTGAAACAATTTGGAGAGACAGAAGGGTAATATGTATTAAGTTTAGAGGGGGTTAGATACCATCTAGAGAATAATTTAAGTGGGGTTTCTCTGAAAGAGATGGCTTTATTACATTTACGAAGATTTTCGGACATGGAAGACCACTCCTCAGTACTGAATGGAGTCGCCATGTCCGATTCCCATTTAAGCATCGGTGTTGATTTGTCTGGTGCATCAAAATTATTGAGGTAATGGTAGAGTCTTGAAATGAGACCTCTATCACTGGATAGAGAGATGCAGATATGTTCAAATGTGGTGTTGGTATGAGATGCTGTGAGTGCAAAAAATTTTTCATAAAAGGATTTAATAAGATGGTAGTTATGAAGCTCAGAGGCGGGTAGACCATGTGAGGATTGTAAAGATGAAAATGGGGGAAATTCCCATTTTAATTGGAGGGATCTAAGGGTAGTTAAGTTTTTGTTGATCCATAGGGAGAAGGATGGTCTATTGTTATATGCGTCGGGGAATCTGGGGTCTCCCAAAAAAGAAGCTAAGGGAGGGATTTTAGAGGAGAGTTTGAAAGTGTCTTTGTATTTGTTCCATAGTTGGAAGGATTGAGCAACTATGATGTTGTATTTAAGAAGTCTTTTGTAAGATGTGATGTTAGACCATAGTATTCCTTGTAAATGTAGTGGGAGGATAAAGGTAGATTCAAATTTTTTCAGAACTTCATTTTTCTTGGCTCGTCGTACGTGTTGTACGTCACCGCGCTCTTGACGTTTGGAATTTCCGACCAACTTTGTGTGACCGTGTGTATGCAAGACAAGTTTGAGCCAACATCCGTCGGAAAAAATCAGATGGATTTTGTTGTCAGAATGTCCGATCGTGTGTACAGGGTATTAGCCAACTGTTTTTAGGGGAAGCTAAGAATTGACCAAGGTAGATATCTAAATTCAATAACTATATTGTGGTACCCCACAGATCTGTGTAAGGAAAGGTATAATAATTTTTAAAGATACTGCTGGCTGTTTTTGGGTGAGCTAGAATGAGTTTTATAGACAGCTGCTCTTGTTCCAGGACAGATAAAGTCCATAGGCATTTACATGAATGCTTAGGAAATCAGATCAAGCATGTTGATAAAGTTACGATTAAAAAAAATAAATAAGCATATTGGGGTTTATTTACTAATGCTGGAGAGTGCAAAAAAGCTGCTTAGAAACCAATCAGCTTCTAACCTCAGCTTGTTTGACAATAAAACCTGGAAGCTGATTGGTTTCTATGCAGAACTGAACCTGATTTTGCACTCTCCAGCTTCAGTAAATAAACCCCATTGTGCCCACATGCCCCAACTATGGTTGTCTTCAACTGGGAAACAAGTTGAAGCTTTGAGTATAAATCAAGATATATAATCCAAAGGGCTTCACAGGGACCAATTATGAAAAGTAAAATGATCTGCGTTGTAACAATAACCTTACCTCAGAACCCTTAAAGTCAATACAATTTCGATTAAAAAATACCCCAAACTTTCTGACAAATCTGATATTCTAATGAAGAACATCAAACTCATTAGAATTACAGGTCACAATTCAAAAGGCCAGTACGGGTTATCTGCAAAATGTATAATTTCCAAATTTGTGCATTTGCTGATACAAGCTGAAAAATTTCATCCCCATAAAAAAAACAAAAAACAAAAAAAAAAAAAAACATTTTTCTTTAGGTGGTTGGCACTCTTGAACTCTTGGTCTGGTGAGTGCACAAATAGGGTGACAATCTGTATAGAGTTTGTAATCTGCATAGTATAGAGTTTGTAAACTGCAGTATCATCCAAAAATCCAAAAGAAAAAAGTAGGTTAACTGCCTTCTATTGAAACCGGCCTGAGGGGTACCACAGATGGCCTGGTAGTTACAAGTAATGTTCCTGATTTCAAGCATCTCTATGCTCATTTCTCAGTGTTTGTGGCAACCCTAAGGATCTCCTTATATCACAGGGAGATTTTCCAGTTGCGGTATGTCCCTGCAAGCAAGACCAATGCTTTCTTCAGCTAAGGTGGAGAGGAAAGGATTAACATACCAAGTTTTCATTTTCAGGTATTATGACAGGTCCTTGCACTAAGGCAGGGTCACCCACAAGGTTACCTAGACAGGAGTCTATGGCTCAGTGGGTCTCTGGGGGTCCAGTCCCAGGCAGAGCTTTACTAAATTTAGGTAAAGTAATTTGGGTGGCTTTAAAGTCAACTGATCACTTTCACATGTGGGCACTGCCAAGGAACCCCCCCCCCCTCCAGCCTTGGCACTTACTATGCTCCTCTACTAAGGCTGAACCCATAAGCTTTGAACACTTCTGGGTTCAGGAGCTGTCGGAATCCTGGTGGCAGTGGATGGGTAAGCTGCAGTTGTGAAACGCTATTCTGCATGGGGCTGAAGCAACAGGCTCTGATTAGTCTCCCTAAAATTGACTCTCTAACTTGTTTTGATCACACAGGGGGCATTGTCAATCCCCTTGTGACAATAATAAAGTTAAAGAAACGTGGAACTAAAGTCTAAACATGTTTTACCTTAACACCGTCTCTGTATTAAGGTAAAAATAATACTCCACTACCTGTCCTACCCCCTGCTGTTCTCACCTGCTGCTTTCATAGGAGAAACTGAGGGCAGTGCAGCCATAGCTTCCTGCTGTTAAACTCCTGTGTGGTGGTGGGGGGGGGGGGCATGGCTTACTTACGTCAGAAGTAGAATAATAATTTTAGAGTGATCATTTTATTTGGTGTTTTATTAAAGCGGTAGTAAACCACAGTTGGTGAAGAAAAAAAAATCCCTGCAAGGCAATGTCATAATGGGCTAGTATGCATTGCATACTAGCCCATTATGAGAAACTTACCTTAAAACGAAGCCCTCCAGTGCCGTGCTGTCACCTCTGAGAGGGCTTCAATCTTCGCGGCCTCAGGCTGCATGAGTGACCAGGGGCATGATGACGTCACTCCCGCACATGCGCGCAGGAGCCGACGTTTACAGCATGCGTGGCAAGTTTTGCGTTGTACGTCCTAGCTCTTCCCTAGGCGTTTCATCATAGATGTCATTAGGGGCATGAGTGACGATGCCCCCGAGTGATCATGCCCCTGATGACATCCTCTATGATGAACCACATAGGGCAGAGCCAGGATGTACGACACAGAACTTACAACACACAAGCGGCCAATCGTTTGGGTACTGGCTAGTGGAGCTGTTCATGTTACTGCATCGTATATGCTCGTTTGTTGCTGTCAGCATGTAAGTGCAAATTTTTAAATTTGAAATAAAATTGTTTCATACTGGATTCCGCTATGGTCGGTCTTCTGTTTTATACACATGGTATATAATCTGGCGAATGGAGGTGAAGGTCAGACGGACTTGCCTGGAGCTGGGAATACATTCTATATTAATGAGGAGACCATTGATGTTCCAATATGTGCACTAAGCTAATTTTGACCACTTTAACTGGGGTCAGAATCATCTGGAAAGCCCCCTGCTTTACAGGACGTGGTGGAGTAAACTTTCTAGAGGGCTTTTCAAGCTATTTTTACACTCTTCTCCCGAGTGATGTTCCCATACATAGAAAGACTGTGTAATATTGGATAATTGGAAATACCATTTCTATTTCATCTAATGGACTGTTTCTGGACTCAATCTCTTTTGAGTTTTTTTTGGGGGGATGACTGTTGTTTACACACTGAATTAATTTTTCACAGCACTGTCACACTTTATGAACTTTGCACTTTACTTGAGAATACCATATCACATATGGAATATTCATGAATTGATATTTCATACTGGATGCATTTTTAAGCACTACTGTATCTGTATGTACTTCGCAATTTATGTAGAGTGCTGCACATGTTTATTTAATAATTTAGATATACTCCACCAAGGTATATTGCTAGCAGCTAATTTTCAAACTGAGACCTAAGCGCAAAGAGATTTGCTTGATATATATAATCAACTAATTTAACCTGGTAATTATATAGTACTATTCCCCACCTATCATCGTGACAACATTTCAGCCAACATCACTTCCGGTCTGCGGAACACACATATTAACCACTTCAATACAGGGCACTTATACACCTTCCTGCCCAGGCCAATTTTCAGCTTTCAGCGCTGTCACAATTTGAATGACAATTGCGCGGTCATCCAACACTGTACCCAAACTAAATTTTTATCATTTTGTTCCCACAAATAGAGCTTTCTTTTGGTGGTATTTGATCACCTCTGCGGTTTTTATTTTTTGCTAAACAAATAAAAAAGGACCGAAAATTTTGAAAAAAATAAGTTTTGCTTTTGTTTCTGTTAAAATTTTTTGTAAATAAGTAAGTTTTCTCTTTCACTGATGGGCACTGATAAGGGGGCACCGATGAGGTGGCACCAATGAGCGGGCACTGACAGGCACTGATATGCGGCACTGATATGCAGCACTGATGGGCATTGATAGGCGGCACTGATGGGCACTCATGGGTGGCACTGATGGGCACTGAAAGGCTGCAAAGGCTGAATACTTTTGCCGATGTGAGATTTCAGGTTTTCCTTCTTACATTTGCAAACATTTCTAAACATTTGTTTTCACTTTGTCATTATGGGGTACTGAGTGAAGATCAATGAGAAAAAAAGAATTTAAACAACTGAAGTATCAGGCTGCAACATAACAAAATTTAAAAAAGTGAAGGGGTCCAAAAACTGCACTGTAATTTATTTAAAGAAAACTTTGTAAGGTGATCTTACACTGGACCCCCCCCCCACCCCCTGGTCCCGCTGTACTGTAGTCCCGCCATCCTGCTCTGTCAGGGATTGGAATACCACTTCACCAGTCTGGGGATTTAAGATCCTCCTGGCTTTCTCTCCTTTCCTCACAGCGCTTACAGGTCAGATTACACTGATTCTGATTGGTCAGTGCCGTCCATGTGACGGTGCTGACTCATTAGAATTTCTCTTTCCCTTAGACGCTGAGAGGTACGGAGAGGAGATTAAGTTGGGAGGATTTCAAATCCCCAGGCCAGTAAAGTGGTGTTCCGGGCCCTGATAGAGGATTTCGGGACTTCAGTACATCAGGACCAGGGGGATTCAGTGTAAGATTTTCTGTAAAGGTGAAATTACAATTTAAGTATAAAGCACATGCTGGATGGACTTTGAATACACTATGCGGTTTTTCATTGGATACTTACCATTTTAAATGAGTTGATTTATCACATATGTTCACTTAAATGGGCTGCTCTTTGTGAATTGGTCGTTACAAAGAAGCTAAGGGATCAAATTTTGGCCCTGAGCCAAGAGCAATTTTGCACTTCTCGCTTGACAGTCGTGGCAAAATTGTGCCACCTTTGGGGTGCCATTCAAATGAAGGGCACTAAAATGTGTGTTGCACATTTTGCCGTGATTTGAAATTGTGGGTAGCATTGCGGCCATTCTGCCCGCGATTCCAAATCGCCCATATGTAATCGGGGGCCTAACTTTCAAAAAACAAAAAAATTAAACATGACAAAAGTGCTTCTAACAAACACGAGCAAAGAAAGTCCTGGGCAGAAAAGGGATTGAAAAGACAATGCTCTTTCCCCCCCTCCTCCTCATTTTGCCAATTAGATGGCCAAAAGCTGCTTTTGTTATCTACAGATCTAGTGATCATATCTAAATCTGTCACAATTATCAGCATGGCAGAGCTGTCCTTTCAATCAATGTTTTCCAATTAACATCAAAGCACCAAGGTTGCATTCTGTAAAGTTCCCTTTCTTTGAGAAGATCCCTGTTCTCCCTCCCTCTAGAAATGTAGAAAATAAAGTTACAGGTTTAATTGCCACAAGAAGCCGTAGTAAGATGAGGAGGGGGGGGGGGGGGGCAGCTTTACATAGCTTCGCACAGGACGACCAATTTAGTCAGGTCTTTGAAAGCATTGTGAGGCTCGGTCAAAAGCAAAGCAATATATCACATACTTACTCTGCTAAGTCTTAAAATAAATACCGTTGCTGCTAGCGAAATGAAAACACCACCAAGTGGAATTAAACATTTCGGATTGTTGCTAAATCTTAAAATAATTACAGAGTTAATACAAGGGCTGCCACCAGACATGCACCACGTTAACCCGTTCTCTGCCTAACTCTTTGATTACTCAGGCACAGCTTATGTGCACATTATACCGCTGGTGTCAAAGAACAGACCACTATTCCACTACTCATGCATTCTTTGGAGGATTTGTGCCTTCCTTCACTTCTCTTTTAACCTAGTTTTCTTTGTGAACGAAGAGTTCAGTTCAAGGCAATTTTCCAACACTTCAAAGGATCCCTAAACCCAAATATCTGTTATATAAGCGATTCCTGCACCAAATGAATCATGCATTGCTAATATTTCTTATGATTTACAAGTTTGTTCAAACTAGTTTTATGAGAAGTTTGGGAAAGAGCGTGACACTGCTTTTTGATGCATAGCATAGTTTAAAAAATAAAAATTCTTCAAACCGGTTTGTAAGCAACACTATTTATATCTGTTGCTGTCATACAGGGTCAGAATATCACTAGCAAAATGCGTGATCTGACCATCACTAGTGATAAGGAGGTAGTGTAGGTTTCAAAAAACCAAAACACGTAATGTTATATTTACAAATGAGTAGAGAGGTTTATGGCTCGGGTTTACATGCAGATTAAATTACTAAAAGATGTTTTCATAAACGATAATGCTGGGATGTATTTGTATGCCTATAAAAAAGGGAGGGAGGAGCGCAAACAGACACCCCTAGCGCTAACTTATCTCGAGGGAAAACGTCAATCAGTCTGGAAAATCTAACCCAGCTAATGAATTTATCCCTGTAAGAAAGGTCAGCCAGGGGCTGTCTAAATAGGTCAGGGAGTGCCTACAGACATATGATCATTTCCTTATCCGGATTGGGTGAAGATCATCTAGTGTTTTTCATATTGTGCAATCCACTTTACATGGATAATGTAAAATGTGTATCTCTACAACGAAAAGATCTTTGCACAACTCAGCCTTAAATGAAAAGATCTATACAACTGGACAAACTTAATGATCATCTAGATTTGGAACCTCTAATCTGAAACTTGGAACCATCTAACCTGAAAGAGGAGATGCTATATCCTCTGTAAGATTTTCCCCCAGCCATTTAGCCAGCATCAGCTCACACTCTAAATGATAGCCAGGGTAACAGCAATGGTGCAACGCACAGGTCTATCAGCTTCGGAAATGCCATTATGAAAACTAAATCAGCGTGAATTCCCTGGGGATGATGATCTTACAAGGTCATCTGGGAGGTTATCGGTGGGGCACTGAGAGAAAGCTAACAAAGCAGGCTTGATCGCACCTGGCCTGTCACGTTGCATTTCCTTCAGCATGACCCATGTAATTGTGCTGGGACTGAGACTGACAAGTAAAAGTAACTATTGGCCTTTCATTTATTATACACCGGTAAGGGGGTCTATTTCAGGTGAGAATAAAAATAGGCAGAACAAAAATATTTAACAAATTATGGGGTAGTTGTAGTACTGTGGGAACTTTTAGTTACTTTCATAGCATTGCCTCCATCTTACAACATAGATCAATTTTTACAAAACACAAAGTACATGGCCTACATGTGAGGCATACCAAAACACAATTTTTGACTTACCATAACATCCTTTTTTAAGTTTTGTGCAAAAGCAGTAGTAGCAGTGATCAAAATAGGAGGGAAGGGAGCTGTGCCCCTTAATGAACACCGAGAAAAGGAGTTTTCAGTAAGTCAAAAAATATATATTTTTTAAAGTGGTTGTAAACATGAAAAATGAACAAAGCATATCCTTCTATAGTGTGTACTTGTTTCAATTCAAAGCACCGAGTGTGATTTCTAGCTGCAATCTAGTTCCTTTGCTACCTGCATGAGTCATTTCTAATAGGCTGTACCAACTTCAAGGGATCAAGGGGGACAGGGAGAGCACACAGCCTGTGATTGACAGCCTGAGCTGTGCATGTTTCCCTATGACATTACGTAGAGTGGATGTTTCCCTTCCATCCACTCAGGTCTCAGATTATACGCAGCTTTCCTCTCTGAGCTGTATGATGTGCGACATCAGCTCCCCTCCCCTGGAAGCTCAGAAAAGCTGTATAAATTCTGGATATTAAATGGAAGTGGAGAAGAGCTGGCTGCAGATAAATAGGTACAGCTTATGTAGAAGGCTTGTCTCTTCTCTGTATATCACCTGAGGCTAGTCACTTCACTGGAAATATGAAAGGGTTTACAACCACTTTAACCATTCATTAAGGGACAAAGGAAATATTGCATTCTAAAACAAATGAGATGTCTAAAAGTGATCCAACTGACTGGTGGGAAACACAGAAAATAAAATGCCAACAAACCCCCAAAAACAGGGTAAACTGAGGGCTACTTGCAGCTCAAAGAGGAAGTTATGCTTGACGTCTGCATCAGCTGAGGTCTGGACATTCACCTGAAAAACTTAGCAACCTTGCAAGTTGGGAACAGATGCCTAAAGCTAAAAAGCCCAATGGCACTTACTGATTATGTGGAGGCAGAGCTTTGTCTTTAAGCCCATAAACTTGGATGATGAGCTGTCTAAGCCACCCAGAAATGGTGGAATGAGAGGCGGGCTGTCTCCCATGGGGACCCTCAGAAATGACAAAAAGATAGTTAAGTCTGCCTGAAAGAAGACGTGTCTGACAGATAAACTCGAACAACTTGCACTCCCATCCAAACTGTAAATGGCAACCTCCTTGGGGTATAAAGGGGAGAGACAGAGATACAGTGGCTTGCGAAAGTAGTCGGCCCCCTTGAACTTTTCAACCTTTTGCCACATTTCAGGCTTCAAACAAAAAGATATAAAATTTTAATTTTTTGTGAAGAATCACCAACAAGTGGGACACAATTGTGAAGTGGAACAAAATCTATTGGATATTTTAAACTTTTTTAGCAATTAAAAAACTGAAAAGTGGTGCGTGCAAAATTATTCGGCCCCTTTACTTTCAGTGCAGAAAACTCACTCCAGAAGTTCAGCGAGGATCTCTGAATGATCCAATGTTGTCCTAAATGACTGATGGTGATAAATAGAATCCACCTGTGTGTAATCAAGTCTCTGTATAAATTCACCTGCTCTGTGATAGTCTCAGGGTTCTGTTGAAAGCGCAGAGAGCATCTTGAAGACCAAGGAACACACCAGGCAGGTCCGTAATACTGTTGTGGAGAAGTTTAAAGCCGGATTTGGATACAAAAAGATTTCCCAAGCTTTAAACATCCCAAGGAGCACTGTGCAAGCGATCATTTTGAAATGGAAGGAGTATCAGACCACTGCAAATCTACCAAGACCTGGCTGTCCCTCTAAACTTTCAGCTCAGACAAGGAGAAGACTGATCAGAGATGCAGCCAAGAGGCCCATGATTACTCTGGATGAACTGCAGAGAACTACAGCTGAGGTGGGAGAGTCTGTCCATAGGACAACAATCAGTCGTACACTGCACAAATCTGGCCTTTATGGAAGAGTGGCAAGAAGAAAGCCATTTCTCAAAGATATCCATAAAAAGTCTCGTCTAAAGTTTGCCACAAGCCACCTGGGAGACACACCAAGCATGTGGAAGAAGGTGCTCTGGTCCGATGAAACCAAAATCGAACTTTTTGGCCACAATGCAAAACGATATGTTTGGCGTAAAAGCAACACAGCTCATCACACTCAACACACCATCCCCACTGTCAAACATGGTGGTGGCAGCATCATGATTTGGGCCTGCTTTTCTTCAGCAGGGACAGGGAAGATGGTTAAAATTGAGGGGAAGATGGATGCAGCCAAATACAGGACCATTCTGGATGAAAACCTGTTGGAGTCTGCAAAAAGACCTGAAACTGGGACGGAGATTTATCTTCCAACAAGACAATGATCCCAAACATACAGCAAATTCTACAAAGGAATGGTTCACAAATAAACGTATCCAGGTGTTAGAATGGCCAAGTCAAAGTCCAGACCTGAATCCAATCGAGAATCTGTGGAAAGAGCTGAAAACTGCTGTTCACAAACGCTCTCCATCCAACCTCACTGAGCTCGAGCTGTTTTGCAAGGAAGAATGGGCAAGAATTTCAGTCTCTCGATGTGCAAAACTGATAGAGACATACCCCAAGCGACTTGCAGCTGTAATCGCAGCAAAAGGTGGCTCTACAAAGTATTAACGCAAGGGGGCCGAATAATTTTGCACGCCCCACTTTTCATTTTTTTATTAGTTAAAAAAGTTTCAAAAATCCAAAAGATTTCGTTCCACTTCACAATTGTGTCCCACTTGTTGGTGATTCTTCACAAAAAATAAAAATTTTATATCTTTATGTTTGAAGCCTGAAATGTGGCAAAAGGTTGAAAAGTTCAAGGGGGCCGAATACTTTCGCAAGCCACTGTAGAAGAACAATGTCTTGGTTAAGGTGAAAGGGAGACACCACCTTTAGAAAGGCCCAAGACAACCTTGTCCCTGTTTAGGACAAGAAAAAAGGAAAAATGAGAAAGCCACTAACTCAGAAACTCGCAAAGGTGATGGCAACGTAGAAGGACACCTTGTTGGGGAGCATAAACAGAGGGATATCTCTGATAGGCTCAAAATGTGGTTTTGATGAACCGACATAACCAGTTTAGGATTTTATGGAATCTTGATAAACTGACTAACGAGACTCCACAAAGACAGAATTTTTGCTTAGCCAGTTTAATTCACATGTAAATATATAAAAATATTAGAGACTTTTCCTGTCACCGATTTGGTTACTTTAGGAATACAGAAGATGTTGATAGGTATGAAGTGCAGGCACCCAGAGCAGCTTCACATGCCTGCAGCAGTTTTTATTCTTTTCCGCTTCACCCATATTGCCAGGCCCTTCTGATTGGGAAAAGCTTCAGCACGTCCTTATATTGTTGAAGCTTACCCTTCGTCAACCAGTTCACACATATTGTTATTGACCAGTAAGGAAGCCCTTCATACTGATGGGCCAATAGGTTGCGTAAGGGGTGGGGCTTAGCAGCAAGCTCCAATACTACCTGGAAATGTCAAAGCTTTGCCTGATTAGACCATTTGGGTGAAGCGGAGGATAATGAAAATGATTGTAGTTATGTGTAAGCATCTCATATCTTTAAATAGCTTTCAGGATTGTTAAAGTCACATAGTTTTATGACAAGAAATAAAAGTACTATATCAATGGGAAAGGGAAACAAATGCGTGGCAATCAACTGTGCTGAAGCAATGTCCCTCGCTGTCAGGTTCTAAACTGACAGTTCAGTCTCATGAACTAGAGATAAGCTCAGGCATATTCGGCTCCTAGTACAAACCCACCAGCCTGCTACTGTACTGGGTCAATTATAACTTGCCAAGGCATTCCCTATCCCTCAGCCACATGTAAATATGCCCCTTATGTACATGTGGCTGCAAGGTGGGGAATGTGTCAGACACAGATGGTTGGCCCAGTACAGGTGCCAGTTCTTGGCAGCTTTTTCAGGTGGGTTTGGACTAGGATCTGAACATGCCTCAGCTCATTCATTGCATATGGCCGTCCAGTCTTTAATCTTTCAAATAAAGAATCTGTATACGATGCTTACTGTACCAAGGCAGTATATATGATTCTACATGCAACACCAACTAAAACAAGGATGTAGAGAAATATATCAAATATAAAGAAGGTCATTCATACTTCACTTAGCTGCTTGGTGCGTGTAGAGGCTGCAACATTGTTCCTCTGCTTATTTCCTGCTTTCAGAGCAGCATCTCTTCTGGCCTGTTCTAGTAGTAGCCGGGCCCGTTCTTTCAGCTCTTCCTGTCTGGACAGCATTCGCTGCTTTAATTAAAAAAAAACATGACATAAAAGTAAGAAACCAGAAAGCAATACATAGGATTTATATTCCACCTACATACAGCTGTCATCTTGAACAACTCAGCATTTCATTGAGCTCTGGACATCAACTTTATGCCCAGTGTTGCATTTGAAAGTATTGAGTCCACTGTGTTCACATTCTGAAATTTCAGAAGTAGAATCACTTTTTGTTTTGGAGTGTAGTGCAATGTCTAATTGTCATCATAGAATGTATTGGTGTCCTGCTGGCTACATCTCTATGGTCACTGATACACGTAGCTCCTAAGGCTCGGTTCACACAGGGGCAACACGACTCTGGCCGCGACTTTGCGAGGCGACCTGGACACGACCTGAGGGCGACACCACAGCGCGACTTGGGGCGACTTACAAGGCGACTTTCCAGTGGCCAATAAAACTACAATCAGCTCTGGGGGAGGGAGGGGTTTGCTTGAAAAAAACATCTTCTCTTCCTGTGAAGTCGCTTCACTATAGAACACGATCCGACTTGTAGGCGACTTCCATTGAAATCAATGGGTACAAGTCGCCTAGAAGTCGCCTTGAAGTAGTACAGGGACCTTTTCTGAAGTCGGAGCGACTTCAGTAGCGTACATTAAGACGGCTCTCATTCACTTGAATGGAATTTCTGATGTCAAGCGACTTGGGGCGACTTGAGGTCTGACAAGTCGGATCCCAAGTCGCGGTAGTGTGAACCGGCACTAATGCAAATAATAAATCCAGATTTGTAAAAAAAAAAAGGACAATTTTTTCCAAAGTTTCAGCACTGCCTGATAGAATCATGAGAGAGAAGTTTCACAACACAGAACTAAACACCCAACTGCAATGTTATCCCCAAAACTAGGGTGTTCTGTAATGTGAACAGTGACTTAAAACCAACAGATATGGTCCACCTTGGCTCACCCCTCCCTACTGGACATTCAGTGTGATGGATGGCCTCATCAATGTGGAAATGAGGGAGTCGGTGGTGAAAAGTATGTAACTTGGTATTAGCATAATATACTGTAACTAAGTTGTGTCTGGGGACATATATATATATATATGGCATTTAAAATAGAACTATAGGCAAAACTTTTTTTAAATTTTGGATAGAGCAGGGGAGGGTTGGGTTATAACCCCTGTCAGATTTTTTCCCCTGCCATCTGTGTCTCATTGCAGAGATTTCCCTTCACTTCCTGTCCCATAACCAAACAGGAAGTGAGAGGAAATCCCTGAAAATTAAGGGAATTCCTTGCCCCCCCCCCCCTCCCAAGTCACAAGAACTAGTGTCCCCATTGGAAGATGTCCCCTCTATTACTTTTCTGGGGACAACCCAAAATTTGGGTTTTCTTCTACTTTTACTTTCAATCATAATGGTAAACAGGTCAAATAGACTAGTAGCTTCTATACAAATTCACACAAACGTGCAAGTGTAGGCAGATATAAAAAAAAAACAAAAAAAAAAAAACTTATTTTACTCCAGTTAGATATAAATGAAAAGAAAACCAAGGAAAACCTGAATTGAGAAAATAGACAGGATGTAATGTGGACGTCTTCTTTGTAAAATGCTAGCTGCCAATTGCTATGCATCCAAAAGCTTCAATATTTCAGGTACATTTGAAATAATGGCAGGGCTTGACAAATTTGCTTGGAATCTAGGAGCCAGCTAAAAAAGTTAGGAGCCAGGTTTTTTTTAAACGACCGACAAAGCTTTATTTTCAATATAAAAAATAACTAATCTTAAATTTACACAGAAAAAGACCGCCCCGCTAGAGGCCCGAATAGCGTCACTAAAACTACGGTAAAGCAGCGCTAAAAATAGCGCCGCTTTACCGCCAACGCCCCCCCGCGGCTCGGTGTGAAAGGGCTCTAAGGGTCCGATCAGGTCCGCCTGAAAAACAGACAGGCGAACCTGATCAGACAGCCCGTGTGAAAGGGGCCAAGCAGGGAGATAACAAATAAATTAATTTTAATTAGGAAAAAAATAAATAAACAGTTTTTATATAAATATAAATAAATAAAATCTATTACGAAAAAAAAAAGGCTATCCCAACATTCACTTCCTTCTCTTCTCCACTTTGGGAAGGAGATGGGCAGTGAAAACAGGCAGGTATTTTGCATTAGCATTGCATTAGCATTGCTGGTTGCAATACCAACGGCCACCACAAGATGGCGCCAGATTTCAGAAGGACTCCAGAACTACCGAAGAAGGCCGCAAAGCCGGGGCCTCAATTACCGGCCGGCGCGGCCCGACACGATCGCACGGGGGGGGGGTCTATGTCCGCACAGAGACAGGATACCCCCAGCTGTGCTGCCCCAGGCGCCAGGTCGCTAATTCTAGTCGCAAATGCGACCTGGCGCCCGGGTTTTGTCGAGCCCTGAATAATGGTTATATATTAATATTTCTATTATTTAAATTTATTATTATTTCTATTATTTAATTTTGTTTTAAATCTTACTTAAAGCAGAACGTCAGTAATTTTTTCATCTTTCCATCTATTAAATCGTCTGCCCTTGTTGTGTTAACTTTGGATAGTAAAACATTTTTTTCTGCTAGTAAATATCTTATACAGCCCACTTCCTGTTTCTTGTTTGGTAAAAAGCCTAGGGTTACGACATCATGCACAGCTCTCTCTCACTCTCGTGAGAGTTTCCCAGTAAGGGAGGGGGGGTGAGTCATAAGAGGGCCAATGAGAACTGCAGAGCTGGGGGCGTGCCTCTGTGTGTCTGTGAAAATCCAGGAAGTGAACAGGCAGCAGCTTCAGTTAAAGTTAAAAGGATTGCAACCAGACTCAGTGGAGGGAGATTTCTGCAGCATATTTTGGCAAGTACAGAATCACAGTATATATAAAATAATATGCAAAGTGGTTTGAGGGAAGCGTCAGAACGGCAAAGACATAGATGTGCGGATTTGGGGTGGAGGAACTTGACTGGCCTGCACAGAGTCCTGACCTCAACACGATAGAACACCTTTGGGATGAATTAGAGTGGCGACTGCAAGCCAGGCCTTTTTTGTCAAACATGAGTGCCTGACCTCACAAATGCATTTGAATGGTCAAACATTCTCATAGAGTCCGTCGTCACCCAATCCGAAAAGGGATGGAAAAGTAGGTTTTTCCTCTGTTACACTTTTTCGGATCGGAGCGGGTCGGATGTCAGCGAACATGTCACCGGTGACATCCGACGCTCCATAGAGATCTATGGAGGGTCTGTTCAGGTCCGCCTAAAAAACTGACAGGCGGACCTGAACGGATCGTCAGTGTGAAAGAGGCCTTAGTAGACACCACGTTGGAGGAAGGAGCATAGGAGGCACAGCATACAACAGCACTGTCAGTCTGGAGGGAGGGTCGTGGTAAATGTATTAGCAGATTTAGAACCACAAACAACCTGAAGCTCACACGTAATCAGTTATAGTAAAGAAGTTTTTTCCTTTTGGGATAAAGGTTTTACATGAATAAATAAAAGCTGTTCATTTTAATCATCCCTGGCACAGTTAAGTGGTTTGTCTAAACCATGTAAGCATACATTTTGCTGGAGAGTTTGTGTTGTGAAAAGCAACAGACTTGCTGACTGGATTACCAGTAGAAAATAAAAGAATGCATAAAAAAAGGAAACTACTGCAGCCATCACATCTAAGCATTAGTAAGATGCAATATAATACATGTTTGCTCTTGGGTTTAATACCAATTTAATGATGTAAATCATAGGCAGGGAAGCATTTCCCGGCCCGCAGCTGCACATACATGCCCTGCCTATGATTGGCGGTGTGCAATGAAGGTTTCCTGGCGGGATTGTTCAGGTGGGTTGGGACTATGATCGATCCGAACATGGCTGAGCCCATCCCTAATCAGCAGTGGGCAGTTCTTTAAGTGGTTGTAAACCTAGTTATACCACTTTTACCTACAGGTAATCCTATAATAAGGCTTACCTGTAGGTACTGGAAATATCTCCTATACTGCCATGGTTTAGGAGATATTTACCATATATATATACGCTTGTGCCTATGTCATCGGCGCATGCGCACTGAAGAAAGGGCGCGATTGTGCCCTTTTAAAAGGGCCCGTGCCGTGACCGGCGGTTCCCACGTGCATGCGCCGGAGTGACGTCACGCGACTTTGGCCAGTCACAGAACTGGAGTCCATGGCCCCGGAAGGAAGAGGGGCGAAGATGGATGTGGCCACCAGCGGGGACATCGCAGGCTTCATTTGCAGGCAAGTGCAACATAATGGGCTAGTATGCGACGCATACTAGCCCATTATGGTTTTACTTTGCAGAGTAAAAAAGAGGAAGTAAAACCCATCAGGGTTTACTTCCTCTTTAAGTGGTTTGTCTCATCTATGTAAATATACATTTTGCTGGAGAGTTTGTGTTGTGAAAATCAACAGACTTGCTGGCTTGGATTACCAGTTGAAAATAAAAGAAAGCATAAAAAGAAAACGAATGCAGCCATCACATCTAAGCATTAGTAAGATGCAATATAATAAATGTTTGCTCTTGGGTTTAATACCAATTTAATGATGCAGAAATTGATGCACAAGTAGTAAAGCGTGCTGTTCTCTACAGCATTCTCCTGTAAGCCCGGGCTGCCTCGCTGACAAACCCCTTGGAGGTGTGTACAGGATTTTTGGGCTTGCTGGATGTGAACTATGATGCTGGGCTTTCAACCCAACCCAGAAGAGGATCAGCAGTAAGGTGTCAAAGCCCAGAGTCTGCTGGGAATTGTGGTGAAAGCTGCATTTTTAATTTACATTACTTTATTGTAATGGTGCCACAAAAGCAGAACAGTTGCTTATTTTTGCCCTGCTGTAGGAAAACAAAACCTGTGATCTGATTGGTTGCCAAAACTGCCACTCTTTTCCTTGCTATCTGTAGCCCCTGTTTGCATCTGGGAATAAAGGAAACCTATTATTCTACAAGGCTTGTAATTGCTGCACAGCATTAGGTACACAGGAAGCATCGGTATTACCTGTGAACTCACACCTGCCTTTGCTGGTATAGGCCGAGCTCACATTTTACCTGTGTTTAATTAGCACACACTTGACTGCTGCTTGGAACAATAAGAGCCTATGGTAACAGAGCAACAATCTGGGCTCTTCAGTGTCAGACAACTGGTTCAGCAGGTTGTCTGTACATGTGACTATAGAAAACGTAACAAGATCGCACTTTGTTCACATAGATGAAGCTGGGTAAATAGTAGAGAGAAGTTCGTCACTCATAGGTTGAGGTCAGCAGTTAGTCACTGCAGGAACAATTACTAGTACATTAGCTTTTATAGGCATATGGAAAAATGCAGCGCATGTACAAATGAATATAGATCTTTAAAATGGTGAAACAGTCAAGAAATAACTAATTGACCACAGGTGCCTTGAAACACAAACGTCCATAGATGGATGTAAATGTCCAACCGCACAGGAGGTATAAGTACTCCAAGGGGTGGTGATGGTCTGATGGTTGTCAGAAAACACCTGGCATCATACAGCGACTTCCCAACCGAGAAACCGGGTCCCAATGGGTCATTCAGAGAAAGTGCAAAAAAAGCCTCTTACCAGATCCTGTGGATTCCCATGTCAGCGACAGGGAATCGCATGCGCAGTTTGTCACAAATGACGTGGAATGGGAGCTCAGGAATCGCCAATCTCTTGGATTGTGGTCTGTATGGATCTCGGCCGGCAACCGGATGGGTCCTCACAACGAACCGTCCTCACACCGAACCGTCCCAGCATGCATCAGAAGTTTCACAAACGGTCCCCCGAAAGGAGCAGTTGGAGGGACTGGATCTCATGCGGTAAATGTGGAAACAAAAAGAATGTGCCTCCACATGGTGCAGATAAAAAATGGTGTTTTTATTGACAAAAACGACCATACACAAATAAAAGCGTGATCACGGTGGATAAAAACAAATGGGCAACAAAGAGAGTGGTGTATGTACCCGACGCGTTTCGACCTAGGGGTCTTCAACAGGGGCATAGACCACTCACTCCAAGTTGCCAAATATATATAATAAAATTATTTAGAGAAGGACCAATCACAAGGGCTGAAAAAACAGGAGATTGGATTGGGTGAATACAATCACATGACTTGCTTGAATGTCTAGACATAAAGATCATACACAATTTCTATATAAATAAATGAATGACATTAAGGTGAAGCTCCGGAGACTGTATAAAGGTCTACAAGCAGAAAAATATATCACTCTATGATCTCTCTAACAAAAATAAAGCATTTAAAGATTAAATGAAAACAGCACTCCTCTGCTGACAGTCCAGCAGAATGTACCGCCCTGTCAGCCAGAGGAGCCAATCCTCAATAAGAAGACAAAAGGTGTTAAATAAAGCTGACCAATAGGCCCCTATGTATGAGCCGGCCTCTATCCCTGAACGCCCACATGACCAGTCTGTGTAGGAAATGATGTCACGTCCGTGGGCGTGTCTGACGTCTCCCTCTCACATGACTCACTGGGCCAATCAGAGAGCAAACATCCCACTCAACTCTGCTGCACGTACAATCCGTACACCGCAGAGGGATGGGACTTAAATAAATACACCTAGCGTCCCGGCAATGCAATCCAGCAAGCAACGGACGCTGAATGAGACAAATGAGACAAAACAGCGTGTCTGACGAGGGAGACGTCAGACACGCCCACGGACGTGACATCATTTCCTACACAGACTGGTCATGTGGGCGTTCAGGGATAGAGGCCGGCTCATACATAGGGGCCTATTGGTCAGCTTTATTTAACACCTTTTGTCTTCTTATTGAGGATTGGCTCCTCTGGCTGACAGGGCGGTACATTCTGCTGGACTGTCAGCAGAGGAGTGCTGTTTTCATTTAATCTTTAAATGCTTTATTTTTGTTAGAGAGATCATAGAGTGATATATTTTTCTGCTTGTAGACCTTTATACAGTCTCCGGAGCTTCACCTTAATGTCATTCATTTATTTATATAGAAATTGTGTATGATCTTTATGTCTAGACATTCAAGCAAGTCATGTGATTGTATTCACCCAATCCAATCTCCTGTTTTTTCAGCCCTTGTGATTGGTCCTTCTCTAAATAATTTTATTATATATATTTGGCAACTTGGAGTGAGTGGTCTATGCCCCTGTTGAAGACCCCTAGGTCGAAACGCGTCGGGTACATACACCACTCTCTTTGTTGCCCATTTGTTTTTATCCACCGTGATCACGCTTTTATTTGTGTATGGTCGTTTTTGTCAATAAAAACACCATTTTTTATCTGCACCATGTGGAGGCACATTCTTTTTGTTTCCACATTTACCGCATGAGATCCAGTCCCTCCAACTGCTCCTTTCGGGGGACCGTTTGTGAAACTTCTGATGCATGCTGGGACGGTTCGGTGTGAGGACGGTTCGTTGTGAGGACCCATCCGGTTGCCGGCCGAGATCCATACAGACCACAATCCAAGAGATTGGCGATTCCTGAGCTCCCATTCCACGTCATTTGTGACAAACTGCGCATGCGATTCCATGTCGCTGACATGGGAATCCACAGGATCTGGTAAGAGGCTTTTTTTGCACTTTCTCTGAATGACCCATTGGGACCCGGTTTCTCGGTTGGGAAGTCGCTGTATGATGCCAGGTGTTTTCTGACAACCATCAGACCATCACCACCCCTTGGAGTACTTATACCTCCTGTGCGGTTGGACATTTACATCCATCTATGGACGTTTGTGTTTCAAGGCACCTGTGGTCAATTAGTTATTTCTTGACTGTTTCACCATTTTAAAGACCTATATTCATTTGTACATGCGCTGCATTTTTCCATATGCCTATTTTGTTGTTTTTGTCAAACTGTATGCAGCAGCTTTCATTCATTTTACTGGTTAGCGCGGTGTTTTCTATTTACCTCTGACATTAGCTTTTATATCCAGCTCCCATGAGAGACTTACTGCTGTAATATAATGTTTTGCTTTGACCAGAGATTCCCATATCTTCAGCTATGATGGTAGAACGAGGGATCGAAATATATGGGCAGACCTCTCACAAACAAGTAGAGGCATATCTGCCTGTACCTATGGGGGGACCTATCATTTCATCTTCCCTCTCTGATAGTGAACAGTGGTTTACTCGCTATTCCTTTGCAGAAAAGGTAACAATTGGAAAACATGTTCAAAGATCTATCTGTATGCTGGAAAATATATACATGGAATGAGCTCCAACTCAAGTATTGCTTTATATCACCGCCACAGAGTGATGCTTGAAATTATTGTTTTAGATGCAACCTTTGTAGTGCCCCCCGATGTTCGGTTTAATGGAGCCCACAGAAATTCCCGGTATGGGAAAGCATGTGACCTTCTCCTCTTATGCAGGATACATATGAGAAGTTTTTTTTTTCAAAACTTACAGATTGCCATACTAAACCCTCGTACACACGATCAGATTTACAGCAGACAAAACCTCTGACTTTTGTCCGAAGGCGTGTGCCTGGATTTTGTCTTGCATACAAACGGCAAGGAATTGTTGGCCAACAAACACAAACATAGTGACGTACTACGCGGTTTTTCAGCTCTTTAGCAACACCCTTTGGGCTCCTTCTGCTAATTTCGTGTTAGTAGAAGTTTGGCGAGTGTTGATTCGTGCTTTTAATTTCGCACTTTTCATTTAGCGTTTTTCATTTCGTGCTTTTCAGTTCGTTTTTGAACGGCCGTTTGTCAACCAGACATGTTGCGGAATCAGAGGAGATAGCGTGTTATTTATTATTGGCCTTGGAGTTATTGTTTTGACCCAAGTCCAGTCCAGGAACAGGAGGAGGAGGATTTCTTGGACCAAAAATTGGTTGCTTTATTAATCGTGACCAATTATGTCATATGCCTTTGCTGAGGGAGCTCCAGGAGAATAATCTAGATGATATTCGGAATTATCTCCGGATGACGGACCCCTGCTTTCATCAACTCTTGGCATTGCTGACCTCCTATATTAAGAAGCAGGACACCTGCATGAGGCTTTTATTTTATTTTTTGGTTGAATAATAATGATTTGATTTGTTATATTTTCTATATTTTTGGATGCACTTTTTGGTTAAGTTCTATTGGCAGATAGCATGTCTAATTTTATTTGTTTTCTTTTTTAAAAGCACAATAAAAAATGTGTAGAATAATACTTGGCTATGTGTTTTACTTCAAATGACATTTTGGGAGTAGGCAGTTACATTTTAATAAATACAATGTAAAATTGACAAGGGACACCAACATAGTTGTATCTTTGATCTTAAAAATTATGGGATAATGGTGTTGTGGTAACTTGCCCCCCCCCCCCAAAAAAAAGCGAAAATAATATTATTCTTGATATCACTAGAAAAAAAAAGCCTTTGAAAAGTTTGCAATAACTCCATCAGTATCACCAGCAAAGCAGCTTCATTATTATCCTATTAAAGAAGAAGAGAATTGTGTGCTGCATTTTGAGATTTCATAATTTGCCACGTCACGAATGTTAATTCTCCATGACGAATGCTAGTTTACAAGACCGACCGCTTCTGGTTCCTCCTTGCTTCCGAGCATGCGCGTTTACTTTGGACTTACACACTCGGAAAATCCGACAACAGACATTTGTCAGTGGAAAATTTTAATTTTAAAACCTGCTATCCAACATTTGTACGCGGAAAATCCGACAACAATTGTCCGATGGAGTGTACAAATGTCATCACACATTTCCCGTCGGAAAATCTGATTGTGTGTACGAGGCTTTAAACATCTGATGTTAGTGTGGCGATCTCCTTGCTGAGCTATTGTGTTCTGACAGGGAGACTGCCCCCCCCCCCACCACCACTAGCACACAGTGATCATTGTCTTTTTTTTTTTCACAATAGAACAGTGATCATTGTCTGAGAGCTCTGATTGGATGCTGTTTTTTTAGCCGCTGTTCTGCCAAGAACTCCAACCACTTCACTTCCGGTGACCCTCCAAAAGCAATAATTGCAGATTTTGACGAGTTGGCTGTTTTCACAGAACACTGGCTAAGGAGTACAAAAGTTGTCACTGCCTTGGAGGCAGCCATGTTTTTGGTTACTAGCAGGCTGACTAACAATGTCCACTCATTATGTTGTGTACTGTAGTGTATACGCTGCTGGTGTTTGGTGAAAACAGCCAACTAGTCCAAATCTTCAATTACTGCTGATGGAGTCACTGGAAGTGACTTGGTTGGAGATTTTGGCGAGTTGGAGTTTTCGGCAGAACACTGGTCATGAGACCGCCTTCTGTTGGACGAGGAGCTGTACACACGGGCCGAAAGTCGGCTGGTAACTGGCGAACTGATAATTTTCTGACATTTTTTGGCCCATGTGTATCTAGCTTTACTCTCACTGTCACACGGGGGCGGGAGAAGGTCAGTAACCCGGTGTAAGCTCAGGCTAACATGGAGTTTTCACATGGATTAGACTTTAGGCTCTAAAAGAATTAATGGAGAGATGGAAGCACTGCACAGCCAATTATCTGTCAGGGGTGAAGGGGAGGAGTGCTTGAAGGGGTGGCCTGTTAATGGAACCTATCATTTTGGCAAGAATGGGCAACGTGATCTTTTAACAAGCGATTGCCTATCAAGATATCCTATCATTTGCATTAAATAGAGTTTGCCAATTTTCCCTGAATGGGCAACGTGGCAGATTCTGTTTAATGCAAAAAACAAAATAAAAATAGGATTAATCCTACAGGGAAAACTGAAAGTGGGGCTCCTGTATAACGGTCGCAGAAATTGGGTAGCAGTAGGAACTAAGTCCTCACCATCAAAACCCTTGCAATTTAAAAAAAGCCAATGAGCGACTGAATCTGGCCAACAATTTGCATTTAGAAGTTAAAGTTTATGTGAACCCTCATCTTGTAAAACAAGCCATTCAGTTTAAAATAGAACTGAAAGGCAAAGCATTTGTGTATATATATATTTTATATGCATACACACATACATACATACACACACACACACACACACACACACAGTATCTCGCAAAAGTGAGTACACCCCTCACATTTTTGTAATTATTTTATTATATCTTTTCATGTGACACTGAAGAAATGACACTTTGCTACAATGTAAAGTAAAGTAGTGAGTGTACAGCTTGTATAACAGTGTAAATTTGCTGTCCCCTCAAAATAACTCAACACACAGCCATTAATGTCTAAACCGCTGGCAACAAAAGTGAGTAGGCTTGTAAGTGAAAATATCCAAATTGGGCACAATTAGCCATTTTCCCTCCACAGTGTCATGTGACTCGTTACAAGGTCTCAGGTGTGAATGGGGAGCAGGTGTGTTAAATTTGGTGTTATCACTCTCACTCTCTCAAACTGGTCACTGGAAGTTCAACAAGGCACTTCATGGCAAAGAGCTCTCTGAGGATCTGAAAAAAAGAATTGTTGCTCTACATAAAGATGGCGAACCTTGGCACCCCAGATGTTTTGGAACTACATTTCCCATGATGCTCAACTACACTGCAGAGTGCATGAGCATCATTGGAAATGTAGTTCCAAAACATCTGGGGTGCCAAGGTTCGCCATCACTGGCCTAGGCTATAAGATTGCCAAGACCCTGAAACTGATCTGCAGCACAGTGGCCAAGACCATACAGTGGTTTAACAGGACAGGTTCCACTCAACATGGTTGACCGAAGAACTTGAGTGCACGTGCTCAGCGTCATATCCAGAGGTTGTCTTTGGGAAATAGATGTATGAGTGCTGCCAGCATTGCTGCAGAGGTTGAAGGGGTGGGGGGTCAGCCTGTCATTGCTCAGACCATACGCCGCACACTGCATCAAATTGGACTGCATGGCTGTCGCCCCAGAAGGAAGCCTCTTCTAAATATGATGCATAAGAAAGCCCGCAAACAGTTTGCTGAAGACAAGCAGACTAAAGACATGGATTACTGGAACCATGTCCTGTGGTCTGATGAGACCAAGATAAACATATTTGGTTCAGATGGTGTCAAGCGTGTGTGGCGGCAACCAGGTGTGGATTACAAAAAAAAGGTGCGTCTTGCCTGGTGGTGAGAGTGTCATGGTCTGGGGCTGCATGAGTGCTGTTGGCACCGGGGAGCTAGAGTTGAGGCAACAATGAATGCCAACATGTACTGTGACATACTGAAGCCGAACATGGTCCCCTCCCTTTGGAGACTGGGCTGCAGGGCAGTATTCCAACATGATAACGACTCCAAACACACCTCCAAGACGACCACTGCCTTGCTAAAGAAGCTGAGGGTAAAGGTGATGGACTGGCCAAGCATGTCTCCAGACCTAAACCCTATGGAGCATCTGTGGGGCATCCGCAAACAGAAGGTGGAGGAGCACAAGGTCTCTAACATCCATCAGCTCCGTGATGTCGTCATGGAGGAGTGGAAGAGGACTCCAGTGGCAACCTGTGAAGCTCTGGTAAACTCCATACCCAAGAGGGTTAAGGCAGTGCTGGAAAATAATGGTGGCCACACAAAATATTGACACTTTGGGCCCAATTTGGAAATTTTCATTCAGGGGTGTACTCACTTTTGTTGCCAGCGGTTTAGACATTAATGGCTGTGTGTTGAGTTATTTTGAGGGGACAGCAAATTTACACTCACTACTTTGCATTTAAGCAAAGTGTAATTTCAGTGTGGTCACATGAAAAGGTATAATAAAATATTTACAAAACTGTGAGGGGTGTACTCACTCTTGTGAGATACTGTGTGTGTGTGTATATATATATATATATATATATATATATATATATATATATATATATATATATATACAGTGGGGTAAAAAAGTATTTAGTCAGCCACCAATTGTGCAAGTTCTCCCACTTAAAAAGATGAGAGAGGCCTGTAATTGTCATCATAGGTATACCTCAACTATGAGAGACAAAATGTTGAAACAAATCCAGACAATCACATTGTCTGATTTTTGAAAGAATTTATTTGCAAATTATGGTGGAAAATAAGTATTTGGTCACCTACCAACAAGCCAGATTTCTGGCTCTCACAGACCTGTATCTTCTTCTTTAAGAGGCTCCTCTGTCCTCTACTCATTACCTGAATTAATGGCACCTGTTTGAACTTGTTATCAGTATAAAAGACACCTGTCCACAACCTCAAACAGTCACACTCCAAACTCCACTATAACGAAGACTAAAGAGCTGTCGAAGGACACCAGAAACAAAATTGTAGACCTGCACCAGGCTGGGAAGACTGAATCTGCAATAGGCAAGCAGCTTGGTGTAAAGAAATCAACTGTGGGAGCAATAATTAGAAAATGGAAGACATACAAAACCACTGATAATCTCCCTCGATCTGGGGCTGCACGTAAGATCTCACCCCGTGGGGTCAAAATGATCACAAGAACGGTGAGCAAAAATCCCAGAACCACACGGGGGGGACCTAGTGAATGACCTGCAGAGAGCTAGGACCAACGTAACAAAGGCTACTATCAGTAAGACACTACGCCGACAGGGACTCAGATCCTGCAGTGCCAGACGTGTCCCCCTGCTTAAACCAGTACATGTCCGGGCCAGTCTGAGGTTTGCTAGAGAGCATTTGGATGATCCAGAAGAGGATTGGGAGAATGTCATATGGTCAGATGAAACCAAAGTAGAACTGTTTGGTAGAAATACAAGTCATGTTTGGAGGAGAGAGAATGCTGAGTTGCAACCAAAGAACACCATACCTACTGTGAAGCATGGGGGTGGCAACATCATGCTTTGGGGCTGTTTCTCTGCAAAGGGAACAGGACGACTGATCCGTGTACATGAAAGAACGAATGGGGCCATGTATCGTGAGATTTTGAGTGCAAACCTCCTCCCATCAGCAAGGGCATTGAAGATGAAACGTGGCTGGGTCTTTCAGCATGACAATGATCCCAAACACACCGCCCAGGCAACGAAGGAGTGGCTTTGTAAGAAGCATTTCAAGGTTCTGGAGTGGCCTAGCCAGTCTCCAGATCTCAACCCCATAGAAAACCTTTGGAGGGAGTTGAAAGTCCGTGTTGCCCAGCGAGAGCCCCAAAACATCACTGCTCTAGAGGAGATCTGCATGGAGGAATGGGCCAACATACCAGCAACAGTGTGTGACAACCTTGTGAAGACTTACAGAAAACGTTTGACCTCTGTCATTGCCAACAAAGGATATATAACAAAGTATTGAGATGAACTTTTGATATTGACCAAATACTTATTTTCCACTATAATTTGCAAATAAATTGTGATTGTCTGGATTTGTTTCCACATTTTGTCGCTCATAGTTGAGGTATAGCTATGATGACAATTACAGGCCTCTCTCCTCTTTTTAAGTGGGAGAACATGCACTATTGGTGGCTGACTAAATACTTTTTTTCCCCACTGTGTGTATATATATATGTGTATATATATATATATATGTGTATATATATATATATATATATGTGTATATATATATATATATATATGTGTATATATATATATATATATATATATATATGCATATATATTAGAGCTGCACAATTAATCGTCAAGAATCGTTATCGCGATCTTGACTAAAGTGTTTCACAATTCTTTCTATGCAAAGAATTCTCTCTGCTCTTCTGAAGCCACAGCCATCAAAAGAAAGGGAGAAAAAAAACGGGCAGTCTGCCAAGAAACAAAACATTCTTTATCAGTTGAACTAAGTATAAACATTGTAACAATTTGTCAATGGAATAGACTTGTGTGTAAGTGAAAAACGTTTAACCACTTAAAGAGGAGGGCCAGTCAAAAAAGAAAAAAAAAAAACATAAAAGTCAGCAGCTACAAATACTGCAGCTGCTGATTTTTAATTGGACACTTACCTGTCCCAGGGTCCAGCGATGCAGGGGATCGAAGCCCCGCTCGTCTCCCCCTCTGTTCAGTGGCGCCGGCATTGCACAGCCTGGCACCCACTGCGCATGCGCGAGCGGCGCCGCGCACTGTGATTGGCCGCTCAGTCACCTGGGACCTGTAATGGGTCCCAGATGATTGACAGGAGGGAGGGAGCAGTGCTGAGCCCTTCCTGTGCCGAGGGGGAAGTGATGTCACCAGCCCAGGCACTGGAAGAGGCAGACTACGAGGGACCGAGGGACCCCATAGCAACAGGCATTTAGAGGTAAGTAAAAACAAAAAAAAATATCCAAATGTTTTTTTTTATTTTTTTTTAGGCACAATCGTGACTTTTTTTTTTTTAGGGTGGACCACCACTTTAAACACTAAACCTTTTTCTGACATTTGTTGGTTTCAAGATAAAATAATTTTTTTTTGCTGGAAAATTACTTAGAACCCCCAAACATTATATATATTTTTTAGTAGACACCCTAGCGAATAAAATGGTGGTTGTTGCAATATTTTATGTCGCACTGTATTTGCGCAGTGGTTGTTCAAATGCAATTTTTTGTGAAAAAATTACTTTAATGAATTAAAAAAACAAAAAACTAACCAGTAAAGTTACCCCATTTTTTTGTATAATGTGAAAGGTTTTACGTCGCGAGAATTGTGAGAGAATCATGACCTTTTTATTCTAAGCAAAAAAATTGTGATTCTCATTTTGGCCAGAATCATGCAGCTATAATATATATGTATATGAATATATATATATTCTGTACAGGGTTTTTTTTGTAGTCCTGGGATCCAGAAACCAGGAAAGCTTCTTGGGTCACTTTTTAAATATGTGAGCCCAGACTAAAATGCACCGAAAGCCACAGAATTTCCAATGGCCTTGTTTTATAGTACCACTTATTTTGTGATAACAATTTTTTCATGCATTGCATGTGTGATTACAGAAGGCTTTACTTTAGGAAAAGGAGGAACTTTTCTGTTTTGCAATAATCAACAAATATGATAACTTCCTAAGTCCTCAGTAAAATTCTGCTGTAAGAGACAACTGGCATTTTTTTTTATGCTCCTGAAAGCAGCTTTAGGTTATCTAATGTGCCTATGCACATTGTGTCATTTACAAGTGCATTTTAATGCAGCGTTCAGGGACATGGAAAAAATGCTTTCGGAGTGGAGTTTTCCAGCGTAATTTATGCCCTTATGCGCATAAACGCATTTAAACACACCTAATTGCGGGCATACAGTCTTAAATGTATTCTAATGGCTATAATTAATATTCTAGCCAGTAGAAGGATTTCACCATCATATGCATCTAAGCACGGGGCACGCGTAAACGTGCAATAAAATGCACCACTAGAGGCATTTCTGCAAAGTTCTGGCAGAGAAAATGCAGATTATTTTTATATACCCGGTGTGCATGAGGCCTGAAACGCACTCCTTACATTATACACATTAACAAAGACTCATTTTGTATATACAGATTACAAAATAGAGGGCTGGGATGGTCTCTCTGTGCATGCGTGTGATTTTTGGTTCCTTTCTGGTTGTAAATCACTTCACATAAGTTATTGGATCGTAAATGTGTCATTATGTCTAGTCAGAGTTTAATAACACAACAGCAGTCACAAATCGGCGCTGTCTTGTGGCCCTTTACATCTCTTCTTTCAAATTACATGTTGATAATTAGCCTATTAACTAAATCATTTGCTATACCTGTAAGCTTTTGTTTATGTAATTTACTCTTTTCAATCCAGTAATTAAGGCAGATTGGTCATTGCTATCCAGCTCCGGATAGAGGGCAGTTTACCATAAAACCGATGTTTAAAGAATATATAAACCTAACATTTCATATTCCTGATGTGTGCCTGCTGCACCATGTACTTGTATGAAAAAGTATCCTGCTCTCTTTGTATTGCTTCATTTGTGTGAAATCCCTGGTGTTCCTGCCTGTCCCTCTGCTTTCCTATTAAAAACTGACCACACTAGACTCTAATGCAGCCTGCTCTCCTTCAATGATCACACTTGTGCTGACCCGACCCCTGCACAGCCATTCACTGGGAAGATCAGTGTGCTGCTGCCCCCCCAAAAAAGTTGAAAAATGTGTTTACAATGAGATTTATATATATATATATATATATATATATATATATATATATATATATATATATATATATATATATATATATATAGCTACATAGCTGCCTTGAAGTATTATTATTTCAGATTTTGGTAGATCCTTGAAATTATTATTTATTTATTTTCTTTGGATCGCTATTGGAGATTTTAGTGCATGTTACACCCCCCCCCCCCCCCCCAGCAACAGCTCTTTCATTGGCTATTTTTGGTGGACTATTTGCCACTGTCTATATGCAGTAGCTCTTTTTTTTTCCAAGTTTTGTTACCATATTTTTTTAGTGGGGGTTAGTCATAAAATGTAGTCTGGATAGACATTATGATACGATTACCTGGAATTGGAATAATGGTTGGGTCTCTGTCTTTGCATGGGTGTGGAAATTAAAAAAATAAATAAATACTTGTTCAAGGGACTAAAGCGGGGTCCCAATCTACTTGTCCTGATAAAATCCTGATAAAATAATAATAAAATAATAAATAAAATAAAAAATAATAAAAAAAATAAAAATAATAATAATAATAATAAAAAAAAAACATTTTAACCAAAAGCATATTTAAATCTGAGGTGCTTTTAGGAATGTCTGGAGCTTTTAAAAAGAAAAGAGGCTCTATTGCGATTTAAGGGGGTTGTAAACCCTCAAGGTTTTTCACCTTAATGCATTCTATGCATTAAGGTGAAAAACCTTTTGTAATGCAGTAGCCCCCCGGAGCCCCCTTTTACTTAACTGAACCTGATCGTTCCATCAACGGGAACTTGCACAGCAGCTCCAGTTTCTGTCTCGGGTCCTCATTGGATAAATTGATAGCAGCAGGACTCATTGGCTCCCACTGCTATTAACCAAATCCAGTGACACAGGAGCCGGGGGCGGGGCCGAGTCCTGCTGTCTGTTTCAATGGACGCAACAGTAGGACTCGGGAGCGCGTCTGCATGAGTGCCCCCATGAAAAGCGTCTCTCCGTGGGGGGCACTCGAGAAGAGGACGGGTCCCTCTTCAGTGCTCCTGGCCCCTCCCTCCTGTGGAGTGCCCCCACAGCAAGTCCTGGGCCGAGTCACAGCTCTCTGTGTCCATTCAGACAGGGGGCCGCAGCCCAGCCCCCTCTCTCCTCATTGGTTGGCTGACTTTAATTGACAGCACCAAGAGCCAATAGCGCCGCGCTGCTGTCGCAGCCAATGAGGAGGGGAGTCCCGGGCAGCCGAGACGCTATTGCAACATCGCTGGATCTAGATAGACTTCAGGTAAGTTTTAGTGGGGCTGCTGCACACAGAAGGCTTTTTAACTTAATGCATAAGGATAAAAAAAATTTGCTTTGACAACCACTTTAACGTTCAGAGAGTAAATGAGACGTGGACCAACGAGAAAAAAAAACGTTATATCTTCAGGTTACCCTTGCACATGGAAGTACAGTACAAGCACATGCTGAGCAGCCAAATCAAGCTCCAGTGTTTTCTCCGCAAAGGGCCAACCCCCCCCCCCCCCCCACAAAAAACTCTGCTGTTTACACGACTCCTGTTACTGCATTTCCATCCCTCGGGCGATACGATTTGCGTATCCCTAAGTCATCATTGAGCTCCTGCCCCCTCTCTAAGCTGACCGTACTTTTGCTACTTTGAATAAACAATCAGTAATAAAGAAAATCAGATAAGGCAGCGCTTTAAAATGGATAGCTGAATTTCATATCTAATTTTATATATGTACACACACAGTGCCTTGAAAAAGTATTCATACCCATTGACATTTTCCACATTTTGTCATGTTACAATGAAAAACGGAAATGTATTTTATGTGATAGACCAACACAAAGTGGAATCATTCATATATATATATATATATATATATATATATATATATATATATATATATATATATATACATACACACACACACACGCGAAGCAATAGTAAATCTAAAAAAAAGCTATCATGCAATAGGCTTGACTACTGCATGTCCCTTCTGATATTCAGCTTTCTGGGCGGTGAAACGCAAGTCGGCTCTGGGGACAATCTGAGAAGAGCGGTGGCGCTCTTAGGGCTTGTTCACACTTGACTAAATTTCTAACGCTTAACAAACACTTAGTGTAGGCGTTAGACTTGTGTTAATGAGCTTTAGTATGGACTTTAGACTGGCGTTTTACAAGCGTTAATGACGAGTTAAAACTGCTCCACAAACACCTATTCCATTACAGGAAATAAACTAATCTTAACGCCCCACAACTACAATGCAACTGCCTGCCAGAGCATTTGTGAAGCCTTACCATAGACTTGAATAGCTTCAAACGCCTCCTTATTTGACATGAGGCTTTAATTTTTCAAGCGATGCGACGGGAACACTTCATGTTTTGATAGTGTAAACAGCACTGTGTACTGTCAATTGTATCAATTGCATAGTTGAGGGGTGTTTTTAATGCCTCTCAAATGCCTGCTTTTAATGCCAGTGTGAATATAGCCTTATGCCCTATACACACGATCAGAAATTCCGTCAGAAAAAACTTGGATGTTTTTTCCGACGGAATTCCGCTTAAGCTTGCCTTGCTTACATACGGTCACACAAAAGTTCTCTGAACTTTCGACCGTCAAGAACGCGGTGACGTACAACACTACGACGAGTTGAGAAAATGAAGTTCAATGCTTCCGAGCATGCGTCAAATTGTTTCCGAGCACACGTGATTTTTTGCACGTCCCAATTGCATATAGACAAACGCATTTTCGGATAGGAACTTTTTCAACTGAAAAACAGAGAACCTGCTCTCAATCTTTTGCTGGCTGGAATTCTGCCAGGAAAAGTCAGATGGAGCATACACACAGTCGGAATTTCTGACCAAAAGCTCAGATCCGACTTTTGCTGGCAGAATTTCTGATCATGTGTGACATACAAGCAATCTGTATATTGCCTGGAAAGAGCGGCACCTGAATAAGTGAGTGAGTTTTTTTATGCTGCTTTTAAAAAAGTTTAATATGGTTTTACGCTATGGGATCCCCCTGTGTGATTTATGTGTTTCCAAGTGGGCATGAATATGCCGAAAAAGAGTTTCGGGAGAGCAGTGGTAATGTGGAGGAATCCCCAAATGGCACATGATACCTAAACCAAGCGCTGTCAGACTTTCTTTTTATTCAATTCAATTCAAAGTTCAATTACCTCTGAAGAGTTTGTTGCAGCAGGACCGGGACAAGGGGTGGGCAGAAGGGGTGGCTGCCATGGGCACAGCGTGTATTGGAGGAATGGGGGCGTCACAAGTTCCTTCTACTATAAGGCTGACAGGATTAATGACAGTGGCATCACTATTTTAGTCGGACCAGTGCGCTGGAAGCCATAAGGAGAGAGCTGGGAGGAGGTGCAGGCTGTGCTCTCTTCCCCTCATTCTCATAAGCTTACACATAATGAATCGGAAGGGGGGGGTGCAATTTTCCATCTGTGCCTAAGGCACTGGATGATCTTGTCCCGGCACTGAGAGCACCTTCATTACATGTGTTAAGCACAGAGTGGCACATGAGGAATCTTTGTTGAAGAAGCACAGAGACTTTGCATATGCACTTTATTTTTCTCAGCATTTTACGTTTTGCACAATAATTGAAGGACACTTTCATGTTATATAAATGTATTGCACTTTGAGACATTGATCTATTGCACATTAGTTTTTATTTAGATTGATTTTTTTTTAATATTGGATTTGTTTGTTATAGATATATAGCTATAGCTGTATAAATATAGATATAGATCTATATTGATATAGAGAAATATATCTATCCAGCTATCATATATATATATATATCTATACATATACACACACACAGTTGCATCTCAAAAAAATAGAATATCATCAAAAAGGTAATTTATTTCAGTAATTAAATTCAAAAATTGAAGCTCATATTTTATATTGATGCGTTGCACACAAAGTGATATATTTCAAGCATTTCTTTCTTTTAATTTTGACGATTATGGTTTACTGCTAGTGAAAACCCCAAATTCAGTATTCCAATACCTGGTTTAATGATTATAGTATCACTGTGCTTGTTCGGCCAGCAAACTCACCTGATCTAAACCCCATAGAGAATCTGTGGGGTATCGTCAAGAGGAAGATGAGAGACACCAGACCCAACAATACAGATGAGCTGAAGGCCGCTATCAAAGCAACCTGGGCTTCCACAACACCTTAGCAGTGCCACAGGCTGATAGCCTCCATGCCACACCGCATTCATGCTAAAGGAGCCCCGACCAAGTTTTGAGTGCATACAATACTGTACATGGACATACTTCTCAGTAAGCCAACATTTCTGTATTAAAAATACTTTTTTTTTTTTATTGGTCTTATGTAATATTCTAATTTTCTGAGATACTGAAATTTGATTTCATTAGCTGTAAGCCATAATCATCAAAATTAAAAGAAAGAAATGCTTGAAATATATCACTCTGTGTGTAATGCATCTATATAAAATATAGGAGTTTCACTTTTTGAATTGAACTACTGATATAAATGAACTTTTTGATGATATTCTATTTTTTTGAGATGCAACTGTATATCTATATATACACATATACACTGTATATATTCATATTAACACTGGTATAGGCAAGCGGCTTAAGTTTTAAATTTTTTTACACTTAGGAGCAGATGTGTTATATTTTCATTCAAATGATCAGCGATGCAGAGCTGTGTGATAGAGTTACTGGTTGCTAGAAAACATACAGGGCACCGGCAGCTCTATCACACAGCCCAAACAGCACTGCTTGTCCATTCACAATAGTAAAAGATCATTTAGACCCCTTTCACACTGAGGCAGTTTTCAGGCGTTTTAGCTCTAGAAATAGAATCTGAAAAGAGCCTGAAAACTGCCTCCCATTCATTGCAATGTGTGCTTTCACACTCGGGCGGTACGCTTGTGGACGTTAGAAAAAGTCCTGCAAGCAGCATCTTTGGGGCAGGTTGGGAGCGCTATAAATAGTGCTCCCAAAACGCCCCTGACCATTGAAATGAATGGGCAGCGCTTCCAAAGAGCCTTAAAAAGCGATTTAAAAGCACCGCAAAACTGGTCTTTTTTCAGTTTTTTTAAAAAGGTTGCATTGTCACGTGACCTTAAAAAACCTGCCCTGTTAGTGCCTGAAAAGCACTGCTAAAATGCTGCTAAAACACTGCAAAAACAACTGGCACTTTAGCGCTGTTTTAGCGACACTTCAGTGTGAAAGGGGTCTTAGGGCTGCGGAACTGTGTGATCCATTTGCTGGGGCTGTGCATGTTTACGAAGATGGATCACACAGCCATGCAGATAGTCACATAGCTGAATAATCTGTTTTGATGATAATGCCATTTTCCAGAGCGATTCCTGCTGCCAGAAACCAGAATTGTCAGTCACAATTTTGTATCCTTGATAGCAGCTTTGTCAGAAAGCAGTGGGTAAACTGTCTGAACACGCTGCTTAGTAACAACAGGACTGATCAGAATAGAAGCAAATGCAACCGGTCCTCTGTGGGAAATAAATAAAAGTTCAGTAATTTTGGTGAGGTTTCTTCTTTAAAACATATTTGAGTGTGTTTCGCTTTATTTTTTACTATGTTATTATTGCTTCTTTGTACTATCCAATACAATGCAAGAAGTTGGAACAAGAAAAAGTTGAATGTAACACCCAAAACTCCCACATGGACAGGAGGAGAGTTAGTATGAAGTATCCAAGATCTGTTTAAAACCAGACACCGACTACGCTCACGCTCAGTGATATTTTAGTGATAACTAAAATATCACTTTTGGGTGAATTAATTCTATTAAACTACAGGGAAAACTGACTGCTGAATTGTGTATGGTTTTAAACAATATTGTTTTTTTCCAATATATAAATTACTAATGTGGATATATATAATTATATCTGTAGCACTGCACCAATTTGTGGCATTTTAGTGATTTGCAACTGGTAGGCTGTGATTGGTCATAGTGTGCTGAACACCTACAAACACGGTGCTGCCATCCTAAGCCTACTTATAATCAACGGCCCCAATATCCATACTACACTATCACATATCACACTATCACACATATTTACACTATCCCTAGTCCTTCACCATAAACCCAGAATACAATCACCACCACCATTTTGCTGTAATGTGCTGTCAAAAAAAAAAAAAAAAATACTATTTGCTGCCACTCTGGTGTTGCTGCCGGCAAAGTGCATGAATGAATGATACCATTTGTTAAATATTAGCACAACATGCCAAAAACAAAAAACAAAAAAAACAGGCTGCTTAAATGTATTCTGAAAAGAACCTTTACTTTGACAATTCTTGGCTGTCAGAAGCAAAATTACCCTGGTACCTCCAAGTATGTAGGACTAAGTGACTCATTCCTGTTCCTTCCACACGCCATAAAGAGAACCTATACTGAAATCTTCACCCAAAGTCATTTTAATAGTTTGACTGTGATGAATAAAGACGGCAACAAAAAAATAAATATTTCCCTTCCCTAGAGAAAATTCATTTCAGTTCATTTCAGTGCAGGCAATATATCCATATGGGCAAATCTATTGTCACAGTACTACTTACAGTACTTGGCTTGAGCAAACTGTCACGGTACTACTTACAGTGAGCCCACAGGTGAGCAGGTGACACGGGATCCCCTAGGGAGTGGAGTCTAAGGGCCAGCTGGTATTCTGCCAGGGACCCTCTCACGAGGGTTTGGGCCTAGCTGCGTGCTGACCCCAGGTCACGACCCCCGGTTTCACCCTACTCGCTAGGAAAGTACCAGGAGACACTGTCAGACAAGGATGGATGGATGAAGCAAAATGAGAGCCGGATAGCGAGCCAAGGTCAGGGCGGGCTGCAGACAACGTAATCAGAACAAGCCGAGTCGGTACACAAGAGTTCAGTTCACGAGAGGTCAGATTTAAGGCAGGTTACACAAAGGGAGCTCCGAAACAAATGTTGCTCAAGCAACCAGTAGCTGGTTTGAAATGGATTTAAATAGGAAAGCACATGGGGGGGCTGGACAGGAAGTAGCAGGAAGGAATCATATATTAGGCAACAGGTGTGGCCGGCGACACCCATAGCTGCAGAGTGCACAGAGCAGAACACAAGCTAGTGGAACAACAGGTGCCAGCTGGCCTACAGCAGTAAAGGTGAGACACAGATCAGCTCCGCAGCTGATCTGTGACAGTACCCCCCTCTTACGAGGTCCCCCTACACGTCTGGGGGCTGGCTTGGAGGGAAATTTCCGATGGAATCTGGTCACCATACGCGGGGCTGAGACATCGGTGGCAGGAACCCAAGACCTCTCCGGACCACAGCCCTTCCAATCAATGAGATAGAGTAGCCTCCCCCCAGGAGTACTTGGAGTCCAATATTTCTTTAATCTCATACTGACCCAAGGTATCAGCCACAGGAGTGGGGTGAGAAGATGGGCGAGAGAAGCGATTGAGGACCAGTGGCCTGAGCAGGGAGACATGGAAAGCGTTGGGTATCCTGAGATGAGAGGGCAGACGGAGCTTGAAAGCAACTGGATTGATCTGACGGAGAATGGAAAATGGACCAATGAAGCGAGGGGCAAATTTCATTGAGGGCACCTGGAGTCGGATGTGCTTGGTAGAGAGCCAAACTATCGCCAGGAAGGAACTTAGGAGCTGGATAGCGATGACGATCTGCTGCCGTTTTATGCCTGGAAGCAGCTAGATGAAGATTCCCCGAGACTTCTTTCTAGATTGAGTTGAAGGACCTTTGGGTTTCAGCTGCTGCTGGTACAAGAGGAGAAATGGGAACAGGAAAGGGAACAGATGGATGCTGCCCGTAAACAGTGAAGAAGGGAGATTTTCCAGAACTGGCATTGGAATGATGGTTTAAGGCAAACTCTGCCCAGGGCAAAAGGTCCACCCAGTCATCTTGGTGGGCTAAGATGAAGGCACAGAGAAAACATTCTACATTTTTATTGACACGTTCCGTTTGCCCATTGGACTGGGGATGAAAGGCAGATGAAAAATCCAATTTAATCCCAAAGAAGCTGGCCAAGGCTCTCCAAAACCGAGCAGTAAATTGAACTCCTCTGTCAGAGACGATATGAGAAGGCATCCCATGAAGATGAAAAATCTCCTTAATGAAAGTTGTGGCAAGACTGGGAGCAAAAATGTAGACCTGGGAGAGGAATCAAGTGACACATTTTGGAGAACTGATCCACCACTACCCAGATGACTGTAGAACCTGTTGAGGGAGGCAGATCTGAGATAAAATCCATGGAAATACAAAGCCAAGATAAATCGGGCACTGGTAAGGTCAACAGCAACCCAGCAGGGGCAGACGTGGAAGATTTGGATAGTACACAAACCGTACAAGCTTGAACGTATTCCTTGACATCCTTACGAAGAGAAGGCCACCGATAATGATGCTGAAGGAGATCACAAGTATAAGGTATGCCAGGATGTCCAGAGATCTTGGAGTTATGTGCCCAAGCAAGGAGTTTGGGACAAAGTGTGGGAACTACAAAAGTTTTACCTGGAGGAGGCTGCGTAGACTGGAGCTGAGTAGTGGCTAGAATACGATGCAGAGGGATGATGGGACCAGGATCTAAGCGATTCTCAGAATCATTGACATCAAATGACCTGGACAAGGCATCAGCTCGAAGGTTTTTGGCACCTGGAAGAAAAGTAATGTTAAAATTGAAGCGGGCGAAAAATAGGGCCCAGCGAGCTTGATGTGGGTTCAAGCGTCTTGCGGATTGTAAATACTGCAGGTTTTTATGATCAGTATAGATGGTAACACAATGGGGAGAACCCTCTAGAAGATGTCGCCATTCTTGAAGAGCTAGTTTAATAGCGAGTAGCTCACGGTCCCCAATGGTGTAGTTCTTCTTTGCACCAGAAAACTTCTTGGAAAAGAATCCGCAAGGCTGAGACTTGCCCTTCTGAGCTTGGAGCAGGACGGCACCGACTCCTACTGAAGAGGCATCTACCTCCAAATAAAAGGGTTTAGTAACGTCCGGACGTTGGAGAATTGGGGCAGAGGGGGAAGGCTGCCTTGAGTTTGAGGAAAGCATCAATGGCTTCAGGGGACCAGAGCCGAGCATTGACACCCTTGCGGGTGGAGAGATGTAATGGGGCCACCAAGGTGGAGTAGTTACGAATGAATTGACGATAGTAATTGGTGAAGCCCAAAAAGCATTGGGTGGCTTTAAGACCAGAGGTCTGGGGCCACTCGGAGATGGCCCGAAGCTTGGCTGGGTCCATGAGGAGACCCTGAGACGAGATTATGTAGCCCAGAAATGGAACTTGTGTTTGTTCAAATAGACATTTCTCCAATTTTGCATATAGACAATTGTCCCGTAGACGCTGTAGCACAGCTTTCACATGAAGACGATGGGTAAGTAAGTCTGGTGAGAAAATAAGAATGTGATCCAGTTATACAATAACACAGACATACAGAAGGTCGTGGAAGATCTCGGTAATGAAATTTTGGAAGACCGCTGGGGCATTGCATAAGCCAAAGGGCATTACAAGATACTCATAATGTCCGTCCCTGGAGTTAAAGGCGGTCATCCATTCGTCTCCTTCCTGGATTCCTATTAAATTATAGGCCCCTCTAAGATCCAATTTAGTAAAAACATGAGAACCTCGCAGTCTGTCAAAGAGTTCTGAAATTAAAGGAAGAGGGTATCGGTTCTTCACGGTGATGGCGTTAAGACCGCTGTAGTCGATGCAAGGACGGAGTGAACCATCTTTTTTTGCTACAAAGAAGAACCCAGCTCCGGCAGGTGAGTTAGATTTCCTGATGAAACCCTTTTGCAAGTTTTCCCGAATGTATTCAGACATGGCTTGTGTCTCAGGGGAGGGTAGACTCGGCCTCGGGGAGGAGAGGTGCCAGGTAAGAGATCAATGGAGCAGTCAAAGTCTCTGTGAGGGGGAAGGCGATCAGCAGACTTTTTGCAGAAAACATCTCAGAAGGACTGATATTAGGCAGGCAACATGGTAGTTGTGGAGGTCTCAGCCAGAGGAATGGAAGGAGGAGGTAGCACCTTGGAAATACATTGTTGCTGACACGGAGAACCCCAAGCCAATACTTGTCCAGAATTCCAGTCAAGATGCAGGGAGTGTTTCTGCAACCATAGAAGGCCCAGGATGATGAGACTGGAGGATTTAGGCAGAATTAGGAAAGAGATCTCCTCACCATGCAAAACCCCAATGCGTAACTCAATAGGAGGGGTTTTAAACCGGATGGGACTCATAGGCAAGAAGGAGCCATCTACTGCGGTCACGGAGAGGGGTATAGCCAAGGCAACAAAGGCAATGCCCAACTCGGAAGCCAAAGATTGTTCAATGAAATTTCCGGCAGCACCAGAGTCCACGTATGCATGGAGTTGATAGGCATTTTGAGCCTAGTGGAGAGCCACGGGAAGGGTGAAACGAGGGAAGCGAACAAAATTAACGGATCGGTCTAGATCACCTCCCTCCGAGTGAGCTAGACCCTGGAGTTTCCGAGACGGACTGAACAGGCGTTCAAAAGATGTCCTTTATCACCACAGTAAGAGTACAAGCCCAATCCCATGCGTCAGGCACATACCTCAGGAGTGAGGCGGGTTCGCCCAAGCTGCATAGGTTCTTCCAACGTGTGAGAGGTTGAAGACGGAGAGGATTCCACAGGTCTTTGGACTACCTGTGCTGGACGGCCAGCAGGGGGATGACTGATTCTGGATTTCTCCAGGGCCCGTTCCTGGAAGCGAATGTCTATTTGAATGCTTAATGCGATTAAGTCATCCAATGTGGTAGGAATGGTGCGTCCAGAGAATTCATCCTTGACACGCTCATACAGGCCTTGCCAGAAGGTAGCAGTAAGGGCCTTATTATTTCGTTTGAGTTCAGCGGCCAGCACACGGAACTGAAATGCGTATTGGCCAACTGTCATTCCTTGCTGACGAAGACGAAGGAGGGCCCCAGCAACCGAAGACACTCTACCGGGCTCATCAAAAGTTTTCATAAATGCATCCAAAAAGAGCTGGAGGTCGGAGGTAATAGAATCGTGTGATTCCCAGATTGGGGAGGCCCAAGCTAAAGCATCACCGGAGAGGATAGAGATGATATATGCGACTTTGGGGCAATTAGTTGGAAAATGGTGGCTGGAAAGTTCAAAGTGGATGGAACACTGATTTAGAAAGCCGCGAAAAGCCTTAGGTTCGCCAGAAAAATGAGATGGTGATGGCAGATGCAGGCAGGGATTGCCAGGTGTAGCAGGTAACATGGGAGCAGCAGAAGCAGAAACGGGAGGAGCTGAAGTTGCAGCGAGTTGCAGAAGATCCAGACGGGAGGCAAGATCCTGAAGAACCAGCATTATTTGCTCTTGATTTGCTTGCTGGGAGTTAAGTCTCTGAACTAGATGTTGCATTTGATCCTCGGTCAGTGGCCAATTCTAAGAGGCACTCATGGCTTGAGCAAACTGTCACGGTACTACTTACAGTGAGCCCACAGGTGAGCAGGTGACACGGGATCCCCTAGGGAGTTGAGTCTAAGGGCCAGCCGGTATTCTGCCAGGGACCTCCTCACGAGGGTTTGGGCTTAGCTGCGTGCTGACCCCAGGTCACGACCCCCGGGTTCACCCTACTCGCTAGGGAAGTACCAAGAGACACTGTTAGACAAGGATGGATGGATGAAGCAAAAGGAGAGACGGATAGCGAGCCAAGGTCAGGGCGGGCTGCAGACAATGTAATCAGAACAAGCCGAGTCGGTACACAAGAGATCAGTTCACGAGAGGTCAGGTTTAAGGCAGGTTACACGAAGGGAGCTCCGAAACAAATGTTGCTCAAGCAACCAGTAGCTGGTTTGAAAGGGATTTAAATAGGGAAGCACATGAGGGGCTGGACAGGAAGTACCAGGAAGCGATCATATATTAGGCAACAGGTGTGGCCGGCGACAGCCATAGCTGCAGAGTGCACAGAGCAGAACACAAGCTAGTGGAACAACAGGTGCCAGCTGGCCTACAGCAGTAAAGGTGAGACACAGATCAGCTCCGCAGCTGATCTGTGACATCTATTAACTTAGCTTTATATTTCAGTATAGGCCCACAATAAACCTAACCTTCTGGCCTGATCTCAACATCAAGTCTGACTGGGATTACATGAAGAGACAGAAGGATTTGAGGCAGCCTACAGCCATTGCCAAAAGTTTTGAGAATGACACAAATTTTCACAAAGTCTGCTGCTTCTGTGTTTTTAGATTTTAGTCAGATGTTAGTATGGTATACTGATGTATAATTACAAGCATTGCATAAGTGTCAATATTTGCAGTACTGACCATTCTTTTTCAAGACCTATGCAATTTGCTTTAGCATGCTGTCAATCAACTTCTGGGCCACATCCTGAATGATGGCAGCCCATTCTTGCATAATAAATGCTTGCAGTTTGTCAGGATTGTGGTGGTGGTGGAGGGGGGTTGGTTGCCCGCCTCTTGAGGATTGACCACAAGTTTTCAATGGGATGAAGGTCTAGGGATTTTCTTGGACATGTACCCAAAACTTCCATGTTTTGTTCCCCAAGCCACTTAGTTATGACATTTGCCTTATATATAGCAAGGTGCTCCATCATGCTGGAAAAGGCATTGTTCCTCACCAAAACTGTTCTTAGATGGTTGGGAGAAGTTGCTCTCGGGGGATGTTTTTGTACCATTCTTTATTCATGATAATATAACTAAATGGTGCCGCGCTAATCCTGGGTAAGTTAGCTAGAATAACTAAAATAGTGTAACATGCATTAAGGGTGTGCATCCGGAAATATGGTAACACTATGGGAGTGATAACATCAGCCGCGTAACACTCTACACTCATATGACAGCAAATCTGAGTGGTGAAAGAATAATCATCTGTAGTGACAGCAATAAATAAATATATCTCATCATGTCCATAAACATAATAAATATCAATAATGTAAAAGTGTCAATTAATGATAAAGTGCATAATGCAATCTAAAGTGACTCATAATGTGTAACAAACATGCAGCACATAAAGTGGCAAAGTGCAGCAGTGCAATTAAGTTTTTTAACAGTAAAGTGTCCAGAAAATATCAGGTGCTATAACATACAATCCTTTTGATATAATGTGGCTGCAACGTCCTGGCATGCAACAGTTGCAACAGTACAAAGTGTTTCAGCAAAAAAGTCCTTCTTTATAACGTGGTAGCAATGTCCTGACATGCATCAGTCGCAGTGTAGTGCTCAAGATAAATCACAAAGTGCACATCTTCGTGTTTAGACACACAGGTAAGAAGTGGCCCCTTACCTTAGGGTAATAGGGCAAACGCATGTGACCAAAAATCTTTAAGGGGATCCTCCTATAGATGTAAACGCTATCCTCACGGTCCTACTCCCAAGGGATGATTCCCTCAGATGTATAAGATGACAAAAAAACAGGGGGAGTCCCAATAGCGTAATAACGTTTTAAACAGCAGCTTTTATTAGATAAGATAAGGGTACTCACATAAACAGCATAAAAACATTCCTATCTCCAACGAGCGGCGAGCTTGTATACCTCTCACAGCATATAAAGCCTGTCCCGTCCCTACGCGTGACGTCACACCGCACGTGACTTCATCAGGGGGAAACACTTTGTACTGTTGCAACTGTTGTATGCCAGGACGTTGCAGTCACATTATATCAAAAGGATTGTATGTTATAGCACCTGATATTTTCTGGACACTTTACTGTTAAAAAACTTAATTGCACTGCTGCACTTTGCCACTTTATGTGTTGCATGTTTGTTACACATTATGAGTCACTTTAGATTGCATTATGCACTTTATCATTAACACTTTTACATTATTGATATTTATTATGTTTATGGACATGATGAGATATATTTATTTATTGCTGTCACTACAGATTATTCTTTCACCACTCAGATTTGCTGTCATATGAGTGTAGAGTGTTACATGGCTGATGTTATCACTCCCATAGTGTTACCATATTTCCGGATGCACACCCTTAATGCATGTTACACTATTTTAGTTATTCTAGCTAACTTACCCAGGATTACCGCGGCACCCATTTAGTTATATTATTATTGATCCACAGGGTTTAGTTTGTACCTGACTTGGTGCAGGCAGCTTTTCCTAATTTAGTCCAGTTTGGTATACACCTGATAGCGCGGCAATAATTATATATTTTTAGTCTATTCTTTATTCATGGTTGTGTTCTTAGGCAAAATTGTGAGTGAGTCCACTCCATTGGCTGAGAAGCAATTCATCTAATCACTCTTCTTAACATTCTGGAGTATATGCTATCTAAAGATAGTTTTCTATTGAAGACACATTGATAATTTAGTTTATTCAGCATGAAATGGAGCTTAGTTGTGTAGCATGAGGCTTTATATTCTGCAATATTAAAAATTTTGGTAAACTCATTTAATGAATCCAAGCTCTGCAAGCTGAGATAACATGCACTGCATTGATGTATTCACACAATTTCACAGGAACCATGAGATAAAACAAAATTCAGGAATATTCCTTTATCCCATTGTTTTGCAAATCTATGTGCACTACAAACTATATGATTGAATCGATTCTGATATCGCTGTTTTACTAACCTGACAGCTTATTATTCTAAATAGGAAACCTTCATTTTGTTTGCAAATATTAAAGATTCTAAGTGCCAGCAAGCATGAGTCCTTACATTTAAAGAGCACCTGTCATTTCATATCCATCATGGCAGCGCCTGTTAGCGGGCATCCACTCACCTGCTGCCGCCACATCCCTCACCTTGTTGTGTCACTGCCGCATCACCAGCCCTCCCATTAAAGTGAATGGGACTGTCTGTGAGTCAACAGCGGGTCAGAGGAGGATCCGCGGCGGGACAGAGATGACAGTTGCTCTTTAACCACTTACCCACTAGGCACTTAAACCCCCTTCCTAACCAGACCAATTTTCAGCTTTCGGTGCTCTCACATTTTGAATGACAATTACTCAGTCATGCAACACTGTACCCATTTGAAATTTTTGTCCTTTTTTTTCCCACAAATAGAGCTTTCTTTTGGTGGTATTTAATCACTGCTGGGTTTTTTATTTTTTGCGCTATAAAAGAAAAAAAAAAAAGACTAAAAATTCTGTAAAAAAATGCATTTTTCTTCGTTTCTGTTATGAAATTTTGCAAATTAGTAAATTTTCTTCATAAATGTTGGCCAAAATTTATACTGCTACATATCTTCGGTAAAAATAATCCAAATTGGTGTATATTATTTGGTCTTTGTGAAAGTTACAGTCCATAAATTATGGTGCCAATCTCTGAAAATTGATCACACCTGAAGTACCTATCTCATTTCTTGAAACCCTAACATGCCAGGAAAGTACAAATACTCCCCAAATTACCCCTTCTTGGAAAGTAGACATTCCAAGGTATTTAGAAAGGGGCATGGCAAGTGTTTTGAAGTTGTAATTTTTTCCCACAATTCTTTGCAAAATCAAGATTTTTTTTTCACAAAATTGTCATATTAGCACGTTATTTCTCACACACAGCTTATGCATACCACAAATTACACCCCAAAACACATTCTGCTATTACTCCCGAGTATGGCGATACCACGTGTGTGAGACTTTTACACAGCGTGACCACATACAGAGGCCCGACATGCAGGGAGCACCTTCAGGCGTTCTGGAGCATAAATTACACATCTAATTTCCTGAATACCTCTTACACTTTTGAAGGCCCTGGAGAACCAGGACAATGAAAACGCCCCAAAAATGACCCCATTTTGGAAAGTAAACACCCCAACGTATAATCTATGAGGCATAATGAGTCTTTTAAACAGGTCATTTTTTTTCTCTACAAAGTTTTGGAAAATGTGGAAAGAAAATGAAAACGCATTTTTTTTAACACAAAGTTGTCCATTTATACAATATTTCTAACACATAGCATGTAAATACCAAAGATGACACCCCAAAATAGATTCTCCTACTCCTCCTGAGTACGGTGATACCACATGTGGGAGACTTCCACAGCCTGGACACATACAGAGGCAGAGTACGGCTGGGTATGGCTGAGGACGGCTGGGTATGGCTGAGCATGGCTGGGTATGGCTGGGTACTACTGAGTATGGCTGAGTACCACCGAGTATGGCTGAGCATGGCTGGGTACAGCTTGGTATGGCTGGGGGTGGATGGGATGGCTGGGGGTGGATGGGATGGCTGAGCATGGATGGATGGATGAGTATTACTTAGTATGGATGGCTGAGCATGGATGGGTGGATAAGTATGACAGAGGGATGGCTGAGTATGGATGGATGAGTATGGATGGATGAGTATGGATGGATGAGTATGAATGGCGGGATGGCTGAACGTGGATGGTGGGATGGCTGAGCGTGGATGGCTGAGCATGGATGGCGGGATGGCTGAGCGTGGATGGCTGAGCATGGATGGTGGGATGGCTGAGCATGGATGGTGGGATGGCTGAGCGTGGATGGCGTGATGGAGTATGGCTGGGGGTGGATGGGATGGCTGAGCATGGATGGATGGATGAGTATTGCTTAGTATGAATGGCTGAGCATGAATGTGTGGATAAGTATGACAGAGGGGTGGCTGAGCATGGATGGATGAGCGTGGATGGCTGAGCGTGGATGGCGGGATGGATGAGCGTGGATGGCCGAGTGTGGATGGCTTATACAGAGGGATGGATGGATGAGTGCTGGATTTGTCACTAAGCAGCGCTGTGGGCACTACACATCTAGCTCACAGCGCTGCTGCATCTGATCTCTCCCCTTCCCCCTGTACATAGAGGGTGGAGAGAGGAACCGGATATCACGCCGGTTTGTTTACATGTGAATGCTCCGTCACTTTGACGGAGCGATCACGTGGTAAACGGCCGCTGTCAGCGACCATTTACCGTGATCCGTGATGGACCCGTCGGTCATGGATGCTCCCGTGTGCGTGCCCCAGGGGGAGCGCGATTCTGGGAGGACGTCATAGTACGCCCTCCCAGAGGTATCAAACCGCCCTGTAGCCGTCATTCGGCTATGGGCCGGTTGTTAAGTGGTTAAAAATTATGATTTAAATCGAGTTGATTTAAATCAAGCTTTTTACTAGTGATTTAAATAGACTCTGACACTAACACGTCAGAAAAGAATAAAAAAAACATTAAAAACAGAATCACCCCCTCGTATCAGTATTTTGTTGAACCACCCTTTGCTTTATTTACAGCCTTTAGCCTGCTGGGATAGGTCGCTAATAACTTTGCACATCTAGGCTTTGCAATATTTTGTCTACTCTTTTTTGCAGAACTGCTCAAATTTTGTTACATTTGTTGATGCGATAGACCCCTTACACACTGATCCGCGGTAAAGCGGTAAAGGGTTGCTAGTTTTAGCGGTGCTTTACTGTTTAAGAAACACTATTCAGCCGCTAGCGGGGTGCTTTAAACCCCCGCTAGCGGCCGGAGAAAGGGTTAAACGTGCCCTAAAAGCGCCGCTGCCGAATCGCTTTGCAGGAGCTTTGGCAGCGCTGCCCATTCATTTCAATGGGCAGGAGCGGTGTATACACCGCTGCTCCACTGCCCATAAGATGCTGATTGCAGGACTTTGTTTAACATCCTGCCAGCGCAGCGACCCATTGTAAAAGCACTCAGGCTTTCACACTGGGGCTGCAGGGGAGGCGGTTTTCAGGTGCTTTACAGGCGCTATTTTTAGCCCTTTAGCGCCTAAAAAATGCCTGAGAGCCCATTCACACAGGGACGACTTGTCAGGCGACCTAGTCGCCTGACAAGTCGCCTCCCATTTTGTACAATGGAACCGTTCTAGCGTCGCTCCGACTTAGAAAAAGGTTCCTGTACGACTTTGGGGGTGACTTGGGGCGACTTGCATAGACTTCTATACAGAAGTCGTTTTGCAAGTCGCCGCGGAAGGCGACCTGCAAGTCATGTTGCCCCTGTGTGAATGGGGTCTCAGTGTGAAAGGGGTCTTAGGGTGCCATTTAAAATGAATGGCACTGCATCTCATAGCACTACAGATACATTACCACAACATCTGGGCGTGAAGCTAAACTAAAGATTTTAGCCTAAGTTGCTAGGGTTTGCTTGTCTTTGATTTTCACCACTGCAAAAAAAAGGCATATTTATTTGTAATGTTTGTAACTTTGGAAATTAGTTTGTATTTGTATACGCTAAATAGTGTTTTAGAAAATATAAATTTCATGAACATTTGTGCAACTATCATGGGTTGTACTAAATCAAAAGCACCATCTTCTAATTTCTATCCACTCTGAACTTAAAAATATATAGTTTGGGAGGGTCTTTTACTAACTTTCAAAGCTGTAAGTGAAAAATAGCAAAAAATGGTCTGGCCGGCCTAAGTGAAAAATGGGGGGGCTGGGTCGAGGAGCAAAGGGGTTAAAGAGCCTTCAGATAATGCATGTCTCCTTTTTTATATCTAGGAAGGTTACCTTTCCTGTGACCAATGAGAACGGAATTTTTCAGAACCAGTGTCAGTAAACTATTCAGCATTCCAAATAACTCTGACTCCACCTAGACTGACTCCCAAGAAAATAGACATGACGCATTATGATTTTTTAGGTGGGGCAGTAAATGAATTTAATTAACCCTGTTTTACTTAATAAAATCAAAACAACTCTCGTTTCACAACTACACTAGCAAAAAATAGCATGTAAAATTAAAGCTGAACTTCAAAGACAAAAAATCTTTACCTTCAAAGTTAGTCCCCCTACCTATTGCAAGGGTTACCTGCTTGTTTTGCCTAGCGGATGATGTATATAGTGATATACTTACCTTATTTCTCAATATCTCAGCAAACAGCTCTCCTCTGCTCTAGAATGTGGGCGGGCCCTTGGCATCCTCCCATACAATGCAGGACTGCTGGTTCTGCATTGTACAGAATGACATCTGAGAGCTATAGTCGCGCAGCAAAAGGGAAGAAGCTTCAATGTACTATTTTCATTAAGCGATGAAAGCCTCTGGGAGCAAAAAAAAAAGGTAAGTATATTCTTGTGATGATCTCCAAGGCAAAATGAGAAGTTAACTTTTGCAGTGGAGATGGGAGACCACTGCATAGGTAAAGTTTTTTTTCCTCAGAGTTAATCTTTAAAAGGTTCACTGTCAAATGCAAATTCTAATAAAAAAAAATCTGTATTAAGGGCCAGTTTACACAAAAAAAATGCAGTCGTGATGCGTTCCAGATGCTTTTCTGCATGCACGTTTCTTTGAAGCATTTTAATGCGTTCCGGTGCATTTTTGATGCAGTCTGGTGAATTTTTTACCACTCTTTTTCCCCTTACCTTAAATAAGGACATGTGTGTTTTCGGTGCATTTTTGATGCGTTTTACAGTGTTCCATTACAGTCCAGTGCAGGAAAAATGTAGCATGTTCTACTTTTTTCTGGAACTGGAACCCACTGGAAATGCAAGCACTGATGGAAACTATGCCATTGAAAACCATATAATCTAATTTCCATGCGTTTTTGATGCAGAAAAAAAACCCACACTGGACTGCATGGGGTGTGAACTGGCCCTAAGGCTCATTCACCCCACTAGGCTGTAGTAAAAGGCATATGGCACCCAAATGCATCTGTGATGTAGCATGCCACATCACGTGGTGACATAATACTGAGTGGTACTGAAAAAATGCAGCAGGTACTGTATGTTTTTTGGCCCAATGTGGCGTGTAAAATGAATAGGTTAACTTAGCATAGCATGCATAAACGGAAATGCATTAAACGCACCAACATGGACCTCCCTGGTGTGAATGGGCCTTTAAAAAATGAATGTTTCAAAAACTAGACTTGACTAGGTACTTTGTTGACCTCAAAGCAGCTGCCTGGCAAGCTTTTGCTACAGCTAATCATTTGGCTGGCATCTATGTTTTACTGTCACCAAAAAAACTGATGGCGTAGTCCCCTAAAGGGAATGTATAGCTATATACTGTATTACCTTTTACATCAACGTATATTTTTTACATAAACACGGAGTATTAGTGTGATCTAAATCTGTGGTATTGTTGTACAACTAATGTTTTAAAAGCATAGTCTACCTTTCTCGTCATGTTTCATGTTACACCCATATTTAGGCTATAACATGAAACATGGTCACATTCTCCAACCCTCACCCTCAAACTGCCCCCCCCCCCATCCCTACTCCCTTTACATACAGTGCCTTGCGAAAGTATTCGGCCCCCTTGAACTTTTCAACCTTTTGCCACATTTCAGGCTTCAAACATAAAGATATAAAATTTTTATTTTTTGTGAAGAATCACCAACAAGTGGGACACAATTGTGAAGTGGAACGAAATCTATTGGATTGTTGAAACTTTTTTAACTAATAAAAAAATGAAAAGTGGGGCGTGCAAAATTATTCGGCCCCCTTGCGTTAATACTTTGTAGAGCCACCTTTTGCTGCGATTACAGCTGCAAGTCGCTTGGGGTATGTATCTATCAGTTTTGCACATCGAGAGACTGAAATTCTTGCCCATTCTTCCTTGCAAAACAGCTCGAGCTCAGTGAGGTTGGATGGAGAGCGTTTGTGAACAGCAGTTTTCAGCTCTTTCCACAGATTCTCGATTGGATTCAGGTCTGGACTTTGACTTGGCCATTCTAACACCTGGATACGTTTATTTGTGAACCATTCCTTTGTAGATTTTGCTGTATGTTTGGGATCATTGTCTTGTTGGGAGATAAATCTCCGTCCCAGTTTCAGGTCTTTTGCAGACTCCAACAGGTTTTCATCTAGAATGGTCCTGTATTTGGCTGCATCCATCTTCCCCTCAATTTTAACCATCTTCCCTGTCCCTGCTGAAGAAAAACAGGCCCAAACCATGATGCTGCCACCACCATGTTTGACAGTGGGGATGGTGTGTTGAGTGTGATGAGCTGTGTTGCTTTTACGCCAAACATATCGTTTTGCATTGTGGCCAAAAAGTTCAATTTTGGTTTCATCGGACCAGAGCACCTTCTTCCACATGTTTGGTGTGTCTCCCAGGTGGCTTGTGGCAAACTTTAGACGAGACATTTTATGGATATCTTTGAGAAATGGCTTTCTTCTTGCCACTCTTCCATAAAGGCCAGATTTGTACAGTGTACGACTGATTGTTGTCCTATGGACAGACTCTCCCACCTCAGCTGTAGTTCTCTGCTGTTCATCCAGAGTGATCATGGGCCTCTTGGCTGCATCTCTGATCAGTCTTCTCCTTGTCTGAGCTGAAAGTTTAGAGGGACAGCCAGGTCTTGGTAGATTTGCAGTGGTCTGATACTCCTTCCATTTCAAAATGATCGCTTGCACAGTGCTCCTTGGGATGTTTAAAGCTTGGGAAATCTTTTTGTATCCAAATCCGGCTTTAAACTTCTCCACAACAGTATTACGGACCTGCCTGGTGTGTTCCTTGGTCTTCATGATGCTCTCTGCGCTTTCAACAGAACCCTGAGACTATCACAGAGCAGGTGCATTTATACAGAGACTTGATTACACACAGGTGTATTCTATATATCACCATCAGTCATTTAGGACAACATTGGATCATTCAGAGATCCTCACTGAACTTCTGGAGTGAGTTTTCTGCACTGAAAGTAAAGGGGCCGAATAATTTTGCACGCACCACTTTTCAGTTTTTTATTTGCCAAAAAAGTTTAAAATATCCAATAGATTTCGTTCCACTTCACAATTGTGTCCCACTTGTTGGTGATTCTTCACAAAAAATTAAAATTTTATATCTTTATGTTTGAAGCCTGAAATGTGGCAAAAGGTTGAAAAGTTCAAGGGGGCCGAATACTTTTGCAAGGCACTGTACATATTTTGCTTGAATTTAGCGTGACCGTGCATGGCTTCACCACCACAACCTCATCATTCATTTAGTGCCGGTTCACACTGGGACGGCTTTAAAGTCCCCGACTCTGAAGCCGCCCCGTACAGCGTGACTTCAGCGTGGCTTGCAAACAACTTCTGTAATAGAAGTCAATGCAAGTCGCTCTGAAGTTGTCCCCAAAAGGTACAGGAACCTTTATCTAAGTTGGAGGGAGTGTGAACCAAGCCTTACCGAGATCTCAACAGTTGCCAGTAACACCTATGGGTGAAGAGACCATTCTCTTGAGTTCAGACATTGTCAATTGAGGACGTTCGCCTATAAGATTTCCACGCCTAAAATGTAGATAGTGGACAAGGCTGGAATATAAAGTTCTGTCCAAAACAGAATCTGGCCAGCTATTCTTTGCAATTCCTGGTGATTGAAGTATGCAACTGCTGTGGCATCATTCAACTGAATGTAGTCTGATGACCTTGCATGCGAGAGGACCAGCACTGAAGGGATAACTGAATTAATTGTAAATGTTGAATGGGAGACAAACTACTTCTGGACACCACATAGGTGTTGAAGACTCCTTATTAGCTTGTCAAACTGGCATCTGTCATGGGAATCTATCTTCCGATGTAAGGAAGGATTTCCCCAACTCTAAGGCTGCACCTGTAAGCCGCCCACTAGGCCAGAGACAACCTGGTCCTGGTTGTCAGGAGAAACAGTTAATCCAGATAATGTTCCTTCTAGTCCAATGCCAGAATGCTAAATTGCAATATTCTGAAGCAGAGTTGAGCATATGGAGCTGCCTTGAAGAAAGGCTACCATCAAATCGAGAATACTCATGCATAAGCAGAAAGTTGCAAGGCTCCTGGACTGTAACATGGGAGTCCAAACATAGAAGTTTGTCTTGCAGAAGAAAAACCCTGGACTGAGCAGTCTCTAGAAGGAGGCTTAAAGAGGAACTGCAGTCTGCTCACATAATTTGTAATGAAAACATATTTGCCATTGTGAAGCTTCCCTCTAACCACTTTGCATATTATTTTATATATACTGTGATTCTGTACTTGCCAAATATGCTGCAGAAATCTCCCTCCACTAAGTCTGGCTGCATCCATTTTAACTGTGGGCAGCTGAAGCTGCTGCCTGTTCACTTCCTGGATTTACACAGAGGCACACCCCCTTCTCTGCAGCCTTGCAGCTCCGATTGGCCCTCTTATGACTTATCCCGCTCCCTTCCTGGCAAACTCTCACGAGAGTGTGCGAGAGAGCTGTGCATGATGTCATAAACCTAGGCCAATGACCAGACAAGAAACGGGGAGTAGGCTATATAAAGGTGTTTACTGGCAGAAAAATTTTTTTTTTACTATCAAAGGTTAAAACAACAAGTGCAGACGATTTAATAGATGGAAAATGGAAAAAAATGACTGAAGGTCCACTTTAAATCATGCACGCAATGAGTCAGTTTCCAGCGCTGACTGCTAGAGGGTCAGGATCCAACCGAAGTGCTGTTTCCTCAGTAGGAGGTCATCCAGGTATCTCACTACAGGGATGACCTGTAGGCATAGCAAGGCTAGCAAATGGGCTAACTTCTTTGTGAATATTCAAGGTGCAGTGGACAGACCAAAGGGAATGGAAACATACTAGTACTGATACATGCCCACAGCAAAACACAGGTATCATCGATGCTCTGGAAAGATAAGGACATACAACTAGGTACCTTTGATGCCTACAGTAGCCAGAAAGTCTTTTTGATAGAGTAAACCAATGACTGACTTTGGAAATTCCATGTGGAACTTTGTGCAATCTAATGAAAAAATTGAGATCTTATAGATTCACAATAGGTAATTTTCCCCATTTTTCCTTGGGAATGGAGGGCAGGTTTAAGTAAAAAACCTACAAACCATTTATTTTCTGAAACCACGGCAATGACTCCCTGAGAGTGAAGGTCTGTTTATCTTGCAAAGGCAGAAATGAAAAGTCCAGCTAGTTGCCACTGGACATCACTGCCTGTACCAATACATCTGAAGTGCTTCTGGTCCAGGTCATCCCAATGGCAAAGGATGCCCCCACCCACACACTGTGAAAAGTCTGGGCATCCCCTCTCTGTGCGGAGAACAAGCTCAGGAGGATAAGCTCATAGGTTTAGAAAGTTTGGGAGTCTAAGATCTGAGATAGAATGGAGTCCTGGATTTGGACTTAAAGGGCTGAGGGAAATAAAAATATATTTTCCTTGCAACGGAGACTAGTCTGAGGCTTATATTTCTTTAGCTGGGGCATAAGGGTACTCTTTCCTCCATGCAGGCACCAAAGAGACATTCTCACCTCAAAAGGGATACAAAGTAAGCCTTTGTTGCACTGTTGTTTTGCAGGCCAATGTGTAAGTCAAAGAATTCTCCTCATATGAACAGACAGAAGACTTATTCTGAATGTGAGATGTACAATATCCACAAGCCCATAAACATGGAAGGGTAGGGCAACAGGCAAGATTGATTGATGTGCCTTTGTCATATGCTTCGTCCAGGCACTTGTCAACCAGAATGTCCCTGACAAGAACAGTCAGTGTTTTGTTAAGGCAAGAAATGGCAGAGTCCACATCGAAGAAGGCCCACTATTTAATTTAAGGACTTCTGAATAAGGTATTGCTTAGCAAGCATGGGAGGAGAAAATAGCTTGTCGGAATTAAATCGGTCACCATACAACACCTGCTGCAGTAACTAGTGTACCAAGAAAATTTTTGACAGGTTGGAGAGTTTTAGGGGTGTCTGAGAGAATTCAGATGTAGGTGGCTCCATATCTAGACAGGTATAGACAGCATCAATTAGAACCAAAATGATATCTTTAAGTCCAGGAGTTGGCAGACTTAAAGTTGGTACACATGGGATGAATATTGGCTGGTATTGGCAGGTTCCACAGAAATCAGTCGACATTTGGCCAGTGTGTACAGCAGCCTGTCTGGCTTTTGTCAAACAGGCACGCTGGAAAACCAGCATCTGATTAGTGCACAAAAGCTCAGCAGGGAGATCGCTGTACTAACATCACATAGTTAGTACAGTGAGCTCCTAAGTTTTTTTTTCGGTTTAGCCCACCGGCTTGAAGGAAAAAAACTTCCAGGTGTACCAGGCTTTAGTCTCCTCAGGCACAAACTCATCCAAAAAGATCAGATTATACTCCTCATTAACCTAAGCTGAGTGTACATTAGTAGCCGCAGCCATATTACAGTCAAACTCCATTCAAGCTGCTGCTGCCACACCCCCCACCGCCCCAAGTCTCTACTCCCACATCTCTAAGCTGCATATGCAGCTGGGAACAGAGATCATGTGCTCACTTATAAAAAAAAAAAAGGTGTTTAGAATGTAGATGATATATTATATACATACACACACACACACACACACACACACACACACACACACACACACACACACACTTGTGCTCAAAAGTTTGCATACCCTGGCAGAAATTGTGATATTTTGGCATTAATATTGAAAATATGACTGATCAAACTGTTTTTTTATTTAAGGATGGCAATCACATGAAGCCATTTATTATCACAGAGTTTTTTGGATCCTTTTTAAATCATAATGATAACAGAAATCACCTAAATGGCCCTGATCAAAATACTTTACTGCGGTCACCTCTAAATGATGTTTACCATAATCATTTTGAACGTAATGTTGATCATACACCTTACAGTATATAACTACACGATCTCCTTATACTGTACATGACAAAAACTATGTAGTGTAAGGATATGGCTGATTGTATACACATCTGATGGACTACTTTGGTAGGTCCTACATCATTTTGGTAAAGCCAAAGGAGACAGGGAGATTGCAGCTTGTATAGTCAACTTACAGATTAACAGGCTTTCATGTTGTGTTATTTTACCAAAACTTTTCGAGATGTCCAAGCATACATTTTCTACAAAGACAGTCACAGTAAATATTATTGAACACCATTAAACCTCACAAAACTCATACTCAGGATAACAGAGCAGTAGTCAGATGGCACAGTTATTAGACAGATAAATCACTTACCTCAGGTGTCTTTCCAGCCTGATCTGAATGGTTGGACACTGACTTTGTAGCATCCAATAGCGCACTGATTTCAGTCTGTGGTAAAGAAGGGGCTTTTGTAGGAACAATTTCAAATGTTTCATTTGTATTCCCAAGTTTTACAGGAGGCAAGACCATTTTTTTTTCTAAAGCCCCATTATCCAGTCCCCTACATTCTAATGGGGAGGTTACGCTAGCCTTTGATTGTTCTGATGAAATATACTGATGGGAGTCTCCAGATATGGTGCCAGAAGATAAACTCTCCTTGTTAGAAAGAGAAATGGAAGACAAATCACCAAAATCTGCAACATCAGGTTTAAGCAACTTCCTTTTAGCAGCTATTGGCTGGGCTTGTACATGAGGTGAATGTGTGCCATCATATTTCCTCTGTTCTTCAGATTCCAAAGTTCTACTGGAGCTTTGTAACTCTAGGCGACTTCTAGTCCTGGGAGTAGGCAAGACTTTTTCTGTGTTGGACTGTTCGTTTAAGTCTTGGGATTTGACCTCATGGTCCCTTATCCCAATGTCATTAGCTAACGAAGAATCATCATTTGATACATAATCTGCCCCAGTAGCTGTTGCCTCCTTGTGTTCAAGTACATCGTCCGGCTTTATATCACTAACTTCTGCATAAAATTTATCTTGGTCAATTGAACTGTTCGTATCAGTCTCATAGTTGCCCACTTTATATGTGCTTTTACTGCTGTTCTCCTCAATTTGGACAACATTTAACTCTTGTCCACTAAAATGTGCCCGGATTTGATACAGATAGGTCATAACAGTCAACTTGTCTGGAATTGCTAGTAAAACCATGTCGGATGGCTCCAGCAGGCGGGAAATTCCTAAACTGGCAAAGCCATCATAAGCCTTAAATGAAAAAGAAAAAAAAAAAAAGTTAGTTAATGTTTTATTTTTGTAATATGGAATACATTACATTTTAATATATGGTTAATTAAGACAAGATATTAAATCCCAACTGAACCAAAACTTTTTTGGTTTAATTTTGGAGTGGGGAAGGATTCGAAATTCTGTCACTTTTTGTCATGATTATGCAATAGAGTTTGTTTGTCAGCTTACCTGTCTCCATGTGTTCATCTCTGACCCTCACCTGACTGCTTTTGTAACCTCTCCTCTAGCATGGCTCCACCCCAGCTCCTATCAGGGAACCCTATATTAACCTGTGCACTGCAAGCCAGCAGTGCTGATCAACCATTGTATGTTAGCTTTCGTGTGTACTTGCTGTGTTTCCTACGTCTGATTCCAGTCACCGACTTTGGCCTGTTCTTAACTATTCCGGTCTGCTCGTGACCCTGACCTTTGGCGTGTCCCCGACCATCCCTGTTTGCCTGTGACCCTGAACCTTGGCGTGAACTCTATTGTCCTTGTCTGCTTGTGGCCCCAACCTTGGCTTGTCCCTTACTTTCCTTGTTGTTCCAGCCTGCTGCATCCTTCCTCTTCTCCTGTTGTCTACCGTGAGCGTGAGCTGTGAGACCTTGGGGGCCGCGACCTGGAGCCAGACTGCAGCGCAGTCCATCCTCACCACTAGAGGCTCTGGTGAACACCTGCTGGCTCTTAGACTCCGCGCCCTAGGAAATCTATGCTCTAGCTCCCAGTGGGATCTGTGTCAGTGATCCAGTAGACCTGCTTCCTGAACCTCCTAGGGTTCAATCCACAGCAGTCAGTCCTAGGGTCCACTACCTAGCAGTGCACTTCTGACTCCTACAGAGTGGATCTGTCACCTAGCCTCAAGGTGACCTGACACTTTTGTATTGCTGTGTCGCCCGTGTGGGAGTTTTCTATTACTTCCCATCAAGGTGACAAAACAGGAAATGAAAAAAAAATCTTAATGGACACAGCATTGAAATTCTACAGAAGTCCTAACGTTTCTCCTCTCTATTCAAACATGAGAAATAAATTGGCTTGAATTAGACTTTAGAATAGGTATTGAAAAGAGTTTTAAATGTCTTACAACATACTGTCTATAAAGATAAAGAGTCTCCAGGGTGAAATTACGCACTACTTTTCTCTGTGTGCACAGTAAATTATTATGTCATTCATTGCACCATGCCACAACCTCCATTTATGACAAAGATGATCAAATAGAGATTAAAAATACTGTACCAGGCCCTAAATCAGAGACATAAAATTGCAGCCAAATAAACACTAAAAGTATCTTTGCACTGATCTTAAACACTTTTACCCAATATAAACTACACCTATGAGTAACCAAACACATTTTGTTAAGGGTGGGGAATGAATCAGGTTGTATTTCTGTCTGTGTCCCCTCTGGGGAGATTTCCCCTCACTTCCCTTACTATTGACATCCCATGTTAAAGACTGACACACAATGTCACTAGAATAAGGAAGTCAGGGGTAATCTCCACAAAAGAGGAACCATTCATAAAAAAAAAACAACCGGACAGAGGTTCTAAAATAACTATTAATAATAACTAACTAAACTAATAAAAAAAAAAAGAAAGAGTTTTGTCCAGAGTTAGGCTGAACTGATCACTCACTGAAGCATGAATTTAAAAAAGTACAAGTAAAAGTTATTGCCAGGGATAACAAAAGCTGACAAAGGTTCTACTCTTCCACACTTTACTCAGAACTTAAAGGGATTACGTCATGAGAAAATCATGGAGGCTGTTGTTGTTTAAGGTTTACTTTGAGAATGCTGGCGCCCTGATTGTCATGCTTATTCTTTGGCTCCAATGCTGTCTAAGGCTAGCCATAGATGGTTTGAATCTTGATTCGAACTGTGTATGGGCAGGCTGAATGTACCAAGTCGATCAATCAATCAACTTGGGTACAACCAGCCTGCCAGATTTTACATGCGATTATTGCTAGCGGCCGGTATAACTGCTAGCAATAATCACTGTCTTCTTCTGGTGGGGGTGGCTTCCCCTGCGCCCCCCTCCAGCAGAATACAATGTCTCAGTGGGAGAGACCCGTGGTTGCAGGAAAGAAATTCACTGCGTGTATGGCCTGCTTTAGTTGCTGACATTGAAAAAGTGATTCAAAAATATTTACGTTAGACACTGCCAGGCTCTAGCATTTTCTTCAAGAGGCTAGCAATTGCGCTGACCCCCCCCCCCCCCCAATTAAACAAATAAGAAATAAAAAAGCACAGGACCCCCCCTCCCGGCCCATTCTCCTCTCCGTTCTCCACTGGGCTGAACAGGAAGTGTCCTGAGACACGATTGGCTAGTGTGTCCTGAGACACGATTGGCAGTCCTAAGACTCCATGGCCAATCGGGATTCAGGAGCTGCTTTCTGATTGGCTAGAGGAGAATCAGGAACAGCGAATATTCATTTGCTTTTGAGAGGAGAGAGTGCACTAGATAGCCACGTCTGTAAATATTGAGGAAACAGTAGGGGGTACTACTTAAAGTATTACCAAAAGGTGCAGTGTTCAGCTGTCTCCCAGGGGCATGCTTTCCATATGAACTCTTTCTTGCACAGCGGGCTAGATTTGGCTCTATTAGGCATAAGTATTGCTGGACCCCACTAAGGATCTTTTTCCCATACACATGTTGGATGTTATTGCGGCTCTGCTGGCCCCATACATATTTGGAATATAGGCGTTTTAATTGCCCCTGCTCAAAGAATTTGAAAAAAGAATTGTTGAAATTCACTTATCATTCAAACTTTCAAAATTCATCGCTCACCTAGATCGTGGGTATATACAATATTGTAGTCCAAATAAAGATAAGAGAAATTTGTTCTCTTACGTCTTTGAACCTTGGCCGTCCGCGAAATGCGTAGACGCACAAGGGCTCACTGCACTATTAACACAGATGCATATATGTTATGGTTTTTACCCTTTTTTGAAGACAATGTTTGTTATTTATATTTTTCTAATAAATTTGATTGTTTATATTGTTTCCTCCTCCATTGTTACTTGGCCTATAAAGTCTGCCTTTTGGTAATACTTTAAGTAGCCCCTACTGTTTCCCCATTCATTTGCTATTGTCACACAGGTGGGTGTGCCCCGAGCCCACCTTTTTTTGAAGCCTATTAGAACTTCTGGCATTAATCAGGTACTTCTAAAAAATTTTTTAAAAAATCCATTGGAATCCATGCGTCCGGCGCCCTGTATGTAAATTAGGGGGCCAGACGCATGGATTGGGGGGCGGCGCCATTGCGCCCTACATTATGGGCCATCACTGCAAGGTTAGTAGAGATCATTGCTATTACCCCTTTACAAATCAATGCTCCCAAAAACTCTTCAGACTGTGGGGTCCAAAGGCATCACAACAAGTACCAAAAGACCACAAGCTGGGCACAAAGTTTTACGTTTTGCCAGGTTCTGCATGTTGAACTGTCTATTCATGGCATATTGAACATAATTGAAAAGTTAAGCAAAAGATGCACTTAATGCATTAAACCCTACGTATAAATTTGCATGCATATCTCTTCTAATGCTTATACGTTCTACAGCTCTGCAAAGATTTTTTTTTTATCCTTTATACTTCCTCTGAAGCCATTATCTAGAGATCTGCTATATAAATTCTCTATATAACAATTTCCTTTTACACCCCTGTGATATTTTCCAGACCACGTCCCTATGCTGATTGACAGCATGAGTCAGATCAGAGTTTATCAATCTGGATCAAAGGACGAGATTTCCAGTGGTGTAAAGCTATCACTACCAATCTGCTCTAGCTGAGAACTCAATTTATTGCTTTCATTATTTATTTATTTTCTTTATTATCACTGAAGATCGCTACTCACCTGTGAATCCTGTAATTTGTGTTCTTTTCGCAACGTAATGGACTGTATTTTCAACTAGCAGTATAGAGTTCATGCTATTTAAACATATTTACTGATCGTTCTCGGTTCCAATGGCTTGTGTTTGAAGAGATACATGTATAACTAAACCAATTCCACACTGATTTTTGTCCTTGTATTTGTCTGTTAAGTGAAGTCCACCTTTTATAGCACCACTAAAAGAGGCGGCTTCCATTTCAAATATTTATGGCTTTGCAAAAAAAATTCCAACCACTAACCAATTCTCTTATTTGACTACAAAATATATCCTACACTAAAATGTTATCCCTTCATATAAAACTCAATTTCAAAACTCAACTTTTTTTAAAGGTAGAATCTTCTGTCTGAAACAATCTTAAAGCTCAATTCCAACCAAAACATTTCTTTTACTTTTGGATAAAGTGGGAAAGGTGTAGAATCTATTCCACTTTTAGGTGTACTTAGGTGTACATAGTCCTAATTAGGTTAAGAAGCTGATATAAAATACAAAATAATTATAATAAGTAAATGAAAAAGACCTAATAAATACAGTGGGGCAAAAAAGTATTTAGTCAGACACCAATTGTGCATGTTCTCCCACTTAAAAAGATGAGAGAGGCCTGTAATTGTCATCATAGGTATACCTCAACTTTGAGAGACAAAATGTGGAAACAAATCCAGACAATCACATTGTCCGATTTTTGAAAGAATTTATTTGCAAATTATGGTGGAAAATACGTATTTTGTCAATATCAAAAGTTCATCTCAATACTTTGTTATATATCCTTTGTTGGCAATGACAGAGGTCAAACGTTTTCTGTAAGTCTTCACAAGGTTGTCACACACTGTTGCTGGTATGTTGGCCCATTCCTCCATGCAGATCTCCTCTAGAGCAGTGATGTTTTGGGGCTGTGGCTGGGCAACACGGACTTTCAACTCCCACCAAAGCTTTTCTATGGGGTTGAGATCTGGAGACTGGCTAGGCCACTCCAGGACCTTGAAATGCTTCTTACGAAGCCACTCCTTCATTGCCCGGGTGGTGTGTTTGGGATCATTGTCATGCTGAAAGACCCAGCCACGTTTCATCTTTAATGCCCTTGCTGATGGAGGAGGTTTGCACTCAAAATCTCACGATACATGGCCCCATTCATTCTTTCATGTACACGGATCAGTTGTCCTGTTCCCTTTGCAGAGAAACAGCCCCAAAGCATAATGTTGCCACCCCCATGCTTCACATTAGGTATGGTGTTCTTTGGTTGCAACTCAGCTTTCTCTCTCCTCCAAACACGACGAGTTGTGTTTCTACCAAACAGTTCTACTTTGGTTTTATCTGACCATATAACATTCTCCTAATCCTATTCTGAATCATTCAAATGCACTCTAGCAAACCACAGACGGGCCCGGACATGTACTGGCTTAAGCAGGGGGACACATCTGGCACTGCAGGATCTGATTCCCTGGCGGCATAGTGTGTTACTGATGGTAGCCTTTGTTACATTGGTCCCAGCTCTCTGCAGGTCATTCACTAGGTCCCCCCCAGTGTGGTTCTGGGATTTTTGCTCACCGTTCTTGTGATCATTTTGACCCCAAGGTGTGAGATCTTGCGTGGAGCCCCAGATCGAGGGAGATTATCAGTGGTCTTGTATGTCTTCCATTTTCTAATTATTGCTCCCACAGTTGATTTCTTCACATCAAGCTGCTTGCCTATTGCAGATTCAGTCTTCCCAGCCTGGTGCAGGTCTACAATTTTGTTTCTGTTGTCCTTAGACAGCTGTTTGGTCTTCACCATAGTGGAGTTTGGAGTGTGACTGTTTGAGGTTGTGGACAGGTGTCTTTTATACAGATAACAAGTTCAAACAGGTGCCATTAAAGGGGTTGTAAAGGTAAACATTTTTTCACCTTAATGCATTCTATGCATTAAGGTGAAAAAACTTCTGACAATACCGCCGCCCCCAGCCCCTCCGTTTTACTTACCTGACCCCTCGAAAGTCAGCTGCTCGCTCCCGACATCTATTCCTCTGCTCAACCTGGCCGCTGATTGGCTACAGTGGATGGATTGGAAGCAGCGCAGCCATTGGCTCGCGCTGCTGTCAATCACATCCAATGACGCGGCGCGCTGGGGGGCGGGGCCGAGTGGTACAGTGAGCGGCTATAGCCGCCGGCTGTATCACGGGAGCGCGCGCGCAAGAACTAACCACCATGCGAGGGAGCTTGCATTAAGGTGGTTAGTGCTTGCGGGGAGGAGCTGAAACAGCCACCGAGGGACCCCAGAAGAGCAGGTTCGGGGCCACTCTGTGCAGAACGAGCTGCACAGTGAAGGTAAGTATAACATGTTTGTTATTTTTTTTTTTTTTTTTTTTAATTTACCTTTACAACCCCTTTAATACAGGTAATGAGTGGAGGACAGAGGAGCCTCTTAAAGAAGAAGATACAGGTCTGTGAGAGCCAGAAATCTTGCTTGTTTGTAGGTGACCAAATACTTATTTTCCACCATAATTTGCAAATAAATTCTTTCAAAAATCAGACAATGTGATTGTCTGGATTTGTTTAAACATTTTGTCTCTCATAGTTGAGGTATACCTATGATGACAATTACAGGACTCTCTCATCTTTTTAATTGGTGGCTGACTAAATACTTTTTTGCCCCACTGTAGTCCTTTGAGCTTAAGCAGCGCTAAAACATTTAAAAACCATTAATCAATTAGTAGTAGTGTGAATTCAGGTGAGAGACGCTAATCCAGAATGTTTATGTGACAGTTCATATGGGAAACATCAGCTGTTTAGAAGTTCAGCCATCACCACACCAAGTGATTCCGCTCCCTTAGGAATTGCACTCACTGGATTCCCAATAAATAAACGCCTTTGTACATGCCTTTACGATCACTGCTTACAGGGCATCTGCCCAGATCTCCAGTAACGATCAACCAAAGAATCTCAGACGTTCAGGTCCTATAGTTCACTCAAGTTAAGCATGCCAACAACCCTTTGAATGAACTCGGGCATAGGGAAGGAAGAAAGATCCTCTTAGTGTGAAACTGTAAAACTTTTATTCATAAAAAAGCCCCTTCCCTTATGCCTATGCACTTACAAACATATTAAAAAAACCTTCAGTGTACAATATTGCACTGTATCAACAGTTCCGATGCAATCATCCATGGTGGTTCCTGGGAGGAGATTGGAGCCAGTGACAGATGCAAGTCGTGTGGTCACGCCTAGAAGCGTTTCATCTTTGTCAATAGGCTTGCTGCATCTGCTACTGGCTCTGATCTCCTTCCGGGAACCACCACGGACGATTGTATCTTCACGAGAGGTGGTGAGAGTATCGGAACTGTTGATACAGGATCACTCTGGCTGATCCTGCATCTGAAGGAGAAAAAGGTGAGAACACAGCAGCCCCAGGTGTCTTTAGCTCCGGCCATGCTGCAAGTTGCACATGTGAACACAGAGTCCTAATCTGCCCTATACCACCCCAAACCGGGCACTATACCACCGCAACCTGCCCTATACCACCTCAGCCTGCCCTATACCAACCTAACCTGCCCTATACCACCATATACTATCATTTACAGGGGCTGTTTGGGGGTGCGCCCCGTGACCGTGTGCTGCCTGCAGGGCACTGGGCAGGACAGGCAGGAGGGGGAGTGACACCACTGTCCTTGAGTCCCCTAATGTTGGAAAATTTGCAACTCTGGCACTCTGTACACTACTAAGGTAATCTCATGTCACCTTTCCTACCTTTCCTTCCACTTCTAATCAATCCCCTCTTGCCCCCGGGCCTTGAACAACCAGAAGCGGTTACTTGGTGGTCCTCGCACAGCTTTAGGCTGTCCTGGCTCTCCATTCAAGAGACTTTTGAATCACTACCGTCTGAATTTTTCAGCTACCTCTAGCTTCGCCACTGGTTGACTTCTTTGCGATGGACCTCCCCCTTCCCTTTCCAAAAAACAAGCTTTGAGCACATTTGTTTGCATTCCCCTGATGCCTGGGGCACTATTTCAGCAAACTACTCCTCCTTTAACACTACTGGCACTCCTCATCCACCTTCGACATTTCTCTTTGGGAGCGTGATTTGGCAACTCCAACTGAACCCGAGGAGTGGAGTAAAGCCTGCTCTATGACTGCGACATATTCTTTTAATACTTTGACCTTGGAGTCGGTATAAAAGGTTCTTTTAAGATAATACTGGGCCTGTATTACACATGCAAACCCTTCCGATAGTGATAGATGCTTCAGGGGCTGTTCTCCACACTTGGTGGACTTGCCCACTCATAACTGAATTATGGTCCAGGATCTTTGGGCTTCTACACACCTTATTTTACTTACAGTATCTGTCCATAAGGACCCAAAGCTGGCCTTAATACACCACTGCCCTAACCAGGGTCTGTTTTATCAAAAAAAAATAAAAAAATGGCCACCTATTTCTTGCTGTCAAACATACCATAGCCAAGACCTGGAAGAAACCCACTGTTTCATTTATGGCAGTAAAAGACTGTTTGACCACCATGATGATCAACGAAAACTAAAATGTCCAGCATTCTACATGACTCCCACTCCAAATTTCTAAAGATAGAAGAACCTCGGCTAACTTAAGCATTCCCTGCGCTATACCCGACCAGCTTAGGTAACTTATAACTTATACCCAAGCCTGCAGGAACCCCCCTCCTTTTTTTTGTTTTTTTTCCTTCTTCTTCTATATCTTCTTTCTTTTGCTCTATACTATGGTCTTTCATTACCTTTCTTCCCGATTTATTCTCACTTTTCTCATCTCCTTCGCACCTCGGCCATCCGGTCACTACACTGCAAGGCCGTGTTGTTCAATCCTTGCAATATTATTTATTATTATATTATGTATGAACCCACCTTTGCTGACTACCATAATCTTTGTATACATGTAACTTTCATATATGTATGGCTGTTGTTGGCCCCCTTAGTGGATAATCTCTTGTTTTGTACGTCTCTAAAATCTTTCATAAAACTTTATTGTACCAGAAATGTCCCACTGGTTATTTCTGCTTGAATTATCTAGAAGTGGAAGTTAAAGCAAAACTCAGATTCCTTTTTAGGAAAAGATGCTCTTAAAGACTGGCACAAACCAGAAGAACAGTAGAAATTTACAAATTACTTTGAATACCATACATAGCAAAGACTAGAATGTGCCTTTTAACCATATCAAAATCCCTGTATAATATTGGTTCTGAATGGGAAAGAGGCACAAAATAAGCCATTTCTTCAGAAAGAAGCATGTCTGAAAATCAATTTTTGCCAAAAAGCATACATTGTGATTCTGTTAAAATGCAAAGAAAGATTCTGTGGTCAGATAAGACCAAGACAGAGCTTATAGGTCAAGGTTGACTTTACATCAAATGGTTCCTAGAGACTTGTTTTCAACAAATGAATGCAGCAAACCTCTCACTATACTTCATTAAAAATGATTTGCCAAACTCTGACCCTTCTGGTGCAGCAGAAATCAAAATTTGTTAGATCACTCAATCTACTGTTTCATATCACCAATTTTTGACAGTCGTGGCCCCAATTAAACCCTTTTACATGCTCTTAGTTAACAGGAACCCCAACATAGTCATCTTCTGCCTACTGTAACCTTTTCCCCTCACAGTTTTACATCCTTTGCGTTTAGAGATGTCCTACCACTATTGAACAGTTGTGATCTTTCATTAGGCATAAACACATTTAGCCATTATTCCCAGACCTTTATCATTAACAGACTGTTTTTACCCACAAAACTGGCCAATCAAGGGACTTTTTTTTTTTGTTTATCACATGATTGTCTGTAAACTTTAAACACTGTAGTTTATCAGAATGCCAGCAGGTTTCTGAGATGATGCAGCCATCATGTAAACGGCCAACAGCAAGCATTTCAAAAACAAAAGTTGCTTAGATCGCACATCATTCTAGTGTTTGATAAAACAATATTAGACCACGTCTAAAGCTATACGTATGTTGCAGAAAGATAATCTGTTTGCCTATTTGATGTAGTTATTAAAGTGGGCAATAAGTGTACAACTATCCTTTAAAGGGCTAAAAAAAAAACATAGTCACATGACTTTCAATATATCAGCATCATCCATTTTCCGCATTAGCGCTATATAGCCAAGGAATACTTTTCTTTCAGGTCATTTAAAGCCACCTATAAAAGTTCATCAGTAATGATGTTGGCTGAGATAAGAAGCACAAAACACTAATCTGTCTTTGGCTTTATCATTGCTGATCAGCCTTCCCCTCTTGCCTGCTGTGTAATTGGAGTGATTTGTTCTACATAAAAAGTACATCCGAGATAATCAAACCAATTCAAATACAATTATCTGATACAAACTTACACCATGTCAGATGGTGACAGCTGCTGGATGTAAAGGTTTAGGGTGATACACGGTATTGGTAAATAAAAGCAAGAAAAGGCAAATCAAGAAAAATTTGTTTCCAAAAACGCACAAGCATCTGTCACTAGCCAGCCTAATAAAAACAGCCAACCAAGGGAGCAGTGAACAGGAATGAAAGCTACGGAAATGGTACATCCTAGTATTGCAGCTGATGTTCATTTCTATGTGCCAGACAAAAAAAGGTCTGCCTTGATGACCGCTTGTATACTGAGCCACTCAGTTAAGTACACTATTAGTAAAAGGCATAAGGTGCCCTGGTTCACAACACAGTAATACAGCTGATAGCCAGCGCTAGGTTTGCATTAGGCACATGAAAGAAGAACCACTAGGGCCCACAAGCCTCGTGGGTACCAAAGCAGGAAAACTAATTATGTGAACAAATAAAGGGTACCTTGGAACCTTTTTTTTTAGGTTACTACAGGGGTCTATGTTACATTATAATTTGATTAGAGCAATGCATATCCATGAGATGTAGGTGTTTCTAAAATTACCACTGGATGGAGCTAAAAATAAGGAATACTTTGGGGGAGCTTTACTAAAACGGGAGCACTCAATCAGTTTCTAACTTCTGCTTGTTCAATTAAGCTTCTACAATAAAACCTGGAAGCCGATTGGTTTCTATGCAAAGCTGCACCAGATTTTTGCACACTTCAGTTATAGTAAATCTCGCCCTGTGTGTTCATGCTGTAGTTTTAAAGGTTATCCTCTTGTCATGTGGGCAACTTACGATTCCACCTTGTGAACAAACACAGCATCTTACTGAGATGCAGACTTTCTCAAAATGGCATTTACTGATGAGGCACAGACAGCCATGTGATAGTAATGGCTTTGGTATGGGAAAGGTTATGGATTCTTTTCAGGTATACTCAACTTGCACTTGAGATCAGGTTGAGATGCTTTGGAGATCAACCAGAACTTTAGAGGTGCATTTGACCTTTTTTTCTTTTTAATTTGCAGCTACCTGCTCCAAGCTACTTTTGCATTTACCGTATATACTCGAGTATAAGCCGAGTTTTTCAGCATTTTTTTGTGCTGAAAATGCCCTTAGTTATACTTGAGTCAGGTTATCTGCCGCCGTGTCAGTATTGATGCGGGGGGAAGGAAAGCCATATTACGCCGTACATTGTCCCCTCCTATTCACAGCAGGGCTGTGTGTATATGAAGTCTGCGCTGTCCACGCCTCCTCCTCGTCCGTGACGAGGAGGAGGTGGAGCTTTGTTACAGTGGCTGTGTGTATAGGAAGTCTGCGTCGTCCACTGTAACAAAGCTCCGCCTCCTCCTCGTTCACGGATGGACGAGGAGGAGGTGGGATGGCGCAGACTTCCTATACACACAGCCACTGTATCAAAGCTCCGCCTCCTCCTCTTCACAGACGGACGAGGAGGCGGTGGGACACCGTGGACGGCACAGACTTCCTATACACACAGCCACTGTATCAAAGCTCTGCCGCCTCCTCATCACAGACGGACGAGGAGGCGGTGGGACACCGTGGATGGCACAGACTTCCTATACACACAGCCACTGTAAAAAAGCTCTGCCTCCTCCTCATCAGGGATGGACGAGGAGGAGGCGGGACGGCGGGATGGCTTGCAATGGGCATAGTGAGGCATGCAATGGGCACAGTATGGAATGCAATGGGCATAGTGAGGCTTGCAATGGGCATAGTGAGGCTTGCAATGGGCACAGTGAGGCTGAAAATGGGCACAGTGAGGCTGAAAATGGGCACAGTGAGGCTGAAAATGGGCACAGTGAGGCGGCAAATGGGCACAGTGAGGCGGCAAATGGGCACAGTGAGGCTGAAGATGGGAATTGTTGACCCTCTTTTCCACTTACAGTAGCTGCTGCATTCTTACCCTAGGCGCAGATTTCATATACACACAGCCCTGCTGTGAATAGAAGGGAACAATGTACGGCGTAATATGGCTTTCCTTCCCTCCGCATCAATACTGACACAGTGGATAAGGTACATGGGCACAGTGAGGCCTGCAATGGGCACAGTATGGCTTGCAATGGGCATAGTGAGGCTTGCAATGGGCACAGTATGGCTTGCAATGGGCATAGTGAGGCATGCAATGGGCACAGTATGGAATGCAATGGGCATAGTGAGGCTTGCAATGGGCACAGTGAGGCATGCAATGGGCACAGTGAGGCTGAAAATGGGCACAGTGAGGCGGCAAATGGGCACAGTGAGGCGGCAAATGGGCACAGTGAGGCTGAAGATGGGAATTGTTGACCCTCTTTTCCACTTACAGTAGCTGCTGCATTCTTACCCTAGGCGCAGATTTCATATACACACAGCCCTGCTGTGAATAGAAGGGAACAATGTACGGCGTAATATGGCTTTCCTTCCCTCCGCATCAATACTGACACAGTGGATAAGGTACATGGGCACAGTGAGGCCTGCAATGGGCACAGTATGGCTTGCAATGGGCATAGTGAGGCTTGCAATGGGCACAGTATGGCTTGCAATGGGCATAGTGAGGCATGCAATGGGCACAGTATGGAATGCAATGGGCATAGTGAGGCTTGCAATGGGCACAGTGAGGCATGCAATGGGCACAGTGAGGCTGAAAATGGGCACAGTGAGGCGGCAAATGGGCACAGTGAGGCGGCAAATGGGCACAGTGAGGCTGAAGATGGGAATTGTTGACCCTCTTTTCCACTTACAGTAGCTGCTGCATTCTTACCCTAGGCTTATACTCGAGTCAATAAGTTTTCCAGTTTTTTGTGGTAAAATTAGGTGCCTCGGCTTATATTCGAATCGACTTGTACTCGAGTATATACGGGTATATTGACTTGTATGAGAAAAGAAGCAGTTCTAATGTGAACAAAAACCAATGTACATATGAGATTGGTGAAGGAAGGGAAAGAGCAAAGAGCAAGTCACAGTTGGGCAAAGAATTGGGGGAAATTTCTCCAGTGGGGTCCTGATGAGCAGTGAAAAGCACAGAAGATGATAGAGCCCTACTCCACAAAGTAAACATTTCTGGATGGCTTTGTTGTTAAACTATAAATTTCACAAACACACTCCTTACCAATAGGTATACTGTAAAAAAACAAAACACAATGACTGTACTGCATTTAACACATTCCCTGTGGAAAGCTAACAAGTGACCCAAAAAATTAGTCACTGAACCAAACTGAGGAACTTCCAAAAAGAATACTTGGGGGAAGAAAGACCTGGTGAAATTCTTATAACAGACATCACGTTGCACATGGTTTGAAACATTTCTCACTTAATATAGCACAAAACCAACCTACTGTCCTTGTTGTCAGTACTTGCAATGCCTGTGGGCAAATGCAACAGTTTGCTGACCCCACCTTCCTACTCTTCAATTGATCTTAATAGTATTGCCAAAGGGGTATCAGATAATTCATGCCCAGGAGAAAAAAAAGCAACGTAATTTCTCAATTCATTAAAAATAAATTGAAAAATATAACCCAGTGCATCATAATAGAGTATTTAAACCTGAACACTTGGATAAGTAGATATTGTCTAAATACAAGGGGCATGTGCATTTTCACTAGAATCTGGGTGTGCTTTGTTATTTCTTCCAGATCTGTGTAGCAATAGAGAATAAAAACGTCACCTTTATGCAAGAGGTTTCTAAAATGAAGCTAAACTTCAAGGAGATTAAAATACTATATGCAGTAGGGCTACCTTGGCTCCTTTTGCTCTTAGTCTAAACCTGTGAGCAGGGGGGGGGATAAGGCCGAGCTGGGTTGAGTATCTGAATAGATGCAAACAAACCGACTCAGAAGCGATCCTGCACAAGTGCCCTTTAGGAAGCGGCTTCCTATGGTGGGCACTCAGTGGGAGGGAGAAGCCAGGAATGCCGGAGGGGCATCAGGGGAATGCTGAAATAGTGCCCCAGGCATCAGGGGAATGCAAACAAATGTGCTCAAAGCTTGTTTTTTGGAAGATGGAGGTACATCGCAAAGAAGTCAACCAGTGGCAAAGCTAGAGGTAGCTGAAAAATTCAGAGGGTAGTGATTCAAAAGTCTCTTAAATGGAGAGCCAGGACAGTCTAAAGCTGTGCGAGGACCACCAGTAAACACTTCCGGTTGTTCAAGGCCCAGGGACAAGAGGGGATTGATTAGAAGTGGAAGGAAAGGTAGGAAAGGCAACATGAGATTACCTCAGTAGTGTACAGAGTGCCAGAGTTGCAAATTTTCCAACTAGAAGAGGATAGTGGTGTTCTCTGCAAAACCATTGCACAGAGCAGGTGGGCATAATATGTTTGTTATTTTTTTATTTTTCTAAAGAATACTGTACAATCACTTTAAAAAAGGTGGCTACATTTGTGTTCTTTTTTTTTAGGATCCATTCACACCAGCAGCTGTTAGAACGCAGCATCTGGTGCGAGTTGCGGTCCTAGCAGTGCTGATGTGCTGATCCTGAGGCATCTCAATGTTCGCCTTTTTTTTTTTTAACAAACTTTATTGAAATACCACACAGTGACATTTCATAAAGTTCTATTGGCTGGTGAATGTGTTATCCTGAGAAAAAATACTGCATGCAGTACTTTTGCCCGCACCAATGCAATGCAGTGGGATGAACCAGCCACCTCGTAAACAAGGTAGTTTGCCTTGTCTTGCGGTGGGGGTGTGGTGGGACTGCGCTGGAATTGCCACCCAACAGAGTCTCACTGCCCTTGGTGTGAATCTACCCTTAGGGCTCCTTCACATGGGCAGAAAAAATGCTGCATTTAGATGTTTACAGGGTATAATTTTATGCGCACTTAAACGCAACACTACAGAAACAATAAGTGCATACACACAGCTGTGTCTACATCTGAAAATGTTCGCTGCATTAAGCGGTGTACAAAAATAATTAGGACACAGCTATGTCCAGGGCCACTTGGAATGAAAGAATAACAGTACATGTCTAACTGCTGTACGCTTCTGAATGTGGCTAAACGTGAGTACTTTAGGATGTATTTCTGCACTCCTGTGACCCAAATTCAGCCAACAGCGGGCTAAAGCTTGCTATCAGCTGATGTCACAGAGCCGGTCAAGGCTCTGGAAGGATATGGACATTAATGTTGGGATCCCCTTAGATGCCTGACCAGTGGCATGCTAAGCCTCTTAGCATGACGCTGAGAGGCTGAGCAAGCTGTTCCCACTCCCTCCACAGCCCAATGCTATAGTGAGCACTGGAGGGGCAGGGCAGAGAGCGGTGACTGACAGTCACCAACTTGGCTCAGATCGGACCATGAACTGAGGACACACAGAGCCAGCTCAGGAGAGAGCCCACAGAGGGAAGGAGCCAGAAGCGCCAGCGAGGGACCCAAGAAGAGGAGGATCAGGGCTGCTCTGTGCAAAACCATTGGTGTGCCCTAAACATCTTATTATTGTCTGATAATGGACACAAGGGCAGATCACTCATACAAATTACACAAAGGTCTTCTTTCCATAAACATATTAGTCCATTAATGTCCCCATTGTTCCCGAGATTAGTGTGCTGTTAATGAAAGCTGTCCAGATACACTCACAGAACTAAGCAAGAACCCTTGCTTTTGCTTGCATCTCTTCTGCATAGTGGTGTGTGGGCAACTTAAGCACAGCACGTTATATGTGATGTCGTTCAAAGAAATCTGTTCCTCTGCTTTTTCTGACATAGGACAGCTTCTAACTAATAGAAACATGACGTTTATTGTTTATGTTAGAACAACAAAGCCAGCCATACATGGATTGAAACTTGGCCGGTTCATCAGGGACTGACCGAGATTCAATCCATCTATGAGCAGGCTGATTGTACTCAAGTGGATCCATCGATCCATTTAGGTACACCCAGCCTGTCGGATTTTTTTACATGTGATTAATGCCAGCGGCTATAACCACTAACAGTAATCATGTTCTGCTGGCCAGGAAGGCTCCTCGTGCTCCCCAGTGGAAGAAAAAATAATAATCATCTATGGGCTGCTTTAGTCAGTGAACACAGACCAATAATTAGGATAACTATCCCCAAAACAAAAAATGGAATAGAGAAGCCAACAGGAGAACCTGTCGGTAACACTGCTCTAGGTGCTTAAGCCTGACAGATGGTAAGACCGCTGGACCAGAACCAGTAATCCAAAGATCTCCACCTTGGCCACAGGCTAGGGAGAGGATGGACCGAGATGGTGAGCACACTCATTGCAGGTGAGAAGAGCTCCCACTGGAGACAAGAGCACCGCTGGGGACTGAAGCCTAGAACTCGGAACAGGCACAAGCAAAGAGACACCCTGTTGGGAGCTGGATCCCAGAGCTGCAAGTTTACTGCCTTGCTGCTGGCACCCTGATGCAGGGAAGAGTCTTTTATTTCATTCAACTAATGTGAGTAAATTGGTAGCGGTTTTATATTGTGCTAATAAAGGAGATATACTATGCTATTGGCGGCTCTCCTCTCTTCTCTGTGGTGAGCTACTTAGAGTCGCTGCACATAAAGAGAATCGTCCTGTGATAGAATTAATCTATGCGGAAGAACAATCCTTGGGTTACGATACTCCACTGAGGACCCGTTTGACCTAAACACTGTAGACCTTTATGTTTTTATGGGTCCACTAATGAGGTGAGTGCGCCACGTAGCTGGTGGTGGATCACTAGTTTATTTATGGTGGAGTACGGCATACACGACTATAAAGAGTGTTATACACAGAAGACACTTCGTTTAAGCACTATAGTTTTTGATGAAAGCATTGATATTAATTGTAAGGCTAGTGGTATTTGACATTTATTTTTACACAGAGGAACATTATTAATTTGCACTATATGGTATATTTTATATATTAACTTGATATATATTATGTTTTATATGTTGAAGATTAATATTGATTCACATATTGAAGATCATTATTTATTGTTTTCTATTTTTGTTTAATATAGTCAATTATTGGTATTGTTTATTGAGTTAGAATTAGATTTTGAGTTTTAGCAGCTCAATCACTTATTGTTGTTTATATTTGGTATTTGGTATGGTGTAGAAACACATTTAGTTGCTGCAACTATTATTGTAGTCATATTAATTCTAATATGGCAGTGCACTCCAACACTATTTTAACTGATGCAGGGATGCATTTCGAGGCGTAATCCCTTCTTTCTCAACCTGTCCCAGGTTGCATTTGTTTTCATTTTTCAGGCAGGCTAAGAACATTTTCAGTAAAAACAGAAAGCCACTAATCTTCCCCAAAATACTGCATCCTTGTTACTTCACGTAAATTTAACTTAATGCACAAACAACCTTCTCTTCCTTTTGTAAACTACTAATCTCACCAGGGACTGGATGTGTTTTATTGCAGGGTTACCAGGTGAAAAGAAATGAAAAAAGCCTTTAAAAAAAAAAACCTATTGTAGCCATTGTATCTAAAGACCCATATGCTCCATTATATCCCATCTTTGTTTTTGAGAACGGTTTTAATCTGTGCAAGTAGCTCATAGTTTAAGAATATTGCACAATACCAAATGAAAGTTGTTTAATGGGGTAGAACTAGACAAAATCAGCCGGGGTACTTTCAGTCTAGGTTCACACTAGATGTGGTGCAAATTTACAGTGAATTCGCTGATGATTCGGCACTGCATCTAAATCGCATCCCGTCCATGCGAACCGATTGTAGAGTGTATGTTAACGATACCCCACAATCGGTTTGCAAAATACAGCACAATTTGCAGAATAGGATCGCATGGGTGTGAACACCCATGCGATCCGATTCTGGCGCGGGCAAAAAAAAAAGGTCCTGCACCAGTTTGGTGCGAATGCGGTGCGATTTGAGCCACTCAAATCCATAGCTCAAATTGCACCCCAGAGACACCACATGTAATACGCACAGGAATGTGCTGCAATTCCTGTACGAATTACATGTGGTGTCTGAACCACAGCAGTGTGAGCCCAGGCTCAAAGCTGTAAAAAAAAAAAACTGTGAAAATGGGCATTGCTATTTATTTTATAACTCATTAAGGTATTCACTGGTATACGGTTTATGCTGGCCATACATAGGGTAATTTTCAGGCAATTTAAACCCGTTTCCATTGGATTTTAATGATGAAAGTGAATAAATGGCTCAAGTGAATCTACCCCAGCTTCAACAGGAGCTAGTGCTAGTAGGTTGCATTGACTGATTTGGACATTTCTGTGATTACAAGTGAATTGAAGGGTCACAAAAGCCTAGGAGGTCCAAATGGAAGTTCGGCTCCCTCTCTTCGTCCGCAGCCTTCTGGGACACATCACAAGCCCCAGAAGGCTGCAGGACCATTCACTAAGTGCAGCGTGGATTGCGCGTGTGCAGTGGGAAGTCCCATAGTAAACATGCCAGCGTCGGAGACTTCAAGACCGGCAAAGAACCGTCCCGGTGAAGACAGTGCTGGATCTCTTGGCAAGTAAGTGTCCTTTTACTTAAAAAAATGTTTTCTTTCTAGGGTAAACATCCTCTTTAAAGTATACATGAATCCAACAATGAACTTCTCTTATTTGGTCCATTCTGATATGTTAAAAATACCATTTAACGGGTTTGAGCAAATCGGTTTAATATGTGCAATATATTGGGTTCTCCTGTGCACTCTGCAGTCTCATCTTGAACAGTGTTGTAAGAAAGAGTGTTAGGACTACAGAATACCTCCTCCCTATGTTTTGAAGATGAGGAAAAAGTGAAGATGTTCTCTAGTGTAGCCAAAAATAAGAGAAGATATACAGCAAGAATGTACCATGAAATATTTCACTTTTAAAGTAATCTAGCAGACATCTCCATATATACAATGCAAAAGCAATGCCACTGTTGGAAGTACCAGTGTGACTCAATGTTGTGTGTTCTGCCTGGAAATGTCAACATGAACCAATATATGACATATTACACATACTTTTTTTTAAATGGGATATTGCATATTTGGATAGCATGACTGACAGCCATCAATAGCTGACTGTCAAGAAAAGCACTACAGGCAGTTTCTCAAACATGACTCAATTATATGACACACTGACATATTGGACCAGATCAGGTGACACAAGTAAATGGCTTCCTTTAAATCGACTACTGCCTCTGGATTTAAAGAATGAAAAGCATTGTTTAATGGTACTTGGGAGCGGAAACAAGTAACTATGCTAACTTTAGAAACACCAGCAGGTCTGTGTAAAATTGTACTGATTTATACTGAGCCTTCTAGAATGGACAAGAAAGGTCATTTGTGTTTATATGGCATACATAATTCACAATAACCAAAACTACATATTATATATACTTTAAGAGAGTTCTCCTAATCTCAGCTCGTTACCTGTATAGAAGACACCTGGGAGCCAGAAATCTTGCTGACTGATAGGGGATCAAATACTTATTTCACTCATTAAAATACAAATCAATTAATAACTATTTTGAAATGCGTTTTTCTGGATAAATTTCTTGTTATTCTGTCTCTCACTGTTAAAATAAAGCTACCATTAAAATTATAGACTGATCTTTTTTTGTCAGTAGGCAAACGTACACAATCAGCAGGGGATCAAATACTTTTTTCCCTCACTGTACACACAATTCCAAAACCGGGGGGTTGCAGCTTACATAGCACTTATTTAAATGTACATTAAACATAAAAGTTACAGTTTGGCTACAGTTTTAGACAACAAGTGCCTTGAAACTGTAGCCAAACTAACCTTTTTGTCTGATGGACATGTGAAAAAAAAATTAATGTATGCTGCAACCCCCCAGTTTTGGAATATTGCTACATAGTGAGCCTGGTAGACAGGGCTCTGGTTATGTGACTCAACTATAAAAGTCGCAGGTGCTGTCTGCCTTTCTTGGGAAATAAATAAGTATATATATATATATATATATATATATATATATATATATATATATATATATATATATATATAGTAAACAAGTGGCGCCACCTCGAAAATAAGAGACTATGCCAAGTTTAAAGTGATTGTAATGTCTTGGTTTTTCTTCCCTATAAAAATAACAAACATGTTATACTTGCTCTGTTGCAGTGGATTTGCACAGAGCAGCCCAGATCCTCCTCTTCTTGGGTGCCTCTTCGGTGCTCCTGGCCCCTCCCTCATGTTCAGTGCCTCCACAGCAAGCAGCTTGCTATGGGGGCACCCTGTGTCCATTTAGACACGGAGCCTGACCCAGTCCCGCCCCCTCTCTCCCCTGATTGGCTAGCTGACTTTGATTAACAGCAGTGGGAGCTGCTGTGTCTCAGCCAATCAGGAAGGAGAATCACGGATGGCTGAGACACTCATGGACATCGCTGGACAGAGAGGGACCTCAGGTAAGTGTTAGAGGGGCTGCTGTACACAGAAGGCTTTTTATCTTAATGCATAGAATGTGCAATAAGATAAAAAAAAAAAAATATTCTACCTTTATACAACCACAGGTGCAAAATCACAGTGGGAAAAAGTGGTCTTTATAAGCAGCAAAATCTACAAATCTGAGGTTTCCAATTTTTTTTCCCTAAGTGATAACATGGAAAAAATAAAAAGCATTTTTATTACCCATTATTAAATGTGCCTGCCTATGATGACAGTGTGAAGAAATGCATTTGAGTGTATATATGCCACATTTTTTTAGCAATGATCTGTTTTTTATATATAAAAAACGCAGCTAGATTCAGCAGTTTTCTTTTTGCTTCTGCAATCTACTTAACTTCCTTAATCAAGCTATTGTGTGTTTGTGGGTGAGGCTACAGTGGCCTCTAAAAGAGAATGATCTTGGATCCAATCGCACAAAAAACTCAATTTTCTTGGGCTTCAAATTAAAGAAAATGCACATGCAACACAAACAGCACAGATGGCAAATGTAGAATTTGCAAAAAAAGATCCAAACATGAACTGCATTATGTTGTTGCTGCTCTTATCAACTGTTAAGCAGTAACAAATGCTCTAATTGACAGAAGATGACAATATAATTGAAGAGCAGTCACTTGCCACTTGTATGGTCCCCTTTGCATTCATTTGAGTTGAGGGCACAGGGGTTATCAGAGAACCACGGTGTCAAGCAGGAAAGAAATCTGCAGGAAGCAAGTTGCATGTTCCATGTTGCTGTCATGCTTAACTCTCCAGAGTGATGACAGCACATACAACTACACAATACCACAGACTAATTACATTTGAGAAATCAGGAATGGTATACCACTAGTGAAAGGATGTAAACTAAGATAGCAATAGCCAGATTGGGTTTCCTCTCATTTTACCCCAAATTCACTGCACCGGAATGACTGTTGTTGGTCTCAGCCTTACCACAATGGCTGCCAGAAAAGACTTTATACCACAGATGGCAAAGTTCACAGAACAAGAGAAGCTTGCTTGATTAGTGGAAGTCATGCCCAAAAGGATTTGTTTTTTAAATGGCTAAATCTAGCATTTCAAGAGAACTGGTCATCGGACTGTGCTTTAAAATGATGAAGTTTTTATAAATGTGCCCCTATATGTGCTATATACTACAGATAGTAAGCATCAGCATACTTTACAACTAATACAGTTTTTTTTTTTTGTAACATAAGCAGAACTCAGCAGACAGACAACTTCTTGGCAAGGCAAACAAAGCGGATTCATAATTATATTTTAGCTGAAGTTTAAAAAAGGCCCTAGGCTTTAGCTGGAGGTCCAACCATAGACTTTTATCACTGTAACATTAATTTCAGTAAAGGGCTGTTAAGGTAAGCAAACATTTGATGCAATCTAAAATCCTTAGAGATCACAAAAAATACATAATTTTGGACAAAAGTTTATAAATAGTACAGAAATAAATGTGAGATAATTTAATAAGAAACGTTAAATAGAACTCCAGCCAAAAGTTTTGTTTTAGTAGGGAAAAGTCCTAGATTGTAAGCTCTAACGAGCGGGGCCCTCTGATTCCTCCTGTATTGAATTGTATTGTACTTGTACTGTCTGCCCTAATGTAAAGCGCTGCGTAAACCTTTGGCGCTATATAAATCCTGTATAATAGTAAAAAATAATATGGTTGTAAATGCTGATGGCTTCTGAATCTGCATTCACCCATATAGAGCGTACAGTGCATCCGGAAAGTATTCACAGCGATTCACGTTTTCTACATTTTATGTTATAGCCTTATTCCAAAATGGATTAAATTAATTATTTTCCTCAAAATTCTACAAACAATACCCCACAATGACAACATGAGAGAAATTTGTTTGAAATCTTTGCAAACAAAAAAAAAAAAATCACATGTACATAAGTATTCACAGCCTTTGCCATGACACTCAAAATTGAGCTCCAGTGCACCCCGATTCCACTGATCATCCTTGAGGTGATTGGAGTTCACCTGTAGTAAATTCAATTGATTAGACATGATTTGGAAAGGCACACACCTGTCTATATAAGGTTCCATAGTTAACAGTGCATGTCAGAGCACAAACCAAGCCATTACGTCCAGGAAATTGTCTGTAGACCTCCAAGACAAGATTGTATCAAGGCACAGATCTGGGGAAGGGTACAGAAAGCTTTCTGCAGCATTACACTGGGGTGAAGGTTCATCTTCCAACAGGACAATGACCCTAAGCACACAGCCAAGTTAAGAAAGGAGTGGCTACAGGACATCTTTGTGAATATCCTTAAGTGGCCCAGCCAGAGCCCAGACTTGAACCTGATAGAACATCTCTGGAGAGATCTGAAAATGGCTTTGCACTGACGCTCCCCATCCATCCTGAAAAAAAAAATGGGAGAAAATGCCCAAAATAGGTGTGCCAAGCTTAAGACTTGAGGCTGTAATTGGTGCCAAAGGTGCTTCAACAAAGTATTGAGCAAAGGCTGTGAATACTTATGTACATGTGAGTTTTTAGTTTTTTATTTTTAATAAATTTGCAAAGATTTCAAACAAACTTCTTTCACGTTGTCATTAAGGGGTATTGTTTGTAGAATTTTGAGGAAAATAATGAATTGAATCAATTTTGAAATAAGGCTGTAACATAACAAAATGTGGAAAAAGGGAAGAGCTGTGAATGCTTTCTGAATGCACTGTAAATCCCTGAATTCACAGATAAACTCTGATGTAGAAGTCACTAGCGTTTTCACAAGTACAGTTGCATTCAGATATCTACTTGTATAGACAGCTGTATGCGGCACATGTGGATCCTAGGCACAGGAAAGGGATTTTATGTTTGAGGACTTTGCAGCCTCTAGATGTCTATGTGCATTAGGCTGCATTCACAGCTGAGTGTATCATTGTTAGGTGTTTAGGGGATTTTTCTGGCGTTTTTGTACAGGCATTTTGAGGTCCAAGGGTCACCAATGTAAAAAGCTGTAAAACTCTGGTAATCTGCCTAAAAAGACACTCATGTACTTTTTTGAGCTTTAAATCTGTGTAGCTTGTCCAGGCCTCTTGGCTGCTTCTCTGATTAATGCTCTCCTTGCCCGGCCTGTCAGTTTAGGTGGACGGCCTGTCAGTTTTCTCCAGCCGAGCGTGAAGGCCACAAGAGCGTATTTGAAAGATACGGGGGACTTATTAACTTCGCTTAAAAATGTAAAACTGGAATCCTCATCTTTGGTATACTTGGTAACGGCAGATGTAGCCTCCTTGTATACCATTATACAACATGAGGACGCATCTCTGGCCCTGAATTGGGCATTAAGTAAAAGAGACGATATTCCAGCTATGCAGAAACGATTTTTGGGACATGTATTGGATTTTTGCATGTCCCATAATTATTTTTGGTGCAATGGAGATTTTTATTCCCAACAGGTTGGCGTGGCGATGGGAGCTAAGTATGCTCCCAGCCTCGCCAACCTGTTTATGGCGGAGTGGGAAGATAGGAAGGTATTCAATGTTAGAAGACCTCAACTTTTATTCTACCGGAGATTTATTGATGACCTCCTCTTCATTTGGGAGGGCACGGAGGAATCGGTAGTGGAATTCTTACAGGAATTAAACAATAACACCAACAATATCAGACTGGAACACCAGATTAGCAACTATATGGTCAACTTTTTAGATGTAACAATAGAGAGATGTTTGGACACACTAAAAACGAAAGTGTTTTTTAAACCGACAGATCGTAACAGCTATTTGTCTATAAGAAGTAGTCATCACCCCGCTTGGATAAAAAACATTCCAAAAGGACAGATGCTACGTGTTCGACGGAATTGTACACAGATAGATGACTTTTATGAACAGGCAGGAATCTTAAAAAAGAAATTTGTACAAAAAGGATATGACACTGATATATTAAATAAGGTGATTCATGAAGTGGCACAAACTCCGAGGGAAAGGTGTTTTGAAAAGAAAAATGCCCCCCAAGGGATTGAGAATCAACATCAGCTGGGGTTTATATCAGGTTATCACTGTCAATATAAAGATATTGAGGGGATATTCAAAAAGCATTGGCACATTTTGTGTAAAGACAGACACTTGGGGCAAATCCTACCGGATCAACCGAAATTTATTTACAGGAGGGCTCCGAGCTTCGGTGACTACGTAGTAAGGAAAATTCTCGATCCGCCAGGGCATAATGATCTGAGACTAGACTTTAGGGGTTTCTATTGCTGCAGAAGGTGCATATGCTGTAGGACCGTTAAAGTCAGTCATAGAGGGGTGACAAGTGTAACCAACAGAGAAGGTGAATCCTTTGAAATTAAGGAATTCAGCACTTGTAACTCGTCACATGTTGTATATTTGATGTGGTGCCCATGTGGCCTACTTTATGTGGGCAGAACTAAAAGATTGCTGAGGATCAGAATCTCGGAGCATTTAACCAATATTAAGAACGGTTATAAATATCATAGTGTCTCCCTGCATTTTAAAGAAAAGCATCAGAAGGATCCCTCTCTTTTACAGTTCTGCGGGATTGATGTGGTCCATCCATCTTGGAGAGGATCCAACAGAGTTAGAGATCTATCACAGAGGGAAACTCGTTGGATATTTTTATTGAAAAGTCTAGCCCCTAGGGGGTTAAATATAGAGTTGGACTTAAACTGTTTCATAAATAATTTTTAATCTAAAATACTAATATTTAAGAAGTCGTTTCTCGGTTGACCATTTATTATTATGTGGATTAGGTATATACATGCATTAAATTTGAAGGTATTCTGGCCACCTATATTGTAGAGACCCTGGGATAAGGGGCTAAGGTATATGCAGTTTTATATATTTTATATATTTTTTATTTATATCTCTTATTTATTTATCCATATATTTCTATATACTTTATTATCTTAGATAACGTACTTGGGAAATAGTCCTGAAGAGTGGGGGAGAATAGTGACCCATTTTTTCAGGGACACCCGTGGGTTCAAGTTATATCAGTAAGGAGCAAGCCTATAGAAGGGGAGATGATAATGAGATATTATATGCTTACATTTTCCCTGAGTGGATTAGGAAATCAGTCTCCATATTTAAAAATCTAGTTTGGGGCATATTATATAAGTTGTTGCATAATTAAGTTTGGTCAGTATATGATATGTAGTTCAAATGAAGTTTTAATTTAATAAGACAGATTCTCACCATTTTAATAATTATTCGGAGACAGACCGGGATTAAAGGGATGTCTTATGGTTTTTATAATGAGTTTTTACAATGAATTTTAATTATTTTAAAGTCTAATTAAATTTATGATTTATTTGGTATATTTGCCGTTTTTGGAATGTCATCATGCGATTCAGAATGTATATCCAGTTGCAAATCAATGCAATAATCAGAGTGAAAACTTTTGATTAGGGATATCATTGTTTTCTATATCATGAGAAAATGGCTGAATTACATGAATAAAGTTTTTTATGTGTTATACAGATGTATGGGTTACTTATGTGATCCACTTGCATTGTTATGTGGATCGAAGTAGGGATTAGCCATCTATATTATTTAAATGTTGCAATCAGTCCGAAATAGAGTGGAGGCAACCCGCATCCCTGTTCAGCGGCGCGCCGTAGTCTCTGAATAATTATCGGAGCGGGGACACGAGATGTGCGCATGCGGACTCACTAGCCTATGGGACGCGAGTGAGGAGGTAATTTAAGGGATGATGGGCAGCCTCTCAAGCCAATCCCATGAATAAGTCAAATCTATGACGAAACATGTCGGGGGCGTGGCTGTGAGATGTGACGAGCAACGCTGAGAGCCGCATCAGAGGAAGGGTGATCTGTTTTTCACGGCGCGCTACAGAGGAGGGGAGAGAGGCTGTGAGTCAAAGCACTAGCACACCTCGGGTCCGCCGTGACCATTTTTTGTGTTTGGTTCATCCACTGTTTTTAGAGTTGCTGTGAGCTACACTGCATTTACCGCTGTTCTAAATCTTTTGAAATGTGAGTGATTTTCTTATAGATTGTAGTGGTTTTAAATAAACTTGCCGTGCTGGTTTATGCTATGTGAGCTCTTTATTTATTTTCATGTGGATTGATCCAAACACTGTGGAATTTCTGCATATCGGATTACCCTGAAGTGTGGTAAATAAGCGTTTTTTGCCGTGCATGAGAGTGCTGGCAAAATATATCGGTGAGTGAGGTTCCTTTGGGAGTGAATTCACGTTTCACGGTGGTGAGGTGAAGGATACGTGGAGTTATACACCATTGAGATCACCACATTCATTGGAGATTCTGTGTGTCACAAACAAATCACGATTTATTATTTCACGATTGTTGGACTGATTGTCATACATTTTTTATGGTCTTTATGCATTTTTGCAGTTATGGACTTTTTTATGTCACATCATTTGGTGATTACATGTTATTTAATTAATATGTTATACGATTGTCACAGTTTAATTCACTCATTATACATGGCAGATTAAGTTATGCATGGTCATATTTGGGGTGTATAAGCACTTGTCAATTATTCCCTTATTTATTTGTGCACCTGTGTTTTAGCTTTTAATTTTTTGCTGATATCGTAGTGCACATTATTGCTATCACTGGGGGGTTATGAGTGCCTCTTATTTGTTCTTTTATATCTAAGGGAAGGATCTTATGGGTGAATGGATAGATGAGATCAAATAATATTCAGGTTTGCAGTTGTGCCATACTCTTTCCATTTTCGGATGAAGGATTGAACAGTGCTGCGTGAGATGTTCAAAGCTTGGGATATTTTTTTTAACCTAACCCTGCTTTAAGCTTCTCCACAACTTTATCCCTGACCTGTCTCATGTGTTTCTCGGCCTTCATGATGCTGTTTGTTCAGTAGGATTCTCTAACAAACCTCTGAGGGCTTTACAGAACAGCTGTATTTATACTGAGATTAAATTACACACAGGTGGAACTCTATTTACTAATTAGGAGACTTTTAAAAGGAATTGGTTCCCCTAGATTTTAGTTAGGGGTATCGGAGTAAAGGGGATTGAATACAAATGCACGCTACATTTTTCAGATATTTATTTGTAAAACATTTGGAAAACCATTTATCATTGTCCTTCCACTTCACAATTATGTGCAACTTTGTGTTGGTATATCACATAAAATCCCACTAAAATACATTTAAATTTTTGGTTGTAACACGACAAAATGTAAAACATTTTAAGGGGTATGAATACATTTTCAAGGCACTGCAAATACAATTTATTTATATATAGATATATAAAATTCATATAAACACTATTCTTTGTTTCTGTAAAAGAAAAAATAGGATTTTTTGTTACTCGCCACAAAATCCCTTTCTTTGAGTCCATTAACAGATACGGCCTCTTCTTATTCTTGACCATAGAATTTACAGCACCACCTACAGGAGTAGGACACTAGACAGAAAATAAACTCGGCACCGCCTATGGGCAGTCGTCTTCCTCTCTGCCATAGGCAAACCAGTTAACAAGCAGCATCAACAAATAGCAATCCAAAAAGGATGTCCCAAAGCAGTGCCAAAAATAGAGGGGATGTGAAACTGGAGTCAAACAGCTAACAGGTGCCCAAACAGGGCAACAGGAAAACCACCCAAACAAACAGTCCTCAAGAGGAACAGGAAACCTCAAATGGCTACCTGCAAATTTTATCGGTCAAAAAAAACTTCCAAGAACGCAAAAACATCCACCTTATGAAACTTAGTAAAAGTGTGCACAGACTACCAATTAGCCACCTTACGAAGTTGAGACACAAACACTTCATGTCCGAACCCCCAGGAAGCACTTATCGTCCTGATAGAATGTGCCATAACAGGTAAGGGAGAAACCCGAACCTTAATAGTGTGATTCTGAATAACCGCCTGCCTGATCCATGTAGAAATGGCGGCAGAGAAGGCTGCCAGGCCCTTTCTTGGCCCGTCCTTGACCACAAAGAGAGAATCCTATCTCCGAAAGGAAGCTGTAGTAAACAAATACCCCTGATCTTCCTTGGTGTCCCTGGGTGCACGTATAGTATCACGCCTCCTTACACTTTCGCGGTTGGGGATGGAGGGCCTCGGCGTCACATCATGATGCCACCAGGTGGCAAGGTAGACGCCCAATGAGGTCCATATATCATTTATCGCACCCATGCACAATCCCCCTCTGAGAAAGTGCCTCATTTTGTTCAGAATTTACACTTTCACCATTAGCCACTTCTGGCACACATTTTTATTTTCATTATGTATTTGCATGCGCCTATACCTGAATGTTTTTTCCACTATTACACACGGTGTGTGATGTTTAGGAGTTTGCTACTTGGAAAAAGTACTATTGGCCCCCTTCATTGGGGTTTACTGTTACGGTTTTCCAACTTTCAGTATTTGTACACCCCTGACCATCGTGACATCTGGTCATTTCCCTGGACGTTTGCCTGGCCTCCACAGTCCCCGGGGAAAACTATACAGACCGTTTGGGGATCTTCTTTTGTTTTCCTTTATCTTCATTTCTAATGGGGAGACTTATGAGAACCAAGAATCCACTTGACGGTTTACCCTGGTTTGGAAGTTCGCAAATGGTAAGTTTTGGTCTTCCCTCTCCTCTTTCCTCTCTGACCCCCCCCCCCTGTTTTTCCCCCTCCCCTCTCCTCCCCTTTCTGCTCTGATTCTTAACAACCTTGTCTATAATTTCAGATGTTTATATATGTATCTCCTGAGGAAGCAAACATTGTCTCGCGAAACGCGTAGAGAAATTTATCATATATACATTTACACCTTGGACTGTCAGTTACACCTTGATTTATGTAACTATGGAAACCCATGCATGTGTGTATGTACCTATGTCTACCAGAATATTTTTTTATTGTATGTATCAAAAGTTTTAAAATTTTCAATAAAAATTGTGTATATTTTATACCATGTGGTTTGTGTCTCACAAAATCCCTTTGGGCATCCTTCTTCTTTGTATATATACATATCGGGACTGAGACACTCTCATACCCAACACACGCCAGTTCTCTTTTGCGTAGATACACCCGAATCGTCTTCACCAGATTCAAGGAATGCAGAGCAACTTCCTTAGGATGTGAGAGACGCTGGTGCAGGGAAGGCAGGACAATGACCTCAATTAAACGAAATTCGAACACGCCTTCTGAAGGAAGGACAGACATGGATGGAGAACCACCTTCTCCTTGTTTAACACCAAATAAGGATACCTACAGGACAAGGCCGCCAGCTCTGACTGTGCATTGAAGCGATGAGCCACAAAAAGGCGACCTTCTGAGACAGCGTAAGCAAGGGAAGATCCTTAATGTTCTCAAAAGGAGGCATCTGAAGGACAGAAAGGGCCACTGTGGCAAAGGAGAACGTACAGGTGGACACGTCGAACCCCTTGAATGAAGGTACAAATCAAAGAGTGCGTGGCCAAAGGATGCTGAAAGAAAATGTGCAAGAGCAGAAACCTGGCCTTTAATAGTACTTAAAGTGTGTTTTTTCTCTACACTCAGCTGAAGAAAAGTAAAAATCCAAGCTACAATATGTAGAGGCTTTCCAAGTTTGATGTTAGATCTTCCTAGAGGGTGATTTAGCATGGTAGGAATTACGGATCCTGACAAACTTCTGTTCCTCAGAACCTGGTTTTCAATAGCCAAGCCATGAAAAACAGCAATGGGAAAGGCAAGGTGGAAAACAGAATATCTTCCCTGAGGGGCAGCCACAAGGCCAATCTCGGGCCACCAGAATGACTGGAATCCCTTTGGCCTCTATCCTGCAGAGAAGACGGGGGAGAAGTTTGAGAGGAGAGAACACATCTATGAGATGATACTGGCTCCACAGGGCCACCAAAGCATCTGTTGCGTCCACCAAGGCACTTGCCACGGACCTAGACATCTTTCTGTTAAAATGAGATGCCTGAAGGTCCACATCCAGAGTGCCCCACCGTAGGCATATCTGACAAAACACATACGGATGCAGAGGTCACTCTTCTTGATCCAACATCTCCTGGCTGAGGTAGTCTGCCTGACAATTTTCCACGCCTGGAATGTGCACAGTAGATACAGCCAGCAGGTGACAGTCTGCCAACTACAGAATGCATGAGGCCTCCAGTGCTGCTGCTGAACTCTTTGTCACACCTTGGTGTTTGACACAGGCCACTGCTGTGGCATGGTCTGACTGAATCCTGACCGGGTGCTCCCCAAAAAACTCTGTCCACCGTTCCAGGCACAGCCTGATCACCCAAAGCTTGAGCACACTGATTGCCAGTCGAGATTCCTCCGGTGTCCAGCGACCCTGGGCCAAGTTCGGCCCCATAATTTCCTACAGCTGGATAGGCTGGCGTCTGTGTACCAAAAGAAACGACTTCCCTACCCAATGGGCAGGAGAACGCAGCCACCAAAGCAGAGATACTCTGGTCTTTTGACCAAGGATGTGGGGGATGTGTCCCATTTGGACAAAATTTCCTTCTGCAGGACCCTTGTGTGGAACTGAGCATATAGGAAAAACCTCAAAGGTAGACACCATCAGGCCCAGAACCTGCATGCAAGAGCGTAGGGAGGGCAGCCTGAGGGACATCAGTGGACAGATCACCGACAGAAGCTTCAAAAGTTTGTCAACCCAGCAGGGCCAGCCAACCCAAAGAGCACCCGCACCCTATGCCATGAAAGGGGGAGGGGCAGCTACTTACAAGTTTAATGAAGGATGCGAGTGCCTCTTTACTGACAAATCCACCTCCCACTGAAGTTGGGGCTGTTGGCCAAGGTAGCGTTGTGACATGGGAATTGCCCGGTCATCCTGAGAGACTTTGAACTCCCCGGCCATCCTGGATGGGGCTGTCGCAATTGACCTGTAGCTAAAGGTCTGCATGCGCTTAATCATTACCATTGCCATGATACCATGGTAATGATTAAGCACAAGTTGTATGTGTAAAACGTGTCTACGTGACTGAATTCTGGTGTCCTTGGTGTCATCACAGTGATTTTCAATAAAGGCATTTTGGAACCTTTGGATGTGCAGCCATTCTTCTTTTTCAAGTGTAGCACCCTCTACCTAAAGGTAGGTGCTAGAGTAGGATTTTTCTAGCTTAGAGCTCAGATGCAGGTAAGTTTAGCCAGGCCTGTGCTGTAGGTTAGGCCTGAATGTTGTGATTCTGGGACTGGGAGTGTTCGGTGTAGTGGTGGGTGTGGCCACCTGTACTTGGACTCAGTGGTGCCTCCCCTGCTTTCAGAAGGATTGCTCTAGAAAGGGGGTTGGAGCTGATGTTTGAGTGGCAGGCAGCTCATGTGAGGAGCCCTGTCCAATTATCTCTGCGTATTGGCAGGGGGCAGGCCTCCCATATAAGCTGGGGTCACATGCTTCCAGGGAGGAGTTCTGGAAAGTAGGAACAGACAATGGAGTACTGAGTTGCCCTTCCAGGCGTCCCCATGCGGGGATGTGCCGTGCACGGAGGAGAGATGGAAGAACCGTCAGGAGGGAACTTAAGATAAAGATCTTCATCCTTAAAGAAATATCAAGCTGCTGTGACCGGGGAACACAGGACATGCATGCTGAAGGAGATCTGGAAGGAAAGAAGTAACAGTCAATCGGAGGAGAGAGAGCAGCGTTCTGTGACCGGGGACACAGAACTGTTATCCTCATAGAGAAAGGTCAGTGTAGAATGCTGTGGCCGGGGAACACAGCATTAATAGTCATAGTCATGGACTGGCTGAAAGCAGTAGTCCGTTCACTGCCAAGTGTCAGGTCGTCGTGCGGAGGTACCAAGTCATCTGCAGCCTGGTTAGCACAATTGTAGTGCCTTCCAAAGACTGTGCAGATGTCTTATTCTCTGGGGCATCGTGAAGAAGCGGTGTGTCCTTCTGGCTCTTTTGATTCACATGGACAATCCCATCATGGTCTACAAATGTCGAATTATTCAGAGTGATTCTTCTTTGTTCAAATGGAAGTGAAGAAATAGGATATCAGTGTGTTTTTGCAGTAAGGATATTCACAAAGAAAGTGGAAGTAATAGTCTGCAGAAAAGTTATTCAAACTAAAAAAGACTGGGGTGTAAGGAGTGTATCCAGTTTTCTTGCAAGGCCATGGCCACCGTATAACTAAATACAACTTGCAATGTGCTAAATGTTATGGGCATCTCATATTATCCTTCTCCCCTCCAAGTCGTGTCTTGCAATAAATATAACAAAATCATAAAACTGATTGTTCTTTGCTTTAATTGGTCGTGGGGAGGATGGCAGCAGGGTGATTGGTGGATTGCTAAGTAACCAAATCAGCAGCCCTTTATGGGGGTACCGTTACACAAGTATCCTACGGAGGCGGGCTGGGGCTAGCACTCCTATCAGGTTCCATTTGGGTCATCACATACACCTGGAGGAGCGGATCATTTTCTTTTTTGACTTACTTTTAAAACCCTAGGTAGAAATAGCTGGTATGCCTATAGCAGAGGGGGTTTTTACCAGCTAGGAGTGCTGAGTTAATTTTCTGCCTAGTGTCCTACACTAGTAGATGGCACTATAAATCCTATGGTCGAGAATAGGAAGAGGCGATGTCTGTCAGTGAACGAAAGAAAAAACAAAAAATCAACTAAAACAATCCATGATTAAGATTAAGTATCCTTGTGTTTAAACATTACATTACTTCAATTCTTTTGCACAATACACCACTGATGTGGCAAATAAATATTCAGTCTTCAACATAACAGGTGACTGCAACAGTGATCACTCACCAGCTTTTTTTCGGTCTCTACCCTTGCTGTAGGAATAAGCGCATGCCTCCCCTGCCGCAGCTGCATGTATACAAGGGGAATGCCTCGGCTGCCTATGATTGGCTGTCCATTTTGACAGCTTCCTGAAGGGATAGCTCAGATGGGTTCGGATTTTTCATCTGAGTGACAACCCTAAAGTGATTGTGATTGCATTCTATGCGTTAAGATAATAAGCCTTCTGTGTGCAGCCAGCCCCACCCAGCCCCCTAATACTTACCTGAGCCCCATCTCTTTCCAGCGATGTCCACGAGTGTATCGGCCATCAGGGACTCTCCCTCCTGATTGGATGAGACACAGTAGTGGTGCCATTGGCTCCCACTGCTGACAATCAAACTCAGTTAGCCAATCAGGAGAGGGGCGGGACCGAATCGCAGCTCCGTGTCTGGATGGATGGATGGAGCTGCAGCTTGGCTCGGGTGCCCCATAGCAAGCTGCTTGCTGTAGGGGAACTGGACAGGAGGGAGGGACCAGGAGCTCCAGCCAGGGACCCGAGAAGATGAGGCTTTGGACTGCTCTGTTCAAAACCCCTGCACAGAGCAGGTAAGTAGAATGTTTGTTATTTTAATAGGGAAAAAAAAACGAGACTTTACAATTATTTTAACATCAGAATAGGAAGTTGTAGGAAACAAAAACTAGGCATGAGTAAAAATGGAGGTTGCATTCATGAAATGCTAGTTGCTTGCCCGTTATGTTTTGTCCCGCTTGGTTCAATATTTTGAGTGAATGACCTAAAATTAGAACTTTTCAGATCTGGATACCAGTTCTGGGTCTGTGACTTAGAAAGCTCTAAAGCCAGAGGTCAGCATAACAACCAGGCAAATAACATTTAGAAGATGGTCAACAACAGCAGCCACCCTCACATAATTATAAGTTTATTAGAAGCAAATTATACCCTCATGATTTAATTGATGAAGTGGCTGTCAATTCATCCATACTTTCATTTTGTCTATCCTAAATTTAAAGTAAAGAATCCTGCTCAGCTTATGGCAGGGCATAGCCCTCTACTTACTGCTCTTACCTTTTTGTTGTTTTCTTTAATATCTTGAGGATTCAGAGACTTGTACTCACTGAAGGAGAAAATGGCAAAGTGGGTACATACAAAATTTGACTTGAAAAAAATAAATATATTTTTTTAAACAAGTTCAGTCTAAAAATAATAATAAAAACAGACACAATAAAATTGTATGGCAAGTAATTTTTCAGGAATTCAATCAACAAAACTAATAGGGTGGAAAATTAAAAACAGGCAAAAATATATGAATAAATGCTATGGCTATGGCTGTTTCAGTGCCTACAGCTTTTTAGTCTAAAATAGGAGGCAAGGACCAGAGACGAGCTTTGACAGCCAAATTTGCCATGTGGTAATCCCTTGTCGTCAGCGTTCAAAGACCTACAGGCTTATTTCTCTCATCTCATTTCAACACGAACAAAATTTTTAATAGCATCTTGAGGTCAGTAGTTTCTATAGGATTAAGGAAGAAAAAATTATAAATGAGATGGGAGCCTAAAATGAAAGGGGGACATTGACAGTTGCATTGTAGGCTGTTAACACTTTCTCAACCAGCATTCCACATTCCATGATACAAATGGTATAAAGACCTCCCAAAACTTTTTGACAGATCTGAAATCGTAAGGCAGGGCAGTAAAATTATCAACTTTCCAAATAGCATACATGAACTTTCTTGCTCCAGTGAGGTTCTTCAAGTTTTGATTGTGCCAATAGAAAATATTTGTGTTTTATTGCCACGAGGAGTAATAGACACAACCAAGGGCTGATTAATTATTACTAAATCCAAAAAACAGGCAGTACTTTTACAACAAGCAAGAACATTTCAAGTAGAACTGCAGACAAAAAAGTTTTCTTACTTTTTAATTGTTAGCTAGAACGGGGAAGGGTTTGCTAATTTTTTCCTGCTGTTTGCATCCCCTGGTGGATTGACCATAACTTTCTGTCCTGGTGGCACCAAATGCCACAATGCTCAATTAGGTGACTTAAAAAAACCTGACAGAGATCCTTCTCTACTCTACTAAAAAGTGTTTTCATTACAGTTTCTTTTGTAAAAATTTCCCCTCATTTTCTCACTTGTGGCACAAGTTCCCTTGACAGAAAATCTTCCCAGTGATGACAAAGATAGCTAAAAAAAAGGCAGTGACACCTTTCCTACTCTATCCAAAATGGAAAAACAAAAACAAAACAAACATTTTGGCTAAAGTGCGACTCTAAACCTACACACTGGACAGCAGAGTTCAGCTTCTCATAGAATTATACAGGCTGCCAGTAGCGGGGCTGGATGGTGTGCCTGTACCTTCCGCCAGCATGGAAATGCTGGAATCTCATGCACAGGGGCTAATGCCTAGTGTGGATGAGGTCTAGCAGAAATGTAAAGTGGATGTTAACCTCTGATTTGAAAAATGACCAAAGCATATCCCTGTATAGTGAGTATTTGCCTCAATCCAAGGCACCTAGTGAGGTTCCTATCTACCCTCTCCTCCTTTTGCAAACTGTCACTTCTGACAAGTTACACTGACACCACAGAATCCCAAGGGACAGACCCTCACCTCCTTCAGCACAAAGAAGGTGATCGACAGCCTCAGATCTGCATGTTTCCCTATGGGACTGTGTAGAGGGAGGTGTGTCCATTCCCTTCACTTAGGTCTCTGATTACATTCAGGTCTCTGCTGTATACTGTGCAGTTTGTGACATCAGATCCCGCCCCTGCCTTCTGAAGATAAAAATGCTGTGTAAAATGTGTGTTTAGGAGGCTGTAGAGAAGGATTTGTTTCACCTCTGTGTATAGCCTGAGGCTAGTTACTTCACTGGTTATACTTTTTTCTATTTTATTCACTTGACTCTTTAGAAATAATCAAGTTTCTTAAATGGTGTACAAGTTTCCTAACCTAAATATAAACTATTTTACACATAGTATTCATGATATATAGCGAGCTGTGCATACCATGCTTTTTAATAAGAAAGCCTAGCACTAACTTTTTTCACTGGCTGACTCAATTTTAATGAATTATTACTGTAGGTTTTAACTACAGATTGGCATACTCATCTTAACCGAATGTATTTTGCAAAAGAAAAGGAAAATAATCAAGGTCTCTGATGACGCTAAATACATGCTGTATATTTATTTGTGTTTGTTGGGTGTGTCTATATTAAAATTGGAATGACGACTATGGATGGCCATGGATGTCATGGAAGGAAAGAGGATTTTGTATCCATTGTTTATGACTCCAAGGTGAGCTCAAAAGTCACTCTAAGCTTGTTGAGTAAATACATTCATGTAATAAAATTTTTTATTAAACAGGAGGGTGGAGATGCGTTCTCACTCCATCTACATATGAGAAGAATTAATAGACAGAGAAGTAGGGAGGAGCCAGGTGTGGGGTAAGAGGGAAAGAACAGAGGGGGAAAGAATGGAGTAGGTTTCCAAGTTCTCACATGACCAATTTATATTGAAGCCCACAAATTCCAGGTTTGCTTGAACTGTCTTTGCATGTTGTCTAATATGTTCTTGTTGACTGTCTTATAACTGCTAACCCATAAAGGTCCATATCGCATAGCAGAGTTCAAGGGGGCTGTCCCTAAATCCCTCCCTACTACTACTCACTAACTTAATTCAGCTATCTGTTTAATTTGATATCCTGATATTAAAGTGTATTTATATGAAAGTTCAATGAAGAACTGTATTGCAACTTTAAGACCCCTTTCACACTGCCAGTGTTCTTCAGGAGCTACAGCGCTAACAATAGCGCCTGTATAGCGCCTGAAAAAAGCGGCTCCATTCACTCCAGTGTGAAAGTCCGAGGGCTCTCACACTGGAGCGGTGCGCTGGCAGGGCATCACAAAAAGTCCTGCCAGCAGCTTCTTTGGAGCAGTGAAGGAGCGGTGAAACTCACCGCTCCTCCACTGCTGCTCCCCATTGAAATCAATAGGGCAGCGCTGCAACAGTGGCATTTTGCGGGCGGATTTAACCCCTTTTCGGCCGCTAGCGGGGGGGTTAAAACTGCCCCTCTAGCGGCCAAATATCGCCGCTAAAATGATGGTAAAGCGGCGCTAAAGACGCCGCTTTGTCGCCGTCGCCCCCCCCCCCCCCTCGCGGCTCGGTGTGAAAGCCGTCTTAGAGTATATGCATTCACACATATTGCAAAGATGTACATAAATGCATGTTGTGATGAAAAGAATTAATTTGAATATATTTGAATAGCAAACTGTAGATCAATTCACCCAAAATAGAGTGTGCCAGAATTTTTCCCAGCATACAGCATTCATGATAACTGACTAAATTATGTATATTTGGATGTCCATACATTTTGTCTACACTGTAAAATGATAGAAATTCATGCAAACCTATGTGGGGGTAACTAGCCTGTGAAGAGACAATATGGTAGCTTTCTTGGTAAACAGATCACAGGTGTGTATATACTTACATCAAGTCTGGTCTAAAGTAGTGTAATATTGCACAAAATGCCAAGCCATTCCTCCATGAAGTAGTGAAATTGGTTATTTTAACACCTCTGTAAGTTTTTGTTACTTCCTTGCACCATACGAGCAGTGACTGGCTAGCATTGGGTAGTCTCCCCAGAATTGGGCTTGGTAAAGGGCTGGGCTGAAAAAAAAAAAAAACACACACACATCAGAACCTGAATGAATATCATCAAGCGAAAATAAACAACTTATAATACAGTACATACACAAAGAACAATACAGCTAGAAAGGTTGGTCCTTTATGGTGGTGGATACCCAAATTACACAGACAAGTTTCAACACAGTTGTCAGACGATGTAATAATGATCTGACCATCTACACAATTCTTATATCAGAGACCTATTGGTCAACTAATGTCTATGGCTAACCTCAAGAAAAATTCTAAAATAAAGTAATAAATGCATTAGCATATGCCCCAAAACATATATACTAGTATGCAAATGTGAGCATACCAGTATACAATATACTAGCCTCATTAATATTATTTTTGTTTGCATCGTCCCTTGTTGATTATTACGATTATGAATATCATAGTATTAAAGACTTTGTTTACCTAAAATAATAAATAAATAAATTAGCACAAGGGGCATTACTTCAGTCTGTGTCGTCCCTTGTGCTTCTGTTCTCTAGTTCTGCAGTAATCTTCCTCCTCTGATGGACCCCCACCCCAATAATCCTCTGATGCGGCCATCGTAAACAGAACTAAGGAGCTGCCACAGGCACTTACTCATCAAGAGTGCCTGACTATGCCCGCTCTTTCCACCCAGCTCCTTCATTCATATTAGCTGTACTACAGTTTTTATGAATGATCCAGGATCTATGAATGGAGGATGGGGGTAGGATGTCAAAGGTCCATCCCCTCCATTTATAGAGAAACCTAGATCTTAAAGAATGCAAGTCATTTGACACATGGTAGTCCCATGTACTAATAGACACATTAGATTCAAATTAGACTCATTATAAGCTCTGTTTTAAACACAACAATTCAGGCACATATAGTTCAGGAAAAGTGACTTTCCACCAAAGTTTGCCAAACAGGAACAAGGAAGGAGAATACACCATTTGTTTCAGTGACAAACAATGACAATGTGAGAATTGGGTGCTCACACAAGTAGGACTTTGCTAGGAAGATGATAAATGCTAGTATTCTCTAACTACTCCCCAGCCTGCTGTCTGGACAGTGAAAGAGCAGCAGTTTACTGATTAGGTCATCTCTTTGCTGACTCTGTATTTGCCTACTATTGGCCTGTTTTAAATCTACAGATGTGCATGAAGCACAACTTCCACAAATCCTGCCTCTCCCACTCTCAACGTGCTGCTGAATAGGATGTTGAACTAGGCAAACACTAAGTCACATTCAGGTGCTTAAACTAGCTGCACTAAAAAAAAAATACAAAAAAAGTGCAAATAAATGGAATCAGTACTCCACTACCAGCTAGATGAAACAAGAGCACTCTGCCACGCAGGGGAGGAATAGGGGTGAGCGTCCTGAAGCTATTACTACTAGAGAAACCGTATAAAATCCAACCCGAAGTGAGTTAAGTATTAAACGGATAATCAAGAAATGAACTAGACACCGCTAAGCGCACCAATGTACAGAGGATTTTACCATTAGTGGAAAAACAAGATAATAATTAGATAGGTCTGACACCGCTGCCATACCAATCATTATGGTAAAATACAAAATATGGGTAGAAACATAAAAAGTGTACAGAAAAAACAGCACATACAATAAAGTTTATTCAAGAGAGTACATACATAAAAATATATACAATAAAGTACATATAAAATACTGTGTATAACCACCATGGGCCATAAGTGAAAGTGGGAAAAAAAGAGGGAATGAAGCCCTGCTCAGCAGCAAAAGAAATATATAGCAAGGCATACAGTTCTCATCCATAATTTAAAAAAAAAAGTAAACCAGTCAGAAATTGTACACACATTGCAAAATATTGCACAACATATCAATAAGCATTGCTACGTCAGGAGAATCCCAAGAGATCAGGGTCAGAGCGCAAACATGTATAGAAGGCCATCAACTGGATGCTTACCCAGTTGAGGGGCATATACACCATTAACTATTCTGTCCATTACTCCATGAGTCGGGGCAGGGTGTAGGATGACTGCATAAAGGCTCCTCACATCTAAAGTGGCCAACACACAATCAGATGGAGTTGGGCCAAGATCTGGATGGACCATTCTGAATACCCAGTGAAGTATTATCTGCTAGCACATAAACAATAGCTCAGGGCCACATGTAACAGCACCAGTTGTATGAGGACAGAAGCATCCGCTGGCTTCAGGGTCCTGATGTGACCTAGTCGCAATGGCAGATCAGCAAGGCCTGCAAGAAGGAACAAAGCCTCAGATAGGACTTCCAATCTTTTAGCTACAGAGTCCTTGAATAGTGGAACATCTTGAACAAGGATTGTACACGTTATGTTAAGGCAAAAAATGGCTGGGTCTACAACCGAGACAGACCACTTTGTTTTTCTGGAAACCCTTCTTCTAGAGCATATTGCTTGGCAAACTGCTCGGGAGGGACAAAGATCTTCCCAGGATGAGGCCATCATACAATCATCATCCAATATGGGATATTAAAGTGAGAGTACAGGGAAGGTTATAGCAGGCCAAAGCATTTTTAGGGAAGCCAGGCTGGTGACCTATGGCAAGGCCAACGCAGGTGGTGCTAGGTCAAGGCACGCTTGCACTGCTAAGATAAGGATAGAAATTTTATCCTTAAGTTTGGGAGATACTGTATATCACTGGACTAAACTTTTACTGAATCCTCTGAACCAGACAAGGTATCAGCCTCATCCTCTTTATGAAATGCAGAGGAAGACCAGAGATGGATTCTGAGTAAGAGGAAGAAGGGGCCTGAGGCTGCTAATAGGGCTAAAAATTCCCTTGTAAAATCTGACATTGTGCTGAAAAATTCCTTTGCTGATAAGGTGGTGGAGGTGGGGGGGGGGGGCCCTAAAGGAGTTGACTCTGAGGATGGTAGCGACTACGTTTTGGGAACAGCAGGCTTCACCTTTAGGGGAAATACTGCAGACACCCCCTCTTCCCCTGAGCCATTAGCAAAGTGTAGGTTGGCAGGGCCCCCTGGCCCACGTTCCTTGCTTCAATGACCTGCAATAGGGTGTGAGGAATGTCCCACTAGGGGTATTCATGACTAAACACTGCAGAACAGGAAGGGATTAACCTTCAGTCACTGTAGGCAATATGGATCCTAGGAATGTCCAGAGGATTGCTGGTCTGTGGTGAAGCCAGGAGAAGTGAATACCAGATCGATGTACGTGTGTCAAAGATGGCTCAAGCATTTGCAGTATATCCCTGCCCAGGAAGGAGGCAGTGTGGGGAGTCCAAGCCAAGAGCTTGGGAACTCAAATGATGCCAAGTTTAAAAAACACTAACCAGGCTTCTCCAGCCGGCTATGCATTTAATAACCCCCTATGGAACGGAGTGCAACACACCCAGGATCTGAGATGGGAAAAAGCCTTGATTTACCACAGGCACTGTGTTCTGCAGCTCTCCCAGTCAGTGATGAAGGATGTTAGGGACAAAGTCCCATCTAGTGATCTTTGCCCTCTTGGTGGGCATTGTCAGCAACAAAAATGGTCACTTTTAATCTCCTCAAGACCACACACTTACCCCGTTCCTGCCAGGCCATTTTTCAGTACTGTCACACTTTGAATGACAATTAGTCAGTCATGCAACACTGTACCCAAATTAAACTTTGTTTTCCTTTAGAGACCGATAGAGCTTTCTTTTGGTAATATTTAATCACCACTAATTTTTTTGCTATAGAAGTGAAAAAAATACAAAACATTTTGACAAGCAGGTTTTTCTTAGTTTTGGTTTTAAAATTTTGCAAATAAATCTTTCTTTATAAATGTAGGCTAAAATGTATTCTGCTATATTTCTTTGGTAAAAATAACCCAAATTAGTGGATATTATTTATTCTACAAACTATGGCATATATATTTGAAATCCTGCCTATCTGATTTCTTGAGGCCCTAAAATGCAAGGACAGTACAAAAATCACTCAAATTACCCATTTTTGGAGAGTAGACAGTCCATGATATTTAGTAAGCGGCATAGTAGGTTTTAATTTGTTTTTTTTTGGAAAATAAAGAAATTCAAAAAATGTTTTTCTTTTTTTCAAAGTTATTTCTCACATACAGCATAGGCATACTTAGAATTACACCCTAAAGCACATTCTGCTACTCCCACTAACGAGTGTTGCAATACCACATGTGGACTGATTATACTGTATACCGGACATTGTATCTGGTGTATCACACAAATCAACCAATTGTATCAAAACCAGGGACACCGATTGTTGTGATGGTGATCAGGGACAATATGACTGGTGTGGTGGTAATCATGGATAATATTACTGGTATGGCAATGATTAGGGATACAGACTAGCAGCACAGCACTAACATACAGTGCCTTGAAAAAGTAATCATACCCCTTGAAATTTTCCACATTGTCATGTTACAACCAAAAACGTAAATGTCTAATTTTTTTTTTACAAATAAATATGTGAAAAGTGTGGCGTGCATTTATATTCAGCCCTGCGTCAATACTTTCTAGAACCCCCTTTTGCTGCAATTACAGCTGCAAGTCTTTTTGGGGATGTCTCTACCAGCTTTGCACATCTAGAGTGACATTTTTCTTCTTTGCAAAAATAGCTCAAGCTCTGTCAGATTGGACGGAAAGCATCTGAACAGCCATTTTCAAGTCTTGCCACAGATTCTCAGTTGGATTTAGGTCTGGACTTTGACTGGGCCATTCTAACACATCAATATGCTTTGATCTAAACCATTCCATTGTAGCTTTGGCTGTATGTTTAGGGTCATTGTCCTGTTGGAAGGTGAGCCTCCACCCCAGTACCAAGTCTTTTGCAGACTCCAAAAGGTTTTCATCTAAGATTGCCCTGCATTTGGCTCCATCCATCCTCCCATCAACTCTGACCAGCTTCCCTGTCCCTGCTGAAGAAATACATGCCCACAACAAGATGCTGCCACCACCATGTTTTACAGTGGTGATGGTGTGTTCAGGGTGATGTGCAGTGTTAGTTTTTAACCACACATAGCGTTTTGCTTTTTGGCCAAAAAGTTTAATTTGTCTCATCTGACCGGAGTGCCTTCTTCCCCATGTTTGCTGTTTTCCTCACATGGCTTCTTTTCGCAAACTGCAAACAGGACTTCTTAAGTCTTTTTTTTTTTTTTAACAATGGCTTTCTCCTTGCCACTCTTCCATAAAGGCCAGATTTGTGGAGTGCACGACTAATAGTTGTCCTGTGGACAGATTCTCCCATCTGAGCTGTGGATCTCTGCAGCTCCTCTAGAGTTACTATGAGCCTCTTGGCTGCTTCTCTGATTAATGCTCTCCTTGCCCGTCCGGTCTGTTTAGGTGGATGGCCATATCTTGGTAGGTTTGCAATTGTGCTATACTCTTTCCATTTTCAGATGATGGAATGAACAGTGCTCTGTGAGATGTTCAAAGCTTGGGTTTATTTTTTATAACCTAACACTGCTTTAAACATCTTCACAACTTTATCCCTGACCTGTCTGGTAAGTTCCTTGGCCTTCATGATGCTGTTTGTTCAGTAAGGTTCTCTAAAAAAACCTCTGAGGGCTTCACAGAACAGCTGTATTTATACTGAGGTTGAATTAAATTATTAGGGGACCTCTGAAGGCAAGAGGTTCCACTAGATTTTAGTTACGGGTATCAGAGTAAAGGGGGCTGAATACAAATGCACGCCACGCTTTTCAGATATTTATTTGTAGGAAATTTTGAAAACCAATTATCATTTTTCTTAAACTTCAGAATTATGTGCCAATTTGTGTTGGTCTATCACATAAAATCCCAATAAAATATATTACATTTACATTCTTGGTTGTAACATGCCAAAATATGGAAAATTCGAAGGGGTATGAATACTTTTTCAAGGCACTGTATAGTGATATCAGAGCAGCCAGCCTTCGTACATGACCACTACCACAGTATGATGTCACCATAGTAACACTGCACTTGCTCTGGTGGCAGTTTGTAAAAAAAAAAAAAAAAAAAAAAAGTGTATGTATATATGTATATATGTGTATATATATATATATATATATATATATATATATATATATATATAGACACTTTACTACTCTGGGAAGGTGTTTGTGATTTTTGTTCATTTTTTGCACAATTGCTTATACAGCCATGGTAGCTATGTAAGCAACCCTTTCTGACTGTTCTTGGCTGCATCAATTCAGCCATTGAAAACTATTGTGATAGCCATGATTGGCCATAGCTATCACATGGTAAATGCTGTGATTGGTTCTGTACCATGTGATCACTGTGACCGATCACAGAGATCCCAGCAATTCTCAATGGCGTCATGAATGATAGCTATTATTTACTACTGGACATGTGATTGCTGTAATTGGTTATAGCGATCACATGGTACCAGGGAGAAGCACACTGGCCTAGTACACTGTTCCGTGATCCGCTATGTCGAGTCGACGCAGCGGTCACAGATCACACCGCTGCCTGCCCCCAGGGGCCCGCATGAGGCGCAGCTCTGGGAGGAAATATGGGTATATGGTACAGTGGCCAGATGGAAAGTGGTTTAATCTCATATCTGTGCTTAGCGTTCATGGGAGGTGACGCCTTTGATGGAACACAACCCAGCTTAAAGTGGTTGTAAACCCACTCATAATTTCTAAATAACTTCCATAGTGCTGATCTATAAGGATATACATGCCTCCTGCATGTATCCTTACCTGTTAAATATCTCCCCTTTAGCTGTTTGGAGCCCTGCAATACTCCGGATTCTGTGGGTAGGTCTGTTGTTCAGGGCTCGGTGGGTGGAGTCGTGATGTAAGTAGACTGCACGCCTACCTCTACACTCCCCTTGGCCAGGCATCGATATTTCTTACACTGAACTTCTGCTGGTCTCGTTGATTATGCCCCATGATCACCAACATCCAGTCAAAACCCAAGAGAGTCACCACATGACTTCAGCATGCCCAATCATGCTGAGGTGTGGAGCAGCCAATCTTGGGAAAGCCGGAGAAGAAAGGAGGGTGATGTGAAGTACACAGAATGCCTCTCTCACACTTCTGCATGAGATAAGGAAATCACCTGTCACTCACAGCAAGGGGGAAGAATCAGACACCTATTTCTCTGTGTGTCCTTTTTAGCTTACTGAAGAAAGATACGAGGATTGCTCAGAGCTGGATTAACTCTTCGTGGCAACTCTTCGTCCTCTGCTGCAACAGATATGAGTCTTAATTAAAAAAAAAAAAATTGGGGTTAACATCCACTTTAAGACACATATGACACAATGCAGACAAAGGTCTCCAGGACCAGAAGAGATAACCATTTGCACATCTGGCCTGTCATCTTTCTATGGAAACTATCAAGTGTTAATTTACAGTATGATGGCCAGTGACTCTGACATATCTGACTGAATTTACTCTTCAAGCAAACCTGAACCAAAGACCAGATGAATCTTGCTTCCTTTTCATTAAAGCAATATTTAAAAATTGGTAGTTGAATTTCTTAAAGCTCCAATTAAAAATTAAAGAATGTTGCCTTTGGAAGGAACTATCGTAGTGTAAACATTACTATCTGGATGTGGTAATAATTGATACATATATTTTCTTTGAGGCTTGGTTCACACTAGAGAACACAGCGGCTCACAGCAGGAGTCCAGTGCGTCTCCATTCACTGATTCAGGTCCGATTTCAGCCCGAATTTTGGTCTGAATTTGGGCCAAAAGACGCACAGGAATCTCCTGCTATGCAAATTGGATGCAGGGAACCACGCAGCCAGTTTGCAATAGTGTGAACCCAGCCTCAAGGTCAGCACTGTAACAGCAGATGCTGTGAACGGTGCGTGTTTATGTAAAAACATGTTATGGTGGCTACTATGTGTTTATAAAGGGTTACCTACTCAGCGGCAATCACTCTCAATCTGCTGGTGCTTTAATTGTCCTAGAGCTGGAAAATCTCTGTGAAGGCTGAGCCTTTGTGTGTAATACCCTACATTCTGGTTGCAGCAGTGTAACCATCACACCACATATTTCTCTTTGCATCCAGCAACCAAACGGAATGGCAGTGGAGTGAAGGGAATGTACAGCATCTCACAAAAGTGAGTATACCCTCACATTTTTGTAAATATATTATATCTTTTCATGTGATAACACTGAAGAAATGACACTTTGCTACAATGTAAAGTAGTGAGCGTACAGATTGTATAACAGTGTAAATTTGCTGTTCTCTCAAAATAATTCAATACATAGCCATTAATGTCTGAACCGCTGGCAACAAACGTGAGTACACCCCTAAGTGAAAATGTCCAAATTGGGCCCAAAGTGTCAATATTTTGTGTGGCCACCATTATTTTCCAGCACTGACTTAAACCTCTTGGGCATGGAGTTCACCAGAGCTTCACAGGTTGCCACTGGAGTCCTCTTCCACTCCTCCATGATTACATCATGGAGCTGGTGGATGTTAGAGACCTTGCGCTCCTCCACCTTCCGCTTGAGGATGCCCCACAGATGCTGAATAGGGTTTAGGTCTGGAGACATGCTTGGCCAGTCCATCACCTTTACCCTCAGCTTCTTTAGCAAGGCAGTGGTTCTCTTGGAGGTGTGTTTGGGGTCGTTATCATGTTGGAACACTGCCCTGCGGCCCAGTCTCTGAAGGGCTGTAATGTAACAAAATAGGTAAAAAGCCAAGGGGGTGAATACTTTTGCAAGGCACTGTAGTTCTTTCCATAGATTTTCTATTGGATTCAAGTCAGGTGATTGGCTGGGCCGTCAGCAGCTTTATTTTCACTCTTTGAAACCAATTCAGCTTTTTCTTGGCTTTGTGTTTGGGATCATTGTCTTGCTGAAATGTCCACCCTCGTTTCATCATCCCCATCCTGGTAGATGGCAGCAGATTTTTATCAAGAATGTCTTGGTACATTTTTCCATTTGTCCTTCCTTCATTGACATGAAGTTTGACAGTACCGTATGCTGAAAAACAGCTCCACATGATGATGTTCCCACCTCCAAACTTCACTGTTGATATGGGGGTGTTTTGGGGATTTTGTGCAGTGCCATTTAACCTCCAATCATGGTGTGTTTAATGGCATCCAAACAGTTCAAATTTGGTCTCATCTGACCAGACTATATTCTCCTAGTATTTCACAGTCTTGTCTAAATGTTGTGCAGCAAACTTTAAACAAGCTTCAACATGCTTTTTCTTCTGCAATGGGGTCTTGCGTGGTGAGCGTGCATACAGGCCATGACACTATGTATTGTTTTCCTTTAAATAATTGTACCTGCTAATTCCAGGTCTTTCTGAAGCTCTCCACAAGTGGTCCTTGGCTCTAGGACAACTCTTCTGATAATTCTTTTCACTCCTCTGTCAGAAATTTTGCGAGGAGCACCTGGTCATGGTCAGTTTATGGTGAAATTATGTTCTTTCAACTTTCGGATTATGGCCCCAACAGTGCTCACTGGAACAGTCAGAAGTTTAGAAATCCTTCTGTAACCAATGCCATTGGTTTGTTTTACAACAATAAGGTTGCAAAGATCTTGATAGAGCTCTTTGCTTTTTTTTTTTCAAATATAAAGTTTATTACACTCCAAACACAGGCGGGGAGCCCACCAGTACAGATTGTTACATTTGAGGAACAAACCATGGTACATATATTATTCGTAGAGGAGCGGTATACAGATCAGGATAATGTAGATATGCAAGCATAACGGTTATATACATATACATTAGCTACCATTAAGGTATATTCTATGGCAGTCCTCAGTTCATAGTGGGAGTTCCTGATAGTGGTGGTCCCCACCTAACTTTTCACTTTCCATTAGAAAGGGGGGGAGGAGGAAGAAACTAAAGTACTTATAGAGTATAGGAGAGATATAGAAGGAGGCAGATGGAAAATGAGAGAAGTAAGGGGGGGGGAGAAGAAATTAGGGGGGGGGGGGGGGGGAGAAAGGCACGGCGGCGGATGGGAGCTCTCATTAATACCAGTCGAGAGGTCGCCACTAGAGGGGTCAGGTCAGAAGTTGTTGACCCTCATCAGAAAATATGAACATGTTCCAAATGTCCCATGTCTGCTTAAATAGCTCTTGCTTATGTTGTGCTGTCAGTATCAAGTCCTCCATCTGCTTAATTTCCTCTACTCTCTGGAGCCAGGATTTTATAAGGGGGGGATGGGTCTGCTTCCATAGAATGGGAATGCAACCTTTCGCTGCATTAAGGAGATGTCGGACAAGTGATTTTTTATAAGTCTTAATGGGTACCGGAGATAGGTGGAAAAGGAAGAATGCGGGGTCGTCTGGTACTACGTAGTCAGTGAATTTTTGTGTAATTCGACTAACCTCGCTCCAGAAGGTCTGTATCTTGGGGCAGGTCCAGAAGATATGGATTAAGGTTCCCTCTCCCTCCTCGCAACGCCAGCATAAACCAGAGGAATTCGGGTAGCATTTTCTAAGTCTAGATGGCGTCATGTACCACCTAGTGAGCAATTTAAAGTTGGATTCCTGTATTTTAGAGCAGAGCGAAGATTTGAGGGAGAGGGAGATGATCCGGGTCCTCTGTGAGGGAGAGAAGGTACGTTTTAGATCTTCTTCCCACCTGGTTAGGCAAGTCAAGTGAGGTTGCGTCTTTGGTGTGTTTAGTAATATGTACGTTTGTGATAAGATGTGGGCCAATGGAGATTCCTCAGCACAGAGTACCTCAAATGGCGTTAATTCTCGAGTGAAGTTGTGTGGTTCTGGAAGTGAGTGGAGGAAGTGGTGTAATTGTAGAGCTTTCCAGAAGGTTAGGCGGTACGGGCCTGTTGGGTTACCTAGGTCTTCTAAGGTTGGCCACTTCCCATCACATAGAAACTTAATTGCACAGTCTTTACCGTTTTCTCTAAGGGGCATGAATTCCGCCGCTTCCATACCCGGCTCGAATTTGGGGTTGCCCAAGATGGGGAGGAGGGGAGATGTCTTGGAAGTGAGAGCTGCATGTACGTCTGCTTGGCGGCTATTTCTCAGAGTGGTACCTATAAGGGGGTAAGTTTTTAGAGAACTTGGAAGGTCGCCAACACACCACAGCGCCCCCCGCAGAGGCACAGCCGACTGTGATTGTTCCAGTTGTACCCACAGTTTGGAGGTATTATTTCTCCTCCAATCGAGTATGCGTCCTAGGTGCGAGGCCATGTAGTATAGGCGAATATCAGGCATTGCCAGTCCCCCACAGTGTTTGGGTAGGATCAGCTGTGAGCGGCGTAAACGCGGTCTTTTGTGTGCCCAAATGAATCTGGTGAAGAGTGTATGGGTCTGCCTGAAGAAGGAGGGTGGGATGTGGATCGGTAAAGCTTGAATCAGGTATAAGAATTTTGGTAGGATACTCATCTTAAGTAGGTTGCATCTCCCGAACCAGGAGTGAAAGCCTGTGTGCCATCTGTCTAATAATGTCCGGGTCTTTGTCAGTAATGGGGGGAAGTTTAGGTCAAACGTCTGTGTCACGTCGGGGGGAATAAGCGTGCCCAAGTACTTAAGAGCTGATGAGGTCCACCTAAATTTAAAGTTTGATTGAAGCTCCGTTAGGATGTTATGGGGGACCGACACTCCCATTGCCTCGGACTTAGAGAAGTTTATTTTTAGGTTTGAGATCTCTCCATATATTTTGAATTCACGCATTAGATTGGGGAGTGAGATTCTAGGGTTCGTTAGGGAGAACAGAAGGTCATCAGCGTACGCTGAGATTTTGCAGTTCGTATTACCCACTTGGAGACCTGCTATGTCTGGGTGTGACCTAATCTTACAAAGGAAGGGTTCGAGGGAAAGGGCAAAGAGCAGGGGGGACATAGGACACCCCTGTCTTGTGCCATTTCTGATGGGGAAAGGATTAGAAAGTATACCATTGGCCTTTACTTGTGCTGATGGGGTCGAGTAAATGCTGCCAATCCATTTCAGCATTCTGTCTCCCAGACCGACATGACGGAGGACCGAAAACATGTAGTTCCAGTGCACCCTGTCGAAGGCCTTCTCCGCGTCTGTACTAACAAAGATGCTGGGGATTTTCTTAGACTTTGCTACATGGACAAGGTTGAGGACTTTAATGGTATTATCTCTAGCTTCTCTGGATGGAATAAACCCCACTTGATCCAGATGGATCAGGGAGTTGAGATGGGCTGCTAACCTATTCGCTATAATTTTGGAAAATATTTTAAGGTCAACGTTCAAAAGGGAAATGGGACGGTAGCTACCACATGAGCATGGGTCTTTCCCCTCCTTGTGGATTAAAGAAATATGAGCTTTGAGAGTTTCAGTGGGGAATTTGGATTTTACCCCTAGTGTGTTAAAGAATGTCACAAGTCTTGGACCTAGAATCGTGAGGAAAGTCTTATAGTACTGGATTGTATAACCGTCCGGTCCTGGTGCTTTACCTATTTTCATGGATTTTACTGCGGTTTGTAACTCTTCCAATGTGATTGGTTCATCTAACAGGTTCTTAGTTTCTGCAGGCAGTGTGGGGATTTGGGCTGTCGATACGTATTCATCAATGTCCGCTAAGCTAGTGGGGGGGGGGTGGGTAGATTGTATAGGTCAGAGTAGAAGGTTTCGAAACCCTTTGCAATTTGTTTCGGGATGGTGGCCTTCGTGCCGTCAGGTAATGTTATCTGTGGGATGTATGAGGCTGCTTTAGTTTCCTTCACCGATCTAGCTAACAGCTTACCACATTTCTCTCCCGACTCGTAAGACAGCTTGCGGCAGAACTGCAAGGCAGCCTTTGCTTTATAAAGGAGTAAGTCATTAATTTGAGCTCGTATATTTCCCAGCTTCGTCTCCAGGTTCTGGGAGGGCTGCTGTTTATGTTGGGATTCTATAATAGCCAGATCAGAGAGCAACCCGGTAAGCTGTAAATTTCTCTTCTTTTTAATAGTGGCCCCGTGTTTAATAAGTACACCTCTCAATACACATTTGTGAGCCTCCCATAGAATGCCAGGGTCACAACCTTGGGTATCATTTTCCTGAAAGTATGCATCTATGGCATTGGACACATCTCCCAGCACCTCCGGAATCTGCAGCAGGCTCTCATTTAGTCGCCAGAAGAGAGACCTAGGTGAGGGTCTCTCAGTAAGGTTGTACGTGAGGTGAATTGGCGCGTGGTCCGACCATGTGATCTGACCAATTGTGGAAGCAACCACCAGGTGTAGCTGGTCATGTGGCACTAGGAAGAGGTCTATTCTTGAGTATACCTTATGAGGGGGTGAGAAGAAGGTATAGTCCCTCTCTCCTGAGTGCTGGAGCCTCCAGATATCAAGCAGATGGGCATTATGCATGGATTGTCTAATGCATTTTCGATGTGACTGTGACAGAGAGGAGGTGCCCGAAGACGTGTCCACGAGGGATCCAGTGGTGCATTAAAATCACCTCCCAAGATTAGTTGGCCTTCTCTGTACTCCATAAGTTTCCTAATTGTGCGTCTGATGAAGGTTGCCTGTTGCTCATTGGGGGCATACAGGGTGGCCAACGTAAATTGGGCTTCCCCTATATGTCCCTTTAAGAACAAGTAGCGTCCCTCTGGGTCTGCCAGCATTTCCTGGAAACGCCAAGGCAACCTATTGGAGACCAGAATCGAAGCACCTCTAGATTTGGCGCCACAGTGCGTGGAGTGGTAGGCATATGAGAAGGTTCTATTCTGGAGTGCAGGAGATTTATTTGTTTTAAAATGGGTCTCTTGTACAAACGCAATGTCTGTACGTGATTTTTTAAGATCATGCAGTAGCATGCGTCTTTTTTCCGGGGTGTTAAGCCCTTTAGCGTTGAGGGATGTCACCTTAATGGTATCCCCCGCCATGTCTTCCTGGGGAGTGAGGGGAAAAAATTAACAAAAGTTATGGGAAGGGTAATAGAGGGGAGGGGGAGAAGGTGGGGGAGTAGAAAGAGAGGGGGAAGAAGTAGAAGGTGTTAGAGCAGCAACTACTCACACTGTTGCCATCTCACCTAGCAAGTCTAAATTAGTAAGACAATGCTTACTTATAATGCATAACACCCTGAAAAACTAGGTGTATGCAACCTACGTGGGGTGTGGATGGATATCGCCCGTGGGTGAGGTCCCGGGACTCCCTCCCATCCTGGTCCACTGAAGAAGCACTATTAAACTGGTATATAATATAATCAAACAAGGAAAACAAATGAAAAGAAGATAAATGCCCCGGCTATCCCTGGGGCTCAACCTTAAGAAAGGCAGAGACGGGTCTCCTCCCCTCCACCGCGGCCACTCTCCGTGGTTGGTCGGTGATCCGCCGAAGGCAGACTTCCCCCAATCAGCCTCCAATCTACACGCCTAGCGGCAGATCTGGACAGTCTCACTGGAGATTGTTAACACCAGCGGGGAGAGGAGAGCCGTCCCCTCCAGAGTACCTTAGCATAATGCAGCCTAAGCAATCCCCCCTCCCCCCCACAGCTAAGCATCCCCCTCAGTAAACCAAATATCCCCTCGAGTGCACCCCACACTTAGTGTAGACTAGACATATGCTTAGTCTGACAAGCCCCAACAAGACCTCCCCTCCTATCAAACATAGCTATAACAAAAAAGTTTTAAAACTCAAAACATAAGGAGAGGAAGGCTAGTGAGTGTGGGGCAAAGGTTACCTCACAGCTGGCTCACAAGCCACGGCTCAGGATAGACACATAGAAAGGAAGTTCTGAGCTAGTCAGGTTGAGTCATTCTCCAGTGCAACTCCATTTCAGACAAGTTCTTCCAGGGAGAACTGTGTTCAGCAGCTGCAGACAGTTCCGTGTCTGTGGTACTAGAGGGTATCATGCACTCTTTGAAAAATGGGAGACACAGGGGGACCATTGTGGCTGATGAATGGGTAACAGTACCTCTAAGGCTGTGGGCTGAGGCAAGCACAATCAGCCCATTCCGGCACCTGAAACTGATCACGAGTTTGTGCCAGAGCCTGAGGGATCTGTGACGTGAGGGGTTAAGGAGAGAGAGCCTGTTCAGTACATGGCTCCTGATGGGAGGGGGGCTAAGCGCAAGGAGTCTGTGAGGGTCTCTCAAGGGGGGATGACAACAGGGGCCATGGCAGGAGAGGGTCATTTAAGAACTATCCTTAAAACCATGGAGTAACCGCTCCTGCGGTGTGGGGGAGAGGTGACAAGCAAAAGTGTACTCACGCTTCCCGCTGACTCTCCTGGGAGAGAGATCGAGGGCGACGTCCACCTCTCTACGTTCTCTGCGGTCTTGGTGCCTGGTGTCTCATTGTATTAGGCCGACCGGGTGCTCTAGGTAGGTAGTCCAGCCAATTGGGAATTTCGATCGGATCCGTGCCTAGGAAGTCAAACACAGCAGGTAGGGATTCAGGAGAGCGTAGGAGGAAGGATCTCTGTTCCTTGATAAAGGTGACAGACAGCGGGAAGCCCCAACGATAAGTGGCGTTGCAGCGTCGGGCCAGATCTAGCAGAGGCTTTAGAATGGCTCGGCGGATGAGTGTTGATCTAGAGATATCAGGAAGTAGTTTCACGTGCGCGCCATCGAATTCCAAATCTCCCGCTTCCCAGGCTCCACGTGCAATGATCTCCTTGTGGGTGTAGTGATGTAGACGGCAGATCACGTCTCTGGGTCTGGTCGGATCCGATGATCTGGGGCCCAGGGCCCTATGGACGCGATCGACTTCGACCTGCTCCGGTAGGCGGTCTCCCGCCACCCTACGGAAGATGTCCGTCACTGTGGCTTGGAGATCTGCTTGCCCCGTAGCTTCTGGGAGGCCTCGGAGCCGCAGATTGTTCCTACGGCTCCTATCCTCCATTTCCTCCATTCTGAGCTGTAGCTCTATCGCCGAGGTGTTGTGGTCTGTCTGGCTCGATTCTAGAGAGGTCACTCTCTGTTCCAGGGCCGCTAGGGAGGTTTCGCCTGAAGACAGCCGCGTGGAGAGCGAGTGAACCTCTTGCTTCACTGCATTCAGCTCTTTCCTGTGTGCCGCCTCGACCTTCCCCACGAGGGCCTCGATGTCCGCTCTGGTCGGCAATGCACGAAGGAGAGCCTTCAGCTCGGCATCCGCTCCCATCATAAAGGGCTGGCGGGAAGTCCCCTCCAGATTCGCTTCCGATAAGAAGGGGGAGTTGGAGTGGAGCATTGGGCTGCGGGGTCCCTCCAGGAAGGCCGGGGACGCCATGAGGTCTGGTGTTTGCGAGCCGGAGGCATAGGGGTCCGCCATTTTAAGGTCTGGAGAGCCGGGGAGAGATCTGCCGAAGAGTCTCTGTAAGTCTGCTAGTGCGGGCGTCCCAGGTGCCAGGCTTGGCTTCTTCTTGTTCCTTCTATATGTACGCTTCTTAGCTGAGAGCATTTTCTGAAAAAAGAGCGAAAATAGCCAAGATGGGATAGGAGAGGCCGGGAGCTCTGTGTAAACGCGTCCTCACTCGGTCATGTCCGGACCACGCCCCGAGCTCTTTGCTTTTAACCATCATGAGATGTTTCTTGTGTGACACTTTGGTAATGAGACACCTTTTTATAGGCCATCATTTGAGACAGAAAAAGCCGATATTAAATGGCACTGACAATGGGCAGGACTGCTTTCTAATTACTTATGGATTTCAGCTGGTGTCTTGGCTTTTCGTGCCTTTTTGCACCTCCCTTTCTTCAGGTGTTCAATACTTTTTCCCTGTGTCATTCCATTTTATTACACATAACTTAATTTCTTAACTTATTTGTTTTGGTTTCTTTGTATGTATTGCTTGCAGGGGTTGTTACCGACACGTGGTGAACATTTCATGTCAATAGCACCTTTAGAAATATATTTACCTAGAAAAATGGTAACGTGTTCAATACTTATTTTACCCGCTGTATGTGATGTAGGCTACCCATAGCAATAAGATCAGGTTTTCTGTTTTTTCTAAGTACCCCCTGGAACATTATAAATATCTGTTGATCTTGCTAGCAAAGATATTAGTTAGGCACGTTCTCTGATAAGGTGACAATGGTCTTACTTCTACAGTGAAAACACTGCAGCATTGTCATCCTTGATAGTCCTATCAGGGAATAAGTCTGCCCAAAGCTCTTTAGATGAAGAACATATGGCTCTATCTGCAGAGGCCAAGGCAAATTATGTTCCAACTGCATTTAGGGTCCATGCACACTGGCTTAACCACTTCAGCTCCAAAAGGAGTTACCCCCTTAATGACCGGGCCATTTTTTGCGAGACGGCACTGTGACGCTTTAACTGACAATTTTGCAGTCGTGCAACGCTGTACCCAAACAAATTTGATGTTCTTTTTTTCCAACAAAATAGAGCTTTCTTTTGGTGGTATTTGATCATCTCGGTGGTATTTATTTTTTGTGCTATAAACAAAAAAAAGACTGACAATTTTGAAAAAAAAAAAAATCAATATTTTTTACTATAATAAATATAAAAAAAAAAAGGAAAAAAAAATACATTTCTTCATCCGCTTAGGCCAATATGTATTCTTTTCTTCTTTTGGTAAAAAAAAAAAAAAAAAAATCACAAACATATTTTGATTGGTTTGCGCAAAAGTTATAGTGTCTACAAAATAGGGGATAGATTTATGGCATTTTTTTTTCTTACTAGTAATGGCGGTGATCAGCGATTTTTAGCAGGACTGCGACATTGCGTCAGACAGATCGGACACTTTTGACACTTTTTTGGGACCACTGACATTTATACAGCAATCAGTGCTATAAAAATGCACTGATTACTGTATAAATGACACTGTCAGGGAAGGGGTTAACACTAGGGGGCACTCAAGTGGTTAAATGTGTTCCCAGGGAGGTGTTTCTAACTGTGGGGGGGAGTGGACTGACTTGGGAGTACAGAGAGATTGCTGTTCCCAATCACTAGGAACAGACGATTACTCTGTACTTCCCTTCCTCTCAAAAATGCAAAACAGAAGGTTTTATTTTTTTCTGCCTCTAAATGCTGAGCTTAAAATATGCCTCTAAATAACCCAATGTGCATTGACACATAGGATAATGTTAGTTGCTTCTACAGACAAAACGCTAAACTCCTCTAGAAACAGCGTTTTTTTTAAAGCCAGTGTGCATGGAACCTTACCGTTAAAAAAAAAAAAAAAGTTCTCTGAACATTCCATCTTGCCTTACAAATGCCTATTTGGATAAACTTGTTGCCTTGCCCTGCGTGGCAAAAAACAACTTTGTTTATGGCCCGTATTCCTATAGTTTTGAACAAGAACACAAAACTATTTTTACAGTAAGGAATATGTATGTTGTAGTAGGAAGACTGCAACCTGCCCTCCACCCCAATTGCAATCTTTTGAAGTCAGTAAGAGCTGTCAGTTAACAGACACATAGTTAGAAGGCCACATGCGGTCTTAGCCTTTGGCATGCTTCTTCTGATGGATTCAGCCATGTATGGCGGCTCTAGACTTCTGTCTGGGCAAAAAATGGTGCCGGGCGAAACAGCTTGATTGTAATTTAGACACTTGAGGCACTATAAAGAGCTGGCGGAGTGAAACACACCCTTCCCAAAATGAAGTCATGTAAAATTATCTTCTCAGTTACAATGGAAAAAAATGACAGTTGTGAATAAAAGTGTTTCTTCAACATTCTACTGTCTCTTTGATGACAACACTGAAAGTGGAAATGACATTTCACAAACGGCGCCTTTAGGTTTACAAGTGTGTTATACCTGACAACATTGCTGCTAAGGACTTTAACCCCCTGCTGTCATGTGAAACTAGGAGAGAATCTCATGTTTCAGGTGAAACTGAATATGTACCAAGTTGAAACAGAACAGATATCAAAAATTTGTAATAAAAGCTACAAACTACATAAGGTGGCTAAATATATAAATATCAATTAACCCCCTTCGTGCCGATGCAACCCTTTCTAAAACAATTAAGAACCAAAAACCAAAAGTAAGGCTCAACCTTCTGAGCGTTTAATCTGAGCTGCTATGGGTAGCACAGGACTTCAAAAATTGTATTATATTACATTTATCCACCTATAATTTAAAATAGAACTATAGGCAAAACTTTTATTTTTATTTTGGATAGAGTAAGGGAGGGTTATAACACCTGTCAGCTTTCCTTTTTCATCTGTCTCGTTGGGGAGATTTCCCATCATTTCCCATAGCCAAAACAATAAATGAGAGAAAATCTGTCAGAGAACCATTACAAACGCTCGTTCTCGTGCGCCAGCCAGACGTGCGGCACGAACGTGCGAACCCCGGACCAAGCACGCACGTTAATCCTCTCATACGAACGAGTGCACGTCGGCGTGGGCACGTCCACACGCCAACGAATCACAGCACAGGACGCCCTATTTAAAGGATCAGCATACTAGTATCAGTGCTGGATTGCCTCAGCTAGTTCCTGTATCCTTGATTGCTGTTTGATTGAACCTTGATCCTGAAACCTTGGCCTTCCTGACTACTCTTTTGGATTATCCCTGCAACTCTGCTTACTTCTGCTTCCTGTACTGAACCTGGCTTGAACTTCTGACCATGGCTCTGTCTTCCGATCTTGTACCTCTCTGCCAGCCCATTGCCAACCTCCGCTAGCCCCTGACTACGAACCTGCCTATCGATTGTGTACCTTCCTGCCAGCCCGTTGCCGACTCCTGTTTGTTCCCAACCTTGCAAGTTCTCCTGTTGGACTTTCCTGAACCTATCCAGGATCAACATCTCACCAGCATCTCTAAGGCTCCGGTGTTCCTGATCCTGCCAACAGGCACCTGCACCCTTCCGTTGCCCTAGCAGCCCTGTCTCCACCTCCAGGGGTGTTAGGACCGGAACCGTGCAAGAGGCCACCCTCGTCATTTCAGACTCCACAGTAAGGTACGTGACAAAATCCCTCCAAATAAGTTCCTTGGGGACCCCCATGTCACCAGAATTAGAGTCCCCATTGGAAGATTTCCCCACTATTACTTTTCTGGGAACAAACCAAAATTAGGGATTTTCTTTTACTTAAAAAAAAAAAAAATGGTAAACAGGACAAACAGAGAGGGTGATCTCCCTAACAGGAACACAGACAGCAATAAAAATCGAATAGGTGTTCTAATCCATCTCCACTCTGTCCAAAACCAAAAAAAGTTTTGCCTTTAGTTGTACTTGTAATCCCTTCCTGACCATGTCCTTTTTTCCCCCCACAAATAGAGCTTTCTTTTGGTGGTATTTGATCACTTCTGTGGTTTTTTTTTTTGCTCTATAAACAAAAAAAGACCAACAAATTTGAAAAAAAAAACCAAAAACAAAAAAAACAATATTTTTTACTTTATGTTATAATATACCGTATATACTCGAGTATAAGTCGATCCCAGTATAAGTCGAGGCCCTATTTTACCACAAAAAAATGGGAAAAACTTATTGACCCGAGTATAAGACGAGCATGAGAAATGCACAGCTACTCTAAGTGGAAAAAGAGGGTCAACAATGCCCATCTGCAGCCTCACTGTGCCCATTTGCATGCCTCACTATGCCCATTTGCAGCCATAGGTCCCCCGAACTTCAAACTCTGTAGTTAAGGGTTCCTAGATGCCCCCTAGCTGCAGCCAAAATGTGGGGTCTCTGAACCCAAAGGGTCCCGAAATGACATTGCTGCAGATGGACACAGTTGACCGACTTTGGGGCCCCGTATCTCGGGGCCACTTAGTGCTAGGAACCCCAAATTTGGTGTGCGAACCCAGTGGAACTAGCACCATAAAATATTCAAAGCTGGGGTTTCTAGCACTAAGTGGCCCCGAGATACAGGGCCCCAAAAATCGGTTCAGAAAATGTCAAGCACTTTTCTGCAGCAGAGAATGACATTTTCTGAACCTACTTTGGGGCCCCGTATCTCGGGGCCACTTGGTGCTAGGAACCCCAGCTTTGGATATGTTATGGTACCAGTTCCACTGGGTTTGTACAACAAATTGAAATTCCTAGCACCAAGTTGCTCTGAGATACGGGGCCCCAAAGTCGGTTCAGAAAATGTCAAGCACTTTTCTGCAGCAGAGAATGACATTTTCCAAACCGATTTTGGGGCCACTTGGTGCTAGGAACTCCAGCACAAAAAATGTGCGGAAAAACTCGACTTATACTCGAGTATATACGGTACCCAATAAAACAATGTAAAAAATCTAATTTATTCATTCATTTAGGCCAATATGTATTCTGCTACATATTTTTGGTAAAAAAAATCCCAGTAAGCTTATATTGATTCGTTTGCGCAAAAGTTATAGCGTCTACAAACTATGGGATGTAAATATTGAATTTCTATATTTTTTTTCACTAGTAATGATGGAGATCAGCAATTTTTAGTGGGACAATTGTATGCAATGTGGCATACAAATCTGACACCAAGTGACACTTTTTGGGGACCAGTGACACTAATGCAGTGATCAGTGCTAAAAAAAAAAGCACGGTCACTGTACTGACACTGGTAGAGAAGGGGTTAACATCAGGGGCAATCAAAGGGTTAAATGTGTTAAGGGTGTGTTTTCTAACTGTGCTTTGACTGGGGGGGAAGACAGAGATCCATGTTCCTGCTTAGCAGGAACACAAGATCTCCATCTTCCCCTCTCACAGAACAGCGGTCTGCCTTGCAGACCGCCATTCAGTCTCTCCTGAGAACAATCGGTGTGTCCCGGCAGACATCACGGTCACCGCTCTTGCTGTGTCCAATCACAGTGGGAGCGGGTTGCCAGCGGTGCACGCCCCAAACCCAGTGCATGAAATCACGTGGTCCATAACAGGTTAAACTAAAGTCCTTTCTGAGAGCAGGCACAACAAAGTGCCCGTTATGTTTTTTAGCCAGAATCTTCTGGATCCTACCTTGATCTTGGCTTACTTTTTAAAATGACAATTCTCTGTTTTAGGGTAGCCACATTCAGAATCTAACATTACCTCTTCTCCCAGAATTCCAACATCCATGAGCCTCATCCTACTGCTAACATCTGCCATGTGTATACAGTATGAAGAAATAATGCAAGTTTTCAGTGGACATGGCAAACAAAATACTAAAAAGAAGATGAAAATTGCCTTTTGGTTCCAGACAGCTGATCTTTCACCCATCACTAGTTTTCCATGCACTGTTCATCTCTGTGTTTTGGTGTAGAGGCAGCCATTTGGGTAGAGGAGCAGGGCTTTGCTACCTCATGTCAGAGCTGCTCCTTGATTTCTGGAGATCTGATTACTGGTGGGGTATGATCAAAAAGCTGCAGGAGAGGAGAAGGGGAGACCTTTGCACTTTAGGTCATCAAGCATAGCTTCCTCTGCACCAAGGCTTGAGCACTGCAGTAGTGACATCTCCATATGCCATTCCAAATCTCATGAGGCTAGCAGCCATAGGCAGCAGAGACATAGGTAACATTACACTACAGATACACAACTATAACGCTCCAGGCACAGTCACATGTCAGGAAAAGCACTGCTATTTTTTAGGAAGAATTCAGGACAAAGGGCATACTGCTTAGGCTAAATCAGGGGTGCACAACCTTTTAAAAGGCACTTAAGTGATTTAGTAACTGGTCACGGGCAACAATGAACTAGGAGGTTTTACCTCCCTCCAAACTGCAAATGTAAATAAGCCCTACTGCCCCGATCCCCTTATAAGAATGTTTTCACACACTAATGTGTTGTGGTTTACCTGAACCAAGCAGTGCACCTGCGGTTTAGCTGCACTTTGCCATAGACTTCTATTACGTCTTGCGGGTGTAGTGCACTTCCTGAAAGTGCACCAAAACTCCTGCATTCAGAAGTTTTTGGGCACTTTTAGAAAGTGCACCAAACCAGAAAGATACAGTATAATAGAAGTCTATAGCTCAGTGCAGTTAAACTGCAGGAAAGCCGCAGGTATGCTGTGCTGCACCTGTGGATCAGTGTGTAAAAAAAAAATTTTTTATAATTGCGAATATTCCCATTGCAAAAAAGTATAATATGTGGTGTTTAATACACTGACCTTTTCCTCTTCTAGGTTCTGCTGGTATTGCTCTCCAAGCTGCTAGAAAGGCCCCAGACGAAGTACACTTGATATTATTCCGCCTGGACAGGAGCAGCCACTGCAGATGAAGCATTGACTTATGCTCCCTCTATGGCTGCCTGCTTCCTCCGCAGTGCAGACTCCATGCACTCTGATGCTTTGCAATGGCGGGTCAGCAACCCGTTGAGCTTGCCAACCCGCCATCCCAAAGCATGGGCATGTATTTCCTTAGTTTGAGCTCATGGGCCATATCAGAGGGCTCAGTGGGCCATGGGTTCAGCACCCCTGGGCTAAATTAAAGCAGAGTTTCACCCAAAAGTGGAACTCTCGCTTATACACTTCCTCCCCCTGCGGTGCCACATTTGGCACCTTTCAGGGGGGAAAGGGGGGCCTGTTTTTGACAGGACCCTTCCCCACTTCCGGAGACGGGCCATGGCCCAATCTCCTGGAAGTTTGGTGACCTCCTCCTTCCCCCAAGCTTTCTAATTGGCTTAGTAGGGAACCCGATGTACTGATTCCCTAACCAGGAATGGCGACGGCAGCACTCGTGAGTCGATCAGAAGATCGGCTGCGGTGCCGACATCGCGGGAACCCTGGCAGGTAAGTATTTGTAGCTGCTGACTTAATTTTTTTTCATCCAGGCTGGACCTCTTCTTTAACCTCTGTACATTCCCTAGATGAAAAATCTTTACTTTTTGAGTATAGGTCTACTGTAAATGCTAGTAATACCAAGTGGTGTTCTTTGCATTCAGCATTATATAAAATGTATGAAAAAACAAACAAATCTATAATTAAATTCCATCAGTTCTTTAGGAAAATACAGACGACATTTTAAATGTGTGCAATACTGTACAATTAATACTACCAGCAGGATTTCAGCAAAAACATGGTGATACTTGGAATCCGGCTGTAGGACCTAAGACAAGGGAGCAGTAGATGGAACAGAAGAATGTACATACACATGTTTTTATTCATCCAGGACTATGGAAAATTGTACAAGACCAAAGGGGTTTTAAAAAACTAGGTTTAAATGATTATGAACAAACCTAACATCATTCCAAACACAAAATGAACTACGGCCAATAACTCCTCTGAAATAACAGAGGTCGCCACTGAGCGCCAGAAAATTAGCAAAAAAGCCTAACAAGCAAACTTGGCTGGAAGCTATGCACATACAAACACATCTATTCATCCTCATATAAACAGGTAAAATTGGATGTCAATGGAGACATAACACATTGCTCAACGTGGCTGCTGGTTTGATAGTTCTGCGACTACACACTGAGATAGTTTAGGTGTTATTAACTTTGCAACATTAAGGAATGCACTGTCTAGAAAAAAAAGTTTGCCCACCACGGCTGGAGAAGAGGAAAGACTAGGGGAAAATAAAGGCATGTATAACTGGATGGTATACAGGGGACTTCAGCGCAGGGTGGTATAAAAATAATGAAGGCAAGCTTTAAAGCAGGGGTCTCCAAATTATGGCCCTCTTGTTGTTCAGGAACTACAATTCCCATCGTGCCTAGTCATGTCCGCGAATGTCAGCGTTTTAAAATGCCTCATGAGACGTCTAGTTTCGCAACAGCTGGAGGGCCGTAGTTCGGAGATCCCTGCTTTAAAGCAAATCTGTCATGAAGAAAGAGTGATCATACAAACAAAAGATATATGAAAGTAGACTCTACAAAGTACCTGCACACACATTTTTAACACCTGACCAGAGAGCCATAGTAACCCCTTAACATAGGGAGTTATGCTCCCTTCAATTTTTATATTTTTCCAAAGCTCAGTGTAATCAGGTACATGTAGAAATGCAATGTCAGAGCTCTGCTCTAGAGATGAATAGTGCATTTGGGGTTATTATTATTGATTGCATTGGAGTTGCTGCCTCACTGGGGGGCCAGGCTGCCCTGTAAGAAGCAAGCGGCTTAAAGGGACCAAGACAGCAGCCCAGGACACAGACACAGGCACCTAAATAGCAGATAACCACACAACAAAGTTAGACCAGCTGGACAGATTAGTGTGTTTATAAATTAGCCCAGCATAAAACCTAGTGAAGGATTGGGGCTAGGGGGAAGTTATAAAGTTACTTTAAGAAGACTGCATTTGTGGCTTATGTTACCAACATCTATAATCATCGCATCACTACTTAATTAGAATAAATCCAGGTACTGAGGGTTCTGCCGGTCTTGAAATGGGTGTCCGCTGCATCCTGAAAGCCCACAGTAAACAATGCCCAGCACAGAAACCATCTCTGAAATCAGCCCGTGCAATTGTCTATCCAGATTTCAAAATGGCACCACCACAGCCATCTGCACGTGCGAGACAACCTTACACTATGCACACATGCAGCAGGACGATTGCTGAGTGGGCGCCTGCACTGTGCATTGTTTACTGTGGGCTGCCAGAATACTGGCGACTGTTGAGCTAGCGCCTGCAGACTGCAATGTTTACACTGCATGCCGGTGGTCAGGGAGAAAGACTTGGGATATCTGCAAGAATTATACAAAGCCCGGCAAAAAGAGGGGGTAGTAATAGACATCATGCTTGCATGTGGGCCACCACCAAGCCAAAGGACAAGGTAGAATATCTTTAAATCTGACCTCTGCAATATGCGGGTTACACACTCCTAACCTCTGCATTTTATGTGTTACACTTTCCTCTACACTCAGTACATTACACACTCCTGACCTTTGCATGCTGTGCGTTACACAATACTGACCTCTGCACTCTCTGTATTATACACTCTTGACCTCTGAAATGTTTGAATTAGACACGGCTGACCTCTGCACTCAATACATTACACACTCCTGCAGCTGCATTACATACTCTTGACCTGTAGTAGCGCAGGCTACAGTTTTATTTAACCATACTTCTTTAAACTCCTCCCCCTGTTACACGAAATCCCTTCGTGGTGCCCTCTTGCTGCAGGGCGCATGAAAAATTGAGGTGTGAGTTGTGGGTATAGCTACAAATGGGTGTGTGGTTTAAAAGTAGGTGTGGTAAGTAGGAGTCTGGTCCCCTTACCTTTTAACCACTTCTAGACCAAAAATTTATAAATTAACATGGTTTAACCACTTGCTTACAGGGCACCTAAACCCCCCTCCTATCCAGACCAATTTTCAGCTTTCAGCGCTGACGCACTTTGAATGACAATTGCGCGGTCATACAACACTGTACCCAAATGAAATTTTTATCATTTTTTCACCACAAATAGAGCTTTCTTTTGGTGGTATTTGATCACCTCTGCGGTTTTTACTTTTTATTAAAAAAATGTAAAAATCTGAATTTTTTTTAAAAAAAATGTTTATTTTTTTATATTTTGTTATAAAAAATTTTAAACGGGTAATTTTTCTCCTTCATTGATGTACGCTGATGAGGCGGCAGTGATGGGCACTACAGGTTGGCATTGATAGGTGGCACTTGTGGGCATTGATAGGTGGCACTTGTGGGCACTGATAGGTGGCACTTGTGGGCACTGTTAGGTGGCACTTTTAGTGGGCACTGATGAGGCAGATGTGCCTCTTCCACTTGGGGACCGATGTCCCTCACATCCGATCCGGTGATCGGCTTTTTTTTCTACTCGTGCTGTCAGCGTGAGTAAAAAAAAAAAACGATTACCGATCTTTTGTTTACATCATGTGATCAGCTGTCATTGGCTGACAGCTGATCACATGGTAAGGGGCCGGGACCGGCCCCTTACACAGATCAGTGATCAGCCGAGTCTCAGTGACTCGGTGATCACAACGCACAGGGCGCGCACAGGGCGCGCGCAGGGAGCGTGCACAGGGGAGGCCGTCATATGAATGAATGGGAATGTAGGTCCGCGCTGTGGCCGTCATTCGGCTATAGCGCGGATGTCTAGAGGTTAAGCAAGTTCCTATGAGAGGAGGATTAGCGGGAAAAAAAGTTATGTAGTAAAAACAACTCAAAATTGGGTCCCTGGTGTCCAATATGTGGCCTACTGTGTCCTCAATTGGGTCCACCACATATTGGGCTTGCAGAGTGGAGGTGGGGTGCAGAGTTCTGAGACGCCTTCTGTATTCCTGCCCCAGCCACTTAAATGAAGCAGATATGGTCAGACAAAGTGATCTCTGCTCAGCAGTAGAACTACAGTCCTGGTCCAACACCAACAAGTACAGAGAGCTGCGCAGGAGTTGGTAAGCAAACAATTAGGGGTGTTAACAACATTGCCACTGGCTACCACTGCAACAAAGGGGGGGGGGGGTGGTAAATAATAATACTGCCATTGACCGTGTGTGTGTGTGTGTGTGTGTGTGTGGTGGGGGGAGGGGTTGGGGTTTCACCAATGTAGGAGGGCTATTATTGTGGTCACTGACACCAATGATGGGTTATTGCCATGTATGACACAAATGCTGGGCTGATTAGTGCGGTCACTTACACCAATTGCTGGGGGTTATTACTACAGTCACTCACACCAACTGCTGGGGGTTATTATTGAGGTCACTAACACCAATGCAGAAATTATTATTATTTTGCCCAATGATATCAATGCCAGGGTTATTGTTGCATCCACCGACACTGAAGAAATACTTTTGGTGCCAATGACACTAATGCTGAAAGTTACTCGGTATGATCAAAACCACACTACTTTCCCTTCAGTGTGCTTTATGCTACAAAATACAGCAATATCAAAATTTTCAGGGGTTGAGGTGTGTTACAGTCAATGAATGAGCCGCCTAACTTGATGCAAAGCACTTCAATGCATGAAAATAAGCTTCTATTGTGTGTCCACCCTCTGGAAGTGTCAGGGGCACACGAGACCCTCTATAATTTTTAAATGGACCACCACTGCTGTATAAGGAAGTGAAAAGTATTTTCAGGTATGTATGTGCAAATCTTACTCTTGATTTGTATTCAATACATAAACAACAATTAAACATAATAAAAAAGCCTACATTTCAGTACAATTTTAACCACTTGCCGACCAGCCGCCACAGTTGTACTGCGGCAGAATGGCACGGCTGAGCGAAACGACAGTTTGTAATGTTGCTTCACCCTGTGGCCACTAGGGGGCGCGCGCGAGCCCGTCGGTCATGATCACCGCCGAGCTCCCGCGATCGCAGCTGACACATGGAAAACCAGGATCTGTGTGTTTAAACACACAGTTTGAGGTTCTCTGAAGGGAGAACAAACAGATTGTCTATGAACATCGATCTGTCATCTCCCCTGCACAGTCCACTCCCCCCTTCAGTTCGAACACACACCAGGGAACAAATTAACCACTTGATCGCCCCCTAGTGTTAACCCCTTCACTGCCAGTGACATTTTTACAGTAATCAATGCATTTGTATAGCATTGATCGCTGTATTAATGCCAATGGTCCCAAAAATGTGTCAAAATTGTCCGATGTGTCCGCCATAATGTCGCAGTCCCAATAAAAAAAAAAAAAAAAAAAAATCGCAGATCGCCGCCATTACTAGTAAAAAAAATTCAAATAAATAAAAATGCCATAAAACTATCCCCTATTTTGTAGACGCTATAACTTTTGCGCAAACCAATCAATATACGCTTATTGGGATTTTTTTTTTACCAAAAATATGTAGAAGAATACATATCGGCCTAAACTGAGGAAAAAAAATATTTTTTTATATATTTTTGGGGGATATTTATTATAGCAAAAAGTAAAAAAAAAATCCTTTTTATTTTAAATTGTCGCTCTTTTTTTGTTTATAGTGCAAAAAATAAAAACTGCAGAGGTGATCAAATAACACCAAAAGAAAGCTCTATTTGTGGGAAAAAAAGGACGTCAATTTTGTTTGGGTGCAATGTCGCACGACCGAGCAATTGTCAGTTAAAGCGACGCAGTGCCGAATCGCAAAAAATGCTCTGGTCAGGAAGGGGGTAAAATCTTCCGGGGCTGAAGCGGTTAACTTATATAAAAAAAGAACCTAGTAAAATTACCAAATAAATACATCATATGTCCATGAACAGTAAGGTAATTAAACAGTTCCTAAATAAACCAATAGCTATAAAAACTGCAAAATTAGGTATTGATCCACCACTTTATGCCATTTTAGAATCAGTGTCTACTGATAGCTAAAAACTACTTGGCGGCATTAGTTTTAGAACAAAATGCTCCAAATTATACAAAGTTAAATAGGGATTGATTAAAATAATGTTCTGGTTTAACCCTTTCTATGTAACTGTCACATTTTTTACTTAAACTTTGCATTTCTGTTATAAACACTTCTATTTCTGGCAAGCACTGTACATATGTATATAAGACTGTAATATAGTATTGTTCTCATTAGATACTAACACATATATATTACATAATATGCATTAAGATTATATTTAATTTATTTTTAACTGGTTATTTGCTGATGAGATGATTTCTTTACTTATGATTTTTATTGTTGTATTTCACTACTTTAATTTTTTAAAATATAATTAACAAGTTATTACTCAGGCTTCAAATTGTACCTTGTATGCATTATAGGACAATATTAAAAAAACAAAAAAAAACACAACAGTTTACTTGCCAAATCCACAATCCTGGTATTGTATGAAAGAGTAAAAATGAGTGTGTTCCAAAGACAATGAACGCCCCCCATTGGTGGAAGCTGGTCACTGCTGCTCAGACATAATTTGTCACAACTTAAGAGCTTTGTGATTTATGCTTCCATTGCTTGTGGGAGGAAAATAACTCACTGAAATGACACGAGAACTAATGAGTCTCGGAAAATAACCACCAACCTGGCAAGACTGTAAATTACCAAAATTACAAGGTTTAAAAAAAAATGGATAGCAATGTCCTGTAAGAAAATAGTATACGACTCCCTTAATATCTCACAAAATAGCCGGCACAATTGAAACGGAGATATTGGAATACTATCGGAATGGTTATTCATATTTCTCATAAGTTAAAGTAAATGTAAGGCCATGCAAATGTTAATATAATTTTAAAAGTCTTACTCAACCTTTTATATGTTTTAGTAACCACTTCAGCTCCGGAAGGTTTACCCCCCTTTCTGACCAGGCCATTTTTTGCAATACGGCACTGCGAATTTAACTGACAATTGCGTGGTTGTGCGACACTGTACCCAAATAAAATGTATGTCCTTTTTTTCCCACAAATAAAGCTTTCTTTTGGTGGCATTTTATTAGCTCTACGGTTTTTATTTTTTTGCACTATAAACAAAAAAAGACTGACAATTTTGAAAAAAACATTTTTTTACTTTCTGCTATAAAACATATCAAATAAAAAAATTTAAAAAAATGTCTTCATAATTTAGGTCAATATGTATTCTGCTATATATTTACGGTAAAAAAAATCCAATAAGCGTATATTTATTGGTTTGCGCAAAAGTTATAGCGTCTACAAACTATGGGATAGATTTATGGAATTTTTATTTTTACTAGTAATGGCAGCGATCGGCGATTTTTAGCGGGACTGCGGCATTGCGGCGGACAAATCGGACACTAAGTGACACTTTTTGGGGACCAGTGACACAAATACAGTGATCAGGGCTAAAAAAAAAAATTTGAATTGCACTGTCACTGTACTGACACTGGCAGGGAAGGGATTAACATCAGGGGTGATCAAAGGGTTAACTGTGATCCCAGGAAGTGCTTACTAACTGTGTGGGGGATGCTTGTACTGTAGGAAGACAGAGACCCGTGCTCCTGCTTAGCAAAAACACAGGATCGCTGTCTTCTATTCTCAAAGAACGGGGATTTACACAGGCAGACTGCCATTCTGTGGATCCGTCGGACCCGCTGATTGGCTCCCACTGTGTCCAATTACAGCAGCAGCAGGTCGCAGGCAGGTCGCAGGTGGTGCGCGCATGCACGCATTAGACCCGACAGTGTCAGATCACGTACCTGGTACGTGATCTGGTCAGAGCGGCCGCCCTGCCGCAGTATATCTGAGTAGGGCGGTCCATATGTGGTTAAAATGTCAGAATGTCTCCCAATTATTCTCATGCATAAATAATTTGTTATGTGCCCTTTTTGTTGCCCTGTGACTATAACCAGCCATGCCAATACTCAATACATAGGTATGGTCCACTGTTGTCACCATGAAGACGCAATGATTTTGCAGCAAATGTGCAATGTTATTTATAAATAAATGTAACGCAGTTAGGGTTTACAAATACCTGGATTGTTTCCTCAATTTATTTTCTTAAAGTAGTTGTAAACCTCAGACATGAAATATGAACAAAACATATCCCGTCTGTACTGTGTACTTGTCTCAATTAATAGCACTAAATGTAATTTCTGTCACTGTCTCATTCACCTGCTATCAGAATGAGTCACTTCTGACAAGTTTTTTGACACCAAGAGAAAAAAAGGTGACAGAGAGGGAACGTTAGCTGATCGATAGCCTCAGTTCTGTTCCTGTGTGCAAGGGGGGGGGGGGGGGGTGGGAGTGTTCCCTTCCCTCCAGTCAGCAGTTAGAGCTTTCCTGTCTGAGCTTTGTAGAGTGCAATTTATCTATCTGCCGCCTTTTTTGTGATGGCTCAGACAAGCTTTATAAATTCTGGACATTAAACAAATGTAGAGAAGATGGCAGATAAATAAGTACAACTTATGTAGGAGGATTTGATTAATCTCTGTGTATCCTGAGGCTGGTCACTTCACTGTATACATGTAGGGGTTTACACTCACTTAAACTGAGTTACTAAAACTATTGTACAGAAACTAAAAAAAATAATAAAGAAGAATAAGAACAGTTATTTCTCATCAGCTGCAACCAATCAAGTTCCAGATGTTCCAATTATTTTCAGGCAGAGGTATACAGTATGCACTCATTGGGAAGGTTCCAAAAAGTTCAAATAGCGCATGTTATATAAAGTCATAAAAAACACTTTTTAAGGTCAACTACACCAAAATCTGATATTCCACCTTTGTCTGGTTGCTTTTTACTTTTCTTTTCTTTTGTTATACTTCTTTTGGTATAGATTTTCCACTCTTTCAGTTCCGGTGACAGGGTGTCACCAGAACAGAAAGCAATAGGCTAATGGGGAAAGAGAAAGTAACAACATTCCTTTATTTAGTCAAATACAGATGGGCTAGAACATCGGCAGGTTTTTGTTACTGCTTTTTGTGTCTTCCCGACTCCCTGACCACTGCACTCCTTAATTTCTTGTACACTGGGGGAAATACCCCAGCAATGAGATACAGTACCTTAAAAAAGTATTTATACCCCTTGACATTTTCCACATTTTGCCATGTTACAACAAAAAACGTAAATGTATTTTATTGGGATTTTATGTGATAGACCAACACAAAGTGGCACATAATTCTGAAGTGGAAGGAAAATGATAAATGGTTTTCAATTTTTTTTTTTTTACAAATAAATATGTGAAAAGTATGGTGTGTATTTGTATTCACCCCCCCCCCCCCCCGGTCAATACTATGTAAAACCACCTTTCACTGCAATTACAGCTGCAAGTCTTTTTGGGGATGTCTCTACCAGCTTTTCACATCTAGAGAGTGACATTTTGCCCATTCTTCTTTACAAAATCTGAACAGCAATTTTCAAGTCTTGCCACAGATTCTCAATTAGATTTAGGTCTGGACTTTGACTGGGCCATTCTAACACATGGACATGTTTTGATCTAAACCATTCTATTGTAGTTCAGGCTGTATGCTTAGGGTCGTTGTCCTGCTGGAAGGTGAACCTCCGCCCTAGTCTCAAGTCTTTTGCAGGCTCTAACAGGTTTTCTTCTAAGATTGCCATGTATTTGGCTCCATCCATCTTCCCATCAACTCTGACCAGCTTCCCTTTCCCTGCTGAAGTAAAGCATCCCCACAACATGATGCTGCCACCACCATGTTTCACGGTGGGGATGGTGTGTTTAGGGTGATGTGCAGTGTTAGTTTTCCACCACACATAGCATCTTGCTTTTAGGCCAAAAAGTTCAATTTTGGTCTCATCTGACCAGAGCACATGTTTGCTGTGTCCCCCACATGGCTTCTCGCAAACTATAAACAGGAATTCTTATGGCTTTCTTTCAACAATGGCTTTCTTCTTGCTACACTTCCATAAAGGTCAGATTTGTGGAGTGCACGACTAATGCCGCGTACACACGAGCGGACTTTACGGCAGACTTTGCCCGGCGGACTTTGACGTACTTTACGACAGACTTTCTGAATGAACTGACTTGCCTACACACAATCCACCAAAGTCCGACGAATTCGTACGTGATGACGTACGACCGGACTAAAACAAGGAAGTTCATAGCCAGTAGCCAATAGCTGCCCTAGCGTGGCTTTTTGTCCGTCGAACTAGCATACAGACGAGCAGACTTTTCGACCGGACTCGATTTCAACGGATTGATTTAAAACATGTTTCAAATCTAAGTCCGTTCAACTTTTAAGCAAACAAAGTCTGCTGGAGCCCACACACGATCGAATTGTCCGACGAAATCCAGTACGCCGGACCAGGTCTGCCGTAAAGTCCGCTCGTGTGTACGCGGCATAATAGTTGTCCTGTGGACAGATTCTCCACCTGAGCTGTAGATCTCTGCAGCTCCTCCAGAGTTACCATGAGCCTCTTGTCTGCTTCTCTGATGAATGCTCTCTTTACCCGGCCTGTCAGTTTAGGTGGACGGCCATGTTTTGGTAGGTTTGTAGTTGTGTCATACTCTTTCCATTTTCGAGTGATGATGGATTGAACAGTCCCCCGTGAGATGTTCAAAGCTTGGGATGTTTTTTTAATAACCTAACCCTGCTTTAAACTTCTCCAAAACATTATCCCTGCCCTGTCTGGTAAGTTCCTTGGCCTTCATTATGCTGTTTATTCAATAAGGTTCTCTAACAAGCCTCTGAGGGCTTCACAGAACAGCTGTATTTATACTGAAGTTAAATTACACATATTTACTAATTAGGCGACTTCTGAAGGCAATTAGTTCCACTAGATTTTAGTTATTGGTATCAGAGTAAAGGAGGCTAAATATAAATGCACACCACACTTTTCAGATATTTATTTGTAAAAAAAATTGGAAAACCATTTATCATTTTCCTTCCATTTCACAATTATGCGCCACTTTGTGTTGGTCCGTCACATAAAATCCCAATAAAAGACATTTATGTTTTTGGTTGTAACATGACAAAATGTGGAAATTTTCAAGGGATATGGATACTTTTTCAAGGCACTGTAAATAGCAGTATGGTGGGTGAGCGTAATCACCCAGAGACAGGAAGTGTGTTATTCACAGGATTATCAGGTGAAAAAAACCTAAAAAAAACCTAATTCAGCCACCTCATCTAAAGAGTGGTAAGTTGTGATACATTTCCATCTATGTTTTTGGTTTAGATATACTTTAAAGTGACACTAAACTGCTTTAACAGAAAATGTAAGTATGTATTCTTAATGTGGTTAGAAAGTCAAATGATTTACCTTAATGCATTCTATTTATTAAGATTAAAAAAAAACAAAAAAAAAAACCACTTTCCGTAGCGGTTCCTTCATCCCCCTCCCTAAATACTTACACGAGTCCTACATCGATCCAATGATGTGTCCGCCTGCAGGTCTTCTCAACCAACTCTCACAGGCTTGGATGCCAATGGCTCCTGCTGCTGTCTGTCGAGACCTGTGAGGAGGGAGCAAGGGCGGTGTTGAGCAGTGCTGTGTGTGTCTCTGGATGCACACAACCCGGGTTGGGAGAGAGCCTGCACATGTACCACCATAGGGGGCACAAGGAGAAGAAGCAGCGCGGAGAGAGAGTGGAGGGACTCCAGGAGAGGAGGTAAGGGGCCATCCTGTTTTCTACTTTCTACTTTAGTAAAATAAAAAATAAATTGACTTTACAGCTGCTTTAATTCACTTCTATTGCTCTAAGCCTTCTCCAAATTCATTTTTTGGATGCTGTAATCCAACTTCCTGTTAAAAGGTGGCTACTTTCATTCTCCACGGTCCCACTATATGTAGGAACGGGATGGACTATGGAATTCATAGTGTGCAAAGAGCAGAGCACACAACCACAACTAATGTGTGCTGCTCGGTCCATACAAATGAGGGAGGGGAAAGGAGAGGTTCCAGAGTTCACAGAGAATGCTACAAGGAACAAACACAGTAACAATAAATTATAGGGCCATTCAGTAGTGGATGTGCATGGATTATTTTTGGAGAATAAAGCCAGCCATACATGGGTCAAATTCCGAACAAATTTTCTTTCTAAAATCTGAAAATTCATGCATCTTGTGATCCAATGGAGCCACCATTAATTTCAAAATCCAACCAATCAAGCCTTCATTTTCACTTTATGCTGCTACAGAAAAGAATTTTCGTGGCTGAGAATCTTCTTTTCTTTCCAGATCACAGCTCATGCACATTTCTTTTTTGAATATATTTCTCGCACAATTCTCCCATCATTGATTAGAAATTTGTTAATTTTTCCAAATATTTCCAACATGCCCGATCACCCAAATTCGACGGCCGTTGCTGCAGCCCACTAATGGTGTGAAATTTGCAAGAAAATTCTTAGTTATGATTTTCGTAAGAATATTCTGTTCGGAATCCAACCCATGTATGGCCTGCTTAAGGATATGGTTTAGTGTCTCTTTCGACTTTTAGGATTCTCCAATATGCACAATATACAAATACATGGTGTGCCCAGGTACAAAACACTGACACCTTCAATATGTCCTTGTAGGAAGGGTTAGAAACAAAAGATTAGTGCAAGTAAATTTTACCACTGGAGTCTTTGAGAGAAAGGAGGAGCTGGTCAATCCACTGGTGCCCAGCCCTAGACAATGCTGTATTTAGGGTCAAGAAGGATTATTCGATCATATTACTTATTTAAATGTATCGGCTTACTTGATCTACCAGCTCTGTATATACAGTATGCTTTATGTATGAAGGGAAGCAACCATTTTCATGGTTATTCCAAGGTTTTGTCTTTGGAGAGGAACGATGTGTAAATAAAAACAGTAGTGCAGTCAATGTATTGGGAAATCACACCGGTTAGCACATATCAAAAATGAGAAAATTATACTTTAATGATGAACTTTAATAAATCAACATAAAATGTTCTGCAAAAAAAAAAATCAAATCATCTTAGGACTCGCTCACATCAGATTCAATGCCAGAGTGAAAACTCTCTGAATCTGCTTACTTCAACAAGTCTCGATTTGCCAGCTATGCAGGGTGTCTTTCTAGGTCCCTCCATGCCTTCAGAAGGTAGTGAAAACACTACAGTACTTGTAGAAAGCTTTCAGCAGTTTCAGAATGAAGTCTCTGTATGGACAATACCATTTAGAAGATGTATCCCCTGTGTGAAAAGACTATGATCCTCCAGGGAGCAGAAGGATTAGGGTGGAAAATGTGCCTAATGGTGAAAAACTGGTTCCAGGTCTTGGAGACTAAACGGTTAAAACAGTAGTAGCAGTACCTACAACAAAGGATTAAACTTCCCTAAACTGAGCAGAAAAGGTTTTCATTTTTATCTGTTTAATAAAATTGTGGAAAAAAAATCTGATTATACCTGTGCACAATGAGAATACCAGAAAGAGTTTTAAAACCATTAGACTCACTGCGTATTTTATAACACAGACATAATGGCAAAAAACCTGGTGCAACAAGACCCAGTGCTGACAAACTAAAATCATGTCAGACCGCACGCTGCCAAAATGATGTGGAACATGAGCAATGCTATACCGCTTTGTGAAAGCAGAAAAAAAAACCCCTTCCCTGGCAGCACCTGCCCCCTGGCATGGACACGTCTGTTAAGAGATTAGCATGGAAGAGAACATGAATACCTAATAAGATCCTTACAGCCTCACTGTTAAAGTGTCAATTATGCAATTCTCACAAGGCATTTCACTTATAATCTTTACTCTGTCAAAGGGCTCAAAATCATTTTAAAATGCTAAAACAAAATTATGAAACAACTGTTATACTATAAAGATTTCATTTTATTTTAAAGAGAGAAAAAAAAGAGTGCAGTGTATTTTTAGTATGTATACTTTATAAATTAACGTTTATTTAAAAGGATCAATTTATGCAAATTCTTTCTTTCGGTTTGAGGTAGATGTTGGAGAGTTCCAAAGATAAGTGCACTTAACCTTTTCCTCCACCCCTGACATTATCCTAATCTAGCCCCTCCTCCTCCCCAGATCTATACCTATATGATCATAGCTGCGTCCTCTGCTCTTTGTTTACAATCTGGAATACGGTAATGCCTGCATGCTTCCCTTGGGGATTGTCTGAGCAACATCTACCTAGGAAGATGGTTCCATAGCATTCTATAGGAATCTACTTTGCAGACTTAAACATAAAGTAACCACATCTCTCAATGACTTAGAAAATTAAATGTATGTTCTTTAATAGTGTCCACACTTACTGCACCCTAGAAGCAGAAGTCACACTCCTCCTGTGGGATTTTTTATAGGACTGCGCCTAACAAAGCCTTTAGAGATGGAACACATTGGGCGGAGCAAGGCATCACAATGTCATCCCCCCCATGCTTGGAGCAGACGCACACAAGCAGGAAGTGCTGATCGTGCATGGTCCCTGTAAAGTATTGGACTCAGGTATGTATTTAGGGGGTGCTGCATACAGAAGGTTTTTAACTTTACTGCATAGATTGCAGTAAGGTAAAAAAAAAAAACACCTTCTGCCTTTACAACCACTTTAAAACAATGTATTTTTTATTTTTTTATCTGGCTAGATGGCAAGCATGCTGGGAAAACTTTTGTTTTGTTTGTACAGAACTCATACATTATTACTGTACATTTTGACTGCACGAATAGTCAAGTTCCAAAATATTCCACATTAAACTTTAACATTTCAGGCGAATATATAGGCCCAGTTTAAGGACTGAGTCATCCACAGCTCCAAAATAGTTTGGTGTAATTAAAGATATTATTTTCAATAACAGAAAAATCTGTGTGACAAATGGCCTCTAGGCATCAGAGTGGAACATGTACTACACCAATTTATAACTTTCCAAGGGCAGAAAATGCTTTCTTACAATCCCATAATTCATAGGGGCTGAATGCACATACCGTATATACTCGTGTACAAGTCGAATTTTTCAGCCCCTTTTTTGTGGCTGAAAGTGCCCCCTTCGACTTATACACGAGTCACCGCCGTCTGCCTACATGATCAGCGTGTCATGCAGGCAGATGGCGGCCAGCGTGTGCTACATAGCACTCGGCAGCGGCTCTCACTGTTCAAAAGCCGCGCCTCCTCGTCTGTCATAGGCAGTCAGTGTACAGCCTATCACAGACATTCTCTCATCCTCGTCCGTGGTATGAGGATGAGAGAATGTCCGTGATGGGCTGACCGCTGACTGCTGGGAAATGGAGTTTTTTGGACGAGGAGGAGCGCGGCTTTTGAACAGTGAATGGCCGCCGAATATTACACGCTGATCGCTGCACAGCGGCGCACGGAGGATGCACAGGACACAGGTAGGATGCACACACACACACACATGCACACAGGTACATATACACATACACAGGTACATATACACATGCACATATACACATGACACAGGTATATATACACATGACACATGCACAGGACACAGGACACAGGGAGGTATACAGCTGCAGATGGGCATTGTTGACCCTCTTTTTCCACTTGCAGTAGCTGCTGCATTTCTCACCCTCGTCTTATACTCGGGTCAATAAGTTTTTCCCATTTTTTTGTGGTAAATTAGGGCCTCGACTTATACTCGGAACAACTTATACTCGAGTATATACGGTAATTAAATACATGCGAGAAAAGAACACAATATAACATAATGGCTCTGAATAAATAGTTAATAACTTTGTCACGCATTTGGAAGTTTGTCTTCATTTTAACCGTACCAAAATTAAGCACGATTCCATGGGACCCCTTCAGAGCAGCTTAAAGGGACCACAGAATAATCATGTTAATATTAAGTAATTTGATAACTCCTAGGAGGTCATCTTTCCTTCCCCTGGGCTATCACTTTCTCGGCTAATAAAACCTTCATACTTCACTAGCAGTCATGTGGTCACTGTTATGCCCCGTACACACGGTCGGATTTTCCGACGGAAAATGTGTGATAGGACCTTGTTGTCGGAAATTCCGACCATGTGTAGGCTCCATCACACATTTTCCATCAGATTTTCCGACACACTAAGTTTGAGAGCAGGCTATAAAATTTTCCGACAACAAAATCCGTTGTCGGAATTTCTGATCGTGTGTACACAAACCCGACGCACAAAGTGCCACGCATGCTCAGAATAAATAAAGAGATGAAAGCTATTGGCTACTGCACCGTTTATAGTCCCGACGTACGTGTTTTACGTCACCGCGTTCAGAATGATCAGATTTTCCGATAACTTTGTGTGACCGTGTGTATGCAAGACAAGTTTGAGCCAACATCCGTCGGAAAAAATCCTAGGATTTTGTTGTCGGAATGTCCGATCAATGTCCGACCGTGTGTACGGGGCATTACACAGATGGCCCTGCTTAGTTTGGATCAAAAAAGAATCAAGTGCTTCTGCTCCAGGCACCTCTAGCTTCAGGTTTGGGAAGGTGAACCTGGAAAAGCTCAGTGATGAATGCTTCTAAACGGCTATTCTTGAAGTAAACTGCTATCCTTGAACGGTCCCCAGGTCAGTTCACAGTCCGTCAGGCTGTTGGGGGGCTGAACTGTGGCCAGTAAAAGTAAAAAAAAAAAAAAAAGCCCTGGAGTTGGTAGGCAGCGGAAGTAAAAAAACGTCCTAGTGTCAGTGGGAATAAAAAAAAATTCCCTAAAATGCCCCATTATCTCTGTCAGCGAGAGCGATACCATTGGGGTCAGTAATATTTAAAAAATGCCCAACCACTTCCTCAGCATCAGTATTCGGTGGCACTTACCTTTGTTGATGAAGTCACACCTGGAACCATACAGGCACTGTAAGGCAGGTCATCACTCCAATTGACAGTGCCAAAGATAGACTGCTGAGAGTTGGAACACTACGTTCTAGTGCTCGACCCTGGCTACTGTTTCCAGTTTGCAATGAGAAGGCCCTGCATGAAGGGCCTTTTTCTTGCAGGGACTGGTTTAAAGCAACCAGTGGGCCACAGTTTAGGGACTGCTGGTCTAAAGGCTTCCATGCTGCATCCATACCAGAATACAGAGGCTCTAGGGCGGTGGTTCTCAACCCTGTCCTCAAGTACCCCTAACAGGCCATGTTTGCAGGTTTTCCTTTATCTTGCACAGGTGCTTTAAATCAGTCAATGGCTTTGTATTTTGGACAACTATTTCATCTAAGAGAAATTCCCAAAACCTGGCCTGTTGGGGGTACTTGAGGACAGGGTTGAGAACCACTGCTCTAGGGCACATTAAACAGAGATGTCAGAATGCAGAGACTCCAGAAGAATATAAGGAAGAGTCCACTTCCCTCCTGGAACAAATTTAAATAGAGTCATCTTTCTTTTATATCCCAATAGCAACCAAACCTCCTAAATTAGTGTTTAGGGATTGAAGATAAAAAATGGAATTGAGATTTTTACAGCATTAAACAGCTGCATTGGTTGTCTTTATTTAACAATGGTAGGATATTGGGTATCTGTAAATCGCATGGATAATACATAAACTGGTATCTTGCCACTTGGCTTGTACTAAAAATGGGCTATTGCCAATAACACAGACCTGACAAACTGGCAGAGCAACAAAAAGGTACTTTTGAACAATACTAATAAGCTGGCAGAGCAGCTGTCTGAGATATTCCTTCCTGATTGGCTGAGACAATGTTGACACGGCTGCACCACTTAGGAGATATACAGCACCGGTGATGTCAACGACACATGTGCTCTCAATGCACGCCATTCATCGGAGATATACGAGAGCTACCCGTTACCTATTGCTGCATTCAGTCAAGAAAGCCACCACCTAGTAGTTGAAAAAAAATTAGCAAACAGAAACCACCTGATAATACAGATCTGGTGTATGTTTTCTGAGTCTTTAAAATTGACTTATTATGCATCTTTAACCTTTTCACATGATAGTAATGGCACCATTCAATATAATAAAAGGAGTGGCACATCAAAGCTAGAGGCTGTTAAATTTAGATTGCTGGACTGTACCAGTAGGTGTCGGATGCGGTGAGGCCATATATATGTATACATATATATATATATACACACATATATATATATATATATATATATATATATATATATATATATATATATATATATATATATATATATATATAGAGAGAGATAGAGAGAGATAGAGAGAGATAGAGAGAGATAGAGAGAGATAGAGAGAGATAGAGAGAGATAGAGAGAGATAGAGAGAGATAGAGAGAGATAGAGAGAGATAGAGAGAGATAGAGAGAGATAGAGAGAGATAGAGATAGAGATAGAGATAGAGAGAGAGAGAAATAGTAGTGAACCTTCACAATCACTAATAAATGTGTCTCTGCAAGGGTGTCAGCTTCTAGCTTGATCAGCACTTATTTAATCATGCATTATAACCACCTACACAGACAATAATTAATAGTAATTACATGTTTTCTATGCTATATGTAAATAGTATGTTATTCTAAAGTTTAAATACGGATCATTAAAGTGGAACTACACTCATTCATCTAACTTTATCCTATAGGGGAGCTTACCTCAAACGTGTTCATCCATAGTGCTCAAATCTCCAGAAAAACTAACCTTGAGGATTTCTATGTTTTATCAAAGGCTACAGCAACAGAGCTAATTTAAGGATGTGTGCTATTAAAAATAATAGTCTCACGTTAATCATCTGTATTTGTTACTTATGAAGATGAAACTCTGTAATCAATATTAGCTTTAATCTGTGTAGGTGGTATAATGCAGGTTTAAATAAGTATCTCAAACTTGGAGCTGACACCCTTGAAATCACACATTTATCCTTTCTAACCAAGTGTGAAGGTTCACTACTACCCACCTATTGCATCTGGAACCTACTGGCACAGCACCAAACAAGCTAGATCTCCTGCCTTTAGCTTTGATGTGCCACTCCTATTACTGGTTTATGCAATTATGAAGCCTTGACTGGTGCCATCATTATGGTGTGAATAGTTGAAAGATGAATAATGAGACAGTTTCATAGGTTTGTAAAGCATACTATATTCTGAATTTGAACTATTGAGTGGTTTCTGTTTGTTTTGTCATGGCTTTCTTGACTGGCAAACAATAATTATAATTTTAAAATAAATGAAAGCCTATGTTGTGAAAGCCTATGTTCTGCCCCCTCTGAAAAATTGTTTATACAGTGGATATAAAAAGTTTACTTCCCCCGGTGGAGGGAAGTAAAAATAAAAAACTAAAATAATATGGTTGCATAAGTGTGCACACCCTTAAACTAATACTTTGTTGAAGCACCTTTTGATTTTATTACAGCACTCAGACTTTTTGGGTATGAATCTATCAGCATGGCACATCTGGACTTGGCAATATTTGCCCACTCATCTTTGCAAAAACACTCCAAACCTGTCTGATTGAGAGGGCAATCGGATTCAGGTCTGGGCTCTGGCTGGGCCATTATAAAACTTTAAACTTCTTCTGGTAAAGCCATTCCTTTGTTGATTTGGATGCATGGCTTTGGGTCGTTGCCATGCTGTTCGGCTTTCCGGCAGAAGCCTGAAGGTTTTGTGCTAATATTGACTGGTATTTAGAACTGTTCATAATTCCCTCTACCTTGACTAAGGCCCTTGTTCGAGCTGAAGAAAAACAGCCCCAAAGCATGATGCTGCCACCACCATGCTACACTGTGGGTATGGTGTTCTTTTGGTGATGCGCAGTGTTGTTTTTGCGCCAAACATATCATCTGGAATTATGGCCAAAAAGTTCAACCTTGGTTTCATCAGACCATAACACAATTTCCCACATGCTTTTGGGAGACTTCAGATGTGTTTTTGCAAAATGTATTTTGGCTTGGTTGCTTTTCTTCGTAAGAAAAGGCTTCTGTCTTGCCACTCTATCCCCATAGCCCAGATATGTGAAGAATACGGGAGATTGTTGTCACATGTACCACACAGCTAGTACTTGCTAGATATTCCTGCAGCTCCTTTAATGTTGCTGTAGGCCTTTTGGCAGCCTCCCTGACCAGTTTTCTTTTCATCTTTTCATCAATTTTGGAGGGACGTCCAGTTCTTGGTAATGTCACCGTCGTGCCATATTTTCTCCACTTGATGATGACTGTCTTCACTGTGTTCCATGGTATCTAATGCCTTGGAAATTCTTTTGTACCCTTCTCCTGACTGATACCTTTTAACAATGAGATCCCTCTGATGCTTTGGAAGCTCTCTGCGGACCATGGCTTTTGCTGTAGGATGTAACTAAGATAACGTCAGGACTAGAACAGCTGAACTTTATTTGGGGTTAATCAGAGGCACTTTAAATGACAGGTGTGTACCGATACCTATTTAGCATGAGTTTGAATGTGATTGCTTAATTCTGAACACAGCTACTTCCCCAGTTATAAGAGGGTGTGCACACTTATGCAACCACATGATTTTAGTTTTTTATTTTTATTCCCCCTTAAAACATTTCAGTTTGTTTTTCAATTGAGCTGTACAGTTTATAGGTCACATTAAAGGTGGAAAACGTTTTGAAATTATTTATCTTTGTCTTATTTTTTAACATCACAGAAACCAGACATTTTAACAGGGGTGTGTAGACTTTATATGCATTGTATATGCAGGGAGTTCAATTTTTGACCCTGTGTAGCATAGAGGAGCAGGTCTAAAGCAAGAAAAACACAAAACAAACCCCAGCTCTGCACAAGCCTTAAAAATTGAATGCTTCCTTCTTCTTGCCACCCAAAATTTGCTCTGTGTATAGCCCTGTTGCCATCTTCTTGACTGATATCCTTGACTCGAAAAACCAAATAACCGGGTGGAAAATTGTCGACCGAATAGTGCCTGAATCCAGTTGGATGCAGGCATTGGACAAGTATTTAGACAGTTGATGGCGAATACAACAGCCATAGTGGGCGATTTAGCCATTCACGCTGTGTAGTATAGATGGAGGAATCCGTTCCTCCACAGGATAAATAAAAAAAATCTCTGCATGCATGGTCCGCTTTACTAAAGTTCAATGCTGAGCTTCATGTTTTAGTTAAGTTTCAATAGTTCGTTTGGACAGGTGGGCAGTTGAGATTACAACCTCTAACTCAGCCAATCAGAAGAAACTTTGTATTCACTCATAGAATGCAAAGTTTATTGTGAATAGCTGAGCATCGCTCACCCACATCTGATTTTGTACCGGGAGCGGGACAAGAAATTCTCGTCCTACTGGAACATAACGCTGTATATTGCGTGTTGCTGAGGCTACATACAGTGCATACATCGCTTACAGCTGCTGCATCGCTTTGCAAAGTAAACAGTTTGCTTGGACCAGCCTGGTTCCAACAAACTATTTAACCACTTGACCTCCAGAAGATTTACCCTCCTTCACGACTAGGCCATTTATTGCGATACAGCACTACGTTACTTTAGCTGACATTTGCGCAGCCATGCAATGCTGTACTCAAATAAAATGTATGTCATTTTTTCCCATAAATAGAGCTTTCTTTTGGTGGGATTTGATTACCACTGCGTTTTTTTTTTGTGTGTTTTTTTTTTTTTGCACTATAAACAAAAAACAAAAAAAAAAACACTGACAATTTTGAAAAAAACTATATATTTTTTACTTTTATACATAACAGAACAAAAAATGTAAAAAACCTAATTTCTTTATAAATTTAGGCCAATATGTATTCTGCTACATGTTTTTGTTAGGTTTAAGCAAACATTATAGCGTGTACAAACTATGCTATATATATATATATATATATATATATATATATATATATATATATATATACACACACACACACACACTAGTAATGGAGGCGATCAGCGATCTATAGAGGGACTGCAATAGTGCTGTGGACAATCGGTCACCAACTGACACTTTGCGGGAACCAATGACACTGATACAGTGATCAGTACAAAAAAATATGCACTGTCACTCTATTAATGACACTGGCTGGGAAAAAGTTAAGCATCTAGGGCGATCAAAGGATTAATTGTGTGCCTAGCCAGTGTTTTTGTGTACTGTATGTGCTGCTTTTACTAGGGGAAGAGATGGATTCTATTCCCTGCTTTGCAGAGACACAAAATTCATCCCTTCCCCCCTGTCAGAACAGAGATCTGCCTTGTCTACATAGGCAGGTCTCCATTCTGTGTGTTTTACCGATGATCAGCGGGTGCCAACAGACATCAAATGCCCAGCACCAGCAGATCGGCTTCTGCTGTGATTAATCACATCAGAAGCAGCACGCACCCTGTAGGCGGAAGTGCAGAATCACGTATATATACGTGATCCTACACAGGAGGTCTGCCCTGTAGCAGTAAATCTACTATTGAACGGTCCAGAAGTGGTTAAACTTCACTAAAACACTGAGATCAGCTGTGAAATCTGTTCTGTTTTATTTTTTCTTTGATTGCTGGTCTGTACAGTTAAAAAGAAGCTGTAAATGTAAAGCAGACAGAACAAATAGTCCAATATAATTTTCTGTCGGTTTTTACAAACAGAATTGCAAAATGAACAGGGTAGATCTTGTACAAAAGGGTGTCATCATTTAGTTATATCTAGGGACATCATGGTGTCTAGATACAGCCCTGCATGTTACCTTTTTTTTTTTTTTTTTTTTTTTTTTGGAGGTATAGAAAATAAATTCATAGATTTTTTTTTAGCTCTCCATTTTAGAACAACCATTGTGTTCTTTAAAAACGGAGTACTTTAAAAAAAATTATAAACTAATAACCACGTTCCCCGCCCAAAAATGTATCTTAAAAGTGTGTATAACACTCTTTGGACTCCTAGACCCCTTTACTATAAGCGCAAATGTGAATCAACAATCCATCCACGTTCAATGTCAGCTGCATCTGTTGCTTTTTCCCTATTGTAGAAAATTCCTAGCTTAATCCTATTTGACTTTATTCATGCAAAGGTCATTGTGAATTCTAGAAATGGAGAAGTGATAGTGGGAGCACCGCTGAATGCTGTTAAAAATGACAACTGTTCCTGTAGAGCGTACAGCTAGTATGCCAGGACTATCTCACAAGTACTTTGTTTACCTTTGCCGGAATCCGGCATTAGGCGGCAATATGCAACATTTCCTCAGATAAAGCAGCTAGTGGAATACAAATACGGACAACAAAAGACCGATGTGCATTCGGAGTCATAATATGATGATCTGCATACTCAATGACAAATATTTATGGCTGGTATTTAATATGCTCAGTCTCACTGCGTCCATTTAATTAGAGAAGAATCCACTTAGAGAATCAATGTAAAGATACTCCAGTTTACAGTATCAAAGCATGATCTCGACATTGAATGAAGCTGAAGTCAATGACTCATGATTTGATACTTAGCAGATGACTTTCTGCATTTAGCTTATTATTTTTTGGATGTTATTATAAACCATTTGACACAAATCCTGATGTCAGTTAAGGATTGTGCTACTAAAAATGTTTTCTGCCTTGCAGGATATTAATAAATGCATCAATGAAGATGTTAAAAAACTAGATCAGGTTTAACATAAAAAAATAAAAAAAAGTTATATTAAAAGAAAAGAACAAGCAAGGGCAAAAGGGCAGAGGAACTGATTTAAAGATAACCTATTACAGATGTCTTTTTGATCTCTTGCACTGGTAGTAGTGTGGTATTTTTTATCAGTGTTATTTTTTGCTACATTGTTTCAATAAAGCATATATTTTTTCTTAAACCCTGGTGTGTCTATAGAATGTCACTGAGAGGAAATGCTATCAACATTTTTTCTATATGCTTCTCCCTTCTCCCTTCAAAGAGACCACACCAGAGGTAAAGGTATTAAGGACTGGGGATAATTCCACGTATTTGGTGATCCTCACTTTCAATATGTGGTTATTGCAGTGGTGATTTTTATTTTTTGTTAATTGTATACTTACAATTATACCCTGAAACACATTCTGCAACACCTCTTGGGTATGGGGATACCACATGTGTGAGACTTTATCACAGCTTAGCCACACAGTGGGGCCCAAAATCCAAGGAGCACCTTCAGGTTTACGTATCTAATTTCCTGACTAACTAACTTCCACATTTTAGGAGTACCTGGATCACTAGGACAGTGGAAACACCCAGAAAATAACCCCATGTTGGAGTAAACACCCCAATAAATTTTTTAAAAGGTATAGTGAGTATTTTAAAAGACCTCATGTCTTTTGTCACAAGTTTTTCGAAAATGCGTATCAATTTAATAGGATATTTTTCACACACAGCATGGGCACACTTAGAATTATAACCAAAAACACATTCTGCTACTCCTACCAAGCATGGCAATACCACATGTGTAAGACTTTCTCACATTTTATACTATTTATATACTGGGCATTGTACCTTGTGTATCACACAAATCAACCAAATGTAATGAAACCAATGTACGGTAATGGTCTCTTCTATGTGAGTGGTCAGGGAATATAGCTTAGAGTAGCGTCCCCAATAGCAGTCCCAGTTCCTATAAGCCAAGCAAGCCTAGCTGCTTCCAGAAAAATGCCATGTTCACTGGCTAGGACGTTCAGGAGGCTAGAAAGGAACAAAATCGGTCTATTGGTTCCAGGAGTGCAGTTGTGCATTGGGGATGGCTGTGACTGGTGTCTCGTACGAACATGGTTAGCCAGAAATATGGATGAATCAGTTCAGATGCAGGCAGATACATGGTCAGGAAACAGGCATTGGTCCATGCAACAGGTGGAAATGTAGTCAATGAACAGGCCAGGCTTAGTACAGGTGACAATCAGGGATACCAACTGTGATTGGCTACGCTATTAAGGCTCGTTTACACATAAGGTTGGGGGTAAAACCTCACAGTTAAGCTATGGTTTTAACACCCCTCAACCACTACCCCCTGTAGCAGCAGAGGCAGCGGTTGCGGGTGTACATATGCCATGGCTACAATGCTTTGCTACACAGCTGTTGCAGGAATGATAGCCCCTGTATGCCTGCCAATTGTGACCGATTCTAGTAAATGGGGGTGATTATGCAGGGTCCAAGGTGTTATAGCAGGTGGTGATGCAATGTCTCCTCACTACTTGTCATGGCTCTTCAGAGAGCACGGCACATGTGAACAAATCCTTATGGTGACAGTATGACTGCTGTAGTGGTGATCAGGAGCACTGTAACTGGTGTGGCGGTAATGAGGGACAATATGACTGGCATAGCGGTGATTAAGGACACTGGCTGATGACCGTTTTTTTTTTTTTTTTTTAATCCTGTCACGAGAGCAGTGCAGTGTCATCATAGTGACACTGTACTACTCTTGGAAGGGGGGCAGGGGATCAGGGATTTTTTTTTCTTACACTGTGATTGCTTTATTACAGTGCTGATCACTGTATAAGCAATCAGGACAACTGTTCATTCATGAAACCTTTGTTTACTACTGTGATTGGTCAACGCTATCACATGGTACAGGGCCGCTGTGAATGGCCCTGGTACCATGTGATCACTGTGACCAATCAGAGATCACACAGTAGTAAACAATGGCGTCATGAATGACGGCCTTGTTTACTACTGTAACTGTGATTAGTCACAGTAATCACAGGGTACCAGGGCCATTCACAAAGGCCTGGTACAATGATCGGTGATCCACTGTGTCCATCGGTAACCGATTGCACCGCTTCAAAGAGAGCGAGCACAAGTGGCCGATGCATACTAGTACATCTACACGCATCAATGCTGCTCCCAATCCAGCTGAATATGTACAGTGGCCAGACGGGAGGCAGTTAAAGTAGATGTAAACCCTCTAACAATTTTCATATATAGTAAGTTACCTTAGCTATAAGTGCAAACACCATGTTTGCTTTCCTCCAACATTCATCTTTAGAATACAAAGAGCCTTCAAATCATCAGAAGTATTTGATGATGATGATCTGTGGCCAGATAGTTAAGGTTTGTTTTCCCTTCAGCCTGTGCTATATGGCACAGATGGATGAATCTCCCACTGTGGACCTATTTTGATAGCTGGCACCAGTGGCTGACAAAGTACCAAAGTACCTCAGCAGCTGCACAAGATCAGATGTAGCCTCTATTCGATCAACGATTTGCTGTCCGGTTTCTTTGATTTTTCATTTGAAGGCTGTCAGATGGGAGATTGCCAACAGGGCCAGCCATGGAAAACAAATTCAGACAGTTCTTTAAGAAGAAGAAATTCACATATTGTATGGCCAGCTTTAGATGCAGGCAGTGTCATCTAAGACACTGGAGTTTGAGAGATAAGTAGAGGCTACTATGCCAATTTAGTAATGGAGTAGTGCATTTCATCTGCTGCCTGTATCTTTTTATTTTTCAATAACGTAACCATTGCTTAGGCATCATTCCATCCTATGCATGGTTCAATGGTACACCCAGGAGGTGATAAGTGCTTGTGATGTCAAAATTGTTTATTATCACACATAGAGATATTCCAATTTGTTAAAGCATCTCAATGTGATCGGGCTGATCGTTCTCAGTGTGAACAGTAAAGGTGTTTTTTGCAAATGTGTTGAGTCACTGTGTTGGGCAAAGAAAGACAGCAGGACCCATTACAGATGACAGGCAGATGTCTCCATCGGCCTTGTGTTCAAGGAGACAAATGCCCATCTATCGTCAGTCACTGAACAAAAAAAAACATTTTAAAAAGTCTGTATTTACATCTGCATGAATGTTAGCAGCATATGTACCGTATTTTTCCGTGTATAAGACGCCCCCCACTTTTTCAACCCAAAATTAAGAATTCAATATTTTAAACATAGGTAAAACAGAACACATGTTTATTTTGTAATTACAGTTAATGTTTAAATACCAGCATATTATGCAGGGTTCTTCCTGTTTTCTCTACTGTCTGATTTTACACTCAGTGGAGGGAGCTACAAACTGTTTATCTGCAGCTCTATTCCTATGCTCTTTTGCATAGCTGGCTACATTTGGTCTGAATTTTGCAGAGTAAGACAATCACTTACTTTTGTATTTTCTGACATCTTGGGCTCAGAACACTCCGGTCCCTGTTGCATCTGCGCACTCTCCACTTCCCCCCTCACCTCCAGCTCCAGCTGACGTCAGTAACATACGGCTCGTGATTGGAGGAAGCCGTTTGATAAGCTATGGGCAGCGACGCACCTGCGCGGCTGTCTCCCAGGCTGACTGACCGTGTATAAGATGCCGCTCGATTTTCAGGCTATTATTTTAGGAAAAAATAGCGTCTTATACACCGGAAAATACGGTATAACTGGCTAAGCTGGACTGACCTGTGTACCCGCACAGAGGGAAAGAGGGACAAAGGGATGGAGTGTCTTAAAGAGTAACTCCACTCTCTTGAAAAAAAAAAAATTGCAAATAAAAAACAAAAAAACAAAACAAATACAGCATATACAATTGCGACACAAGCCACATTGTCATATAATGTTCAATAGATTCAAACTATACAGCGCAATGGGACTTTGAAGGTGGTAAACACTTTCACGGGAAAAAGATATTCACACGAAATTAGGATAAAAATCTATCAATTTATTATAATAAAAGTCGAAAACCCTCCATAACACAGAACATAAAAGTATTAAAGTGTTACTAAACCCACAATGGTAAAATCAGTCTGTATATGCCAGCATGCTTGATAAACTCACCGTGGAACCTAAGGTGTATAAAGGCTGTGTGATCCGGTCTTCTCTGATCCTCCTCTTCTTCCACTGTCTCCAGAATAAATAACCTGATATTTACAGAGCAAGGGGACTGGCTGCACATGCTCAGTTTGGTGTGTATTGCTAGAGTTTTTTTTTTTTTTTTTCTTGGGAGGGGGCATGTGATCAGCAAAGGGGCAATCAGCACTATCCAGACATGTCCAGACAGAGGATCAGTGCAGTATGAAAATCCTCCTACAAGGTTTACTAGGAACTGAAAGAAGTCACAAGGCTGCTATATACTGCTTATGAGAAAAGGTAAATTATCAGTTTGTATTTACTAAAATAATTGCATTTCCATGTTCCTTGTACTGTGGGAGACCAGATATAGTGAACACAGGTTATGGGTTTAGGAATACTTTAAGCTATCCAAATGCAAGGAAAAATACCCTGCTTGTATCCCTCACCACCCTATATGCATTTATAACATAAAACCACATTTTACATACAGTGGGTATAGAAAAGAATCACCCCCCCATAAAATAATCACATTTTGTTGCTTTGCAGCCTGAAATGAAGACATACACAGTCTATGTTTTATCCAGCCGTATTTACTAGTGCAACTTATAACATCCAAATGAAACATATAACACCAACGTGTCAGAAAAAAATTCAAAAACAGAATCGCTGAGTTGGAAAAAGGATCACCCACCCTTATGTCAGTATTTTGTTGAACCACCTTTTGCATTAATTACAGCCTTTAGTCTGTTGGGACATGTCTATGCTAACTTTGCCGTTCTAGACTTTGCAATATTTGCCAAATCTTCTTTGAAGTGCTCAAGTTCAGGTAAATTTGATGGAGACCGTTTGTGGACTGCAGTCTTCAAGTCATTCCACAGATTTTCAATGGGGTTTAAAGTGGTAGTAAACTCAGATAATGTTACGCCAAATCAGCAATATGCAATTTCATGTTGCTGTTTAGTAGCTATGTGCCGCATACATTATGCAAACAGAACGTTCTTACTTGATAAAAGGAACTTTTTGTTTCAAATATTTTATTGGTAATTTCACATACAGCTGTTACATTAAGTTCCATACATAGTTTCAATTGAATATATGACAGTGTACATAAAAATAATGCCTGAGAACTTTGGTTTAATGAAAACTAAGTGCTAGGATAACATGTATATCTCTAAATTGTGCGGCATGCTGGAACTAGATACGTATATATTTGAGAGATTAAAGGGAAGTATGGTCCCTTTTTTAACACTATAAATTTGGGCCAGTCCCCAACAACAGTGGTGGGGGGGCCCTCAAAAGTATTGCTAGTAACAGAGTATATTACTTATTTTCAGTTTTGGAGGGTAAGGTGGAGTGGAGAGGTGAAATTATGAAAAAAAGGGGGGTTAGTAAAGAGGAGGTATAGGCGGGAAAGTTGTAGATAGGAGAAGGGGGAAGAGGGGGGTGCCGGTCAGCCCGCGTGGGCACAGGAGCCAAAATAGAGTCTCGGGGCGACGTCCAGGCTTGCTTAAAGCGTTACTAGGTCTTCATCGATATCTGTTGGCAAAAAGTGTTCAACCCAGGGTCGCCAGACTCTGTTGTGTTGGGTGGCTTTATCTAGGATTTTTGCCTCTGTTTTGCTATGTATCATTGCTTGGGTAATCCTATTCTTTGTTTCGACTATGTTAAGAGTGGGGGTTTTCCAGGCCTTAGCTATCGTCTGTTTGGCTGCTGTGAATAAATGTAGGAGAAGTCGGAGTTGTGATCTGGTGTAGTCTTGTGGAAAGAGGTTGAGGAGGGCTATTTTGGGGCTGGGGGATAAAGTGGTTTGGTGTAGGGTGGTTGCCATCTGAAATATTATCGCCCAGAAGCGTTGTACTTGTGGGCATGTCCACCATATATGTAGGTGCGTGCCCCTTTCCCCACAACCTCTGAAACAGTTTGGGGAGGAGTCTGGTAGAAACTTAACAATTCTAGCTGGGACTAGATACCAGCGCATTAGCACTTTATAGTTCGCTTCTGAGGCAATAACATTCTGGGATGAGTTTTTTGTGTTAGACCATATGGTCGACCAGTCTTCTGGTTCGAGGGTAGTGTCGAGGTCTCTCAACCATCTTTGTGCATATGTGGGTAGGTCTGGGGGTGGTAATGTAAGATGGGAGTATAGGCGGGAGATAATACCTGGGGCATGCGGATCAGACTCGCACATATGCTCAAACTCGGTCAGAGTATCCAGACCAGAGTTGGTTTTTATAGTTATTTGCACAAAATGTTTAATTTGGAGGTAGCGGAAACATTCCCTGTGAGGAAGTTGTGTTTGCTCCTGGATAATTGGAAAGGGTTTCACAGTGTCTCCACTAACGAGATCACAGATGCGAGTCAGACCCGCCTGGACCCAGGCATGGAATGAGGTTGGTTCTGTGTAGGCTGGGAGGAATTGAGGGTGACCTAAATAAGACAGAAGTGGGGAGTGTGGAGAGATTAGTTTAAATGGAGCTTTTAGTCTATCCCAAAGTTTAAGTGTGTGAAGTGTTAATGGGTTAGCTATGGGTCCTCTAGCTGATGTAGGAAGCCATAGCAGGTTACCTATATTAAGCGGGTGTAAATCAATGGCTTCGAGGGCCACCCAAAGTGGGGTCTCCGTCTTGGCATGGTATAAAATAGACTGTGCTAGGCGGGCTGCGTGATAGTAGTGTGAGAAATTGGGAATGCCCAGGCCGCCGTAGAGCTTGTTGCGGAGAAGAATCGGTCTCGCCACTCTGGGTCTAGTAGGACCCCATATATATTTGAAAACTTTATTCTGTTCAATCCTATGGTAATAAGGAGGGACTTTGATAGGGAGCACTCTATATAAGTATAACAGTTTTGGTAATAGGGACATTTTCACAGCAGCTATACGTCCCAGCCAGGAGACACATAGCGGTAACCAGGTATTTAGTAAGGAAGATATTTGTGAAAGCATCGGGAGGTAATTAGATTGGAACAGGTTGGAGGGATCCTTAGTGAGCTTGATCCCTAAATATGGGATCGATGTGGTAGACCAGAGGAAGGGGAAGTTGCTACGTAAAGTTTCTAGATCAGCTTGTGGCAGGGACACATCGAGGGCCCTCGATTTGGTTTGGTTGACTTCGAGTCCAGATATGTTAGAAAATTTATCTAGGATGTTCATAAGGTTGGGTAATGTGGTATGGGGTGAAGTAATGAAGAGAAGTGCATCATCAGCAAAGAGGCACACTTTGTGGGAGGTGGATGCTATGTCTAAGCCTCGAATATCGGGATTAGATCTAATCAGGGCTGCCAGGGGTTCGATAGTGAGTGCGAAGAGCAGGGGGGGTAAAGGGCATCCCTGTCTAGTCCCCCGTGCTATTGGAAAAGGATCTGATCGGAATCCGGAGTAGTGTACATACGCTTGTGGGTGGTTATAAAGGGCCTTGATCCAATTTAAGAAGTTGGGACCGAAGCCCCAACGTTGGAGGATAAAAATTAGGTAGGGCCATGAGACTGTATCGAAGGCTTTGCGTATATCTAAGGAAAGGAGGTGCATGGGGATCTTACGGGAACGGGCCAGATGTTGCAAAAGAATTACTCGTCTGATATTATCGCTCGCTTGTCGTTTGGGTATAAAGCCAACCTGGTCTTTGTGTATCAAGCCACCAATGATGGGATTGAGACGTAGGGCGAGGACTTTGGCTAGAATCTTAATATCCACATTAAGAAGTGAGATTGGTCTATAGTTGGACCATAACGTGCTATCAGTGTTTGGTTTGGGGATCATAGAGATGAGAGCAGTCAATGTGTCCCTGCCAAAAGATTGTTGTTTTAGTATGGTATTGAATGTGTTGGTAAGAAGGGGGGCTAGTTCAGTGGCAAACTTTTTATAGTAGAGACTGGGGAGGCCATCAGGGCCTGGGCGCTTATTAGGTTTTAGGGTTTTAATGGCTGCTAGTACTTCGTCTGTCGAGATCGTGCTCTCCATCAGCTCGCGACTGGATTCAGACAAGGTTGGTATAGGTAAGTTATGAAACCGTTTTTCTGCTTGGCGTAGTGGAAATGCTGTTTTAGAATCATAGAGATTTGCCAACTGTTTACGGAACTCCGAGAGAACCTTAACAGGATTGCTAGTGATTTCGTCTTTAGCCAGTCTGAGTCTAATGGGAACACGAGCACGGTCTGGTCTACGTAGACGCAGGGCCAGATAGGTGTCTGGTTTATTTGCTTTTGTATAAATCGTGTGGCTTGTTCTACGGATAGTTTTATCAGCCGTGATAAAAGGAACTTTTTATGATCACCCCTGCTTCTACTCAGCCGCTGCCATTATAACTCCTGTCTTTCGCTTCTCAGTAGTATTTTATTTCCGCCCTCACTCTTCTTCTGTGGCCATAATCCCGCATGTGCGCATTCGTGCACGAGCCAAGCCTCATTTTCGTTTCAGACAGGCTCTGTCCTCGGCTCTGCGCTCCAACCCCTGTGACGTAGCGAGTCACATGGGGGAGTCACATGGGGTTATTTAGCTTCTCAGCGGGGAAGTGTCTCGGGATCTCGGGGCTGATGTCAGCCAAAGGAAATGACGCAGCCCCGACATGTACACAGCAATTTTCCGGCAGGCCGGAGACATAGGACTAATCGTGCATGCGCCGGTGACGTAATTGAAAAGATAACAAAGAATTATACACAAACCACAGGTAGGAAGCCACACACACAGCGCAAACAGGACTTTAGGTTACAATGATTCATTTTACAGAAACTTGATTTGATGGGTATACAACCGCTTTAAGTCTGGGCTCTGACTAAGCCATGCAAGGACATTCACATTTTTCTCCAACAACTGTGTGGTCATTTGTGCTGTGTGCTTTGGGTCATTGTCATATTGGAAGGTAAACCTTCTTCCATATGACCACTTTCTGGCAGAGGACAACAGATTTTCCTGAAGAATTCGATGGTAGTTTGCCCCATCCATTTTTCTTCTATCCCGACAACTGCTCCAGTCCCTGCTGCAGAGAAACAACCACATAACAGGATATTACCACCTCCATGCTTTACTGTAGGAATGGTGTTATTTGGATGGTGAGCTGTATTGGATTTCCGACCAGACATATCATTTGGTGTTAAGGCCAAATAATTCAATTTTAGTCTGATCTGACCAGAACACCTTTTTCCATGTGGCTTCAGAATCTCCAAGGTGTGTTTTATGGTGATCAGAAACAAAATCAACAAAATACTGACATAAGGGGGTGATCCTTTTTCCATTTTTTCTGACATTTTGGTGTTATACTGTATCTTTCACTTGTATATTATAAGTTGCACTAGTAAATACAGCTGGATTAAACCAAAATGGTGTCTGTCTTCATTTCAGGCTGCAAAGCAACAAAATGTGAACATTTTAGAGGGGGGTGATTCTTTTCTATACCCACTGTATATATAGTGATGTGTGGACGGCCTTAGTGCCAGTTCTCAGTGGATGTGTGTGGAGAATGCATGGTTCGACACCTAATGGAAGGTATTTATGTAAAAATAAAGTAGAAGCTCTAAAACAGACTTGCCTGTGTTATGTCGGGGGGGTTGTCTTGTCAGTAGGTAGTTTTGTGTATTTGTTTTCTCGCAATATTCTAGAGTATTTTGGGGCTTCCTCTCCTCTGGTCGCAGTTCCCTAGTGAGACTTGAAGCTATGGCAATCCTCCTGTCCTCCGGAGTAATGCCATGCCTGGTTGTGGTCTGGCATGGTGCAATATCTGCCCTTTGCATGGAACTTAAAGGGTAACTACACTTTCGTGGGGAAAAAAAAGTAGCAAAGAAAGAAAAAATATAGCATATACAATTGTGACACAAGTCATATTGTAATTGAATGTTATGAAAAATTACCTTTCCTTTTCAATCTGCAGCTCTGTAATTTTCCAAAAATGCAATGCAATATGGCTACCTGGAGTTGTTCTGTACACAGAATTTGTACAGAACGCCCCCCAGAAACATTTCCTGCTTGTGTGATTGGCTCAGTGATTTTCCCAGAAGTCTACACTAAGATACAAATGAGATTTCAGGCATCCCCTGTAACCAAAATGTCAGTTTTGGTGAGATACTCCCTATAGGAAATCATGGCTAAAGGGATGCAGGCCCAGCAGGTTTCCTCATTAGATTCAATGTCCCACATGGGCACAAACACACAGGGATTTCTTCAGAATGGCAAAAGGTAGGAATCTGCAACAAAGTTTGTTAAAATCCTTGCAATGTAGACAGATCACCCAGAGGGGAATGTTTTTTTTCTCAACAAAAGTGGAGTTACTCTTTTAAGGTTGTGTTATGGAATGTACGGTACGTTAACAAATTTAAGAGATCTCTGATGTTTAAATTCTTTATTCTGCATAGGCCTCACACACTTTCGTCAAGAAGAAATGCATTTATATGGAAACAAAATCCTGGCTCTTCATAGACCATGGGTGTGGCAGGCCTTCTATGCTTATGCAAGGGGGATTGCCATCCTGGTAAAAAAAAATCTCTGTTGTGCAAGGTTGAACGAGTTATTACAGACCCAGAGGGCAGATACATTATACTTAATCTTGATATTCAGATCGTTGATATTGAAATATTTAAGATCCTAATTGCATGGGATTTTAATAACATTCTGCGAGAAGACCCTGGATACTTCTAATCCTCTGCATATGGCTAACCATGATGTATTGCATTGGGCTAGTGCCCTAGACTTACTGAGATCTGGAGGTGGAAAAACCCTGAAGCCAGGACTTATTATCGTCTTTCAACCACCCATTTGTCAGGATCTCGAACTGACCTTGTATTCATCTTTGCTACCCACTGTGCGAGCTGTCACTTATCTGTTGGTGGGTCTTTCGGACCACTCCCTCCTTAAGATGTCCCTGGAGGTCATTGGTCAGGGGGACTATCAGAGGAGAGTATGTGTGCAAACAAGGCTGCTTGGAAGGAATTATACTTCTAAACTGCACAACTAGAAGAGTTTCAATGGCTTTCACACATTTCCAACTGTGTAATCCTATTCACAACTGGCCCAGGCGAGATGAAACCTTGTCTTGCATTACACCTTTCTGAACCAGTTGGACTTCAAACCCCTTGCAGGCAGACTCTATAAATCTGGGTACAAGAGTTATAGTCTTCTAGCTAGAATAGTGGTGAAGCCACCATTGTTATACCCAAGATTCAGTCTGCCGAATTGTTCTTCGACTGAGCTGACATACTTCAAGTATTTGAAGACTTCTACTGTACCTTATATAGTCAACCCCTGTCGTATTCTATGTTTGACCTTTAGGTTGAAATTTGGATCAAGCTACGGAAGTGAACACAAAGCTAACCCCCTAGGAATCGAAGCAGCCATTCATTCATTCCTTTCCTAGTAATAAAGCCTCAGGACTGCATCGCCTCCCTGGTAAATGATACCACATACTCGCACCAAAACCTCAGAGTCTCTATGCCTCATGCATTGTAGCTGGGAAATGACCTGCTTCCATGTATCATGCCTACAATGTGCTGATACCCAAGCAAGACAAAGACCCGCCTAATTGTTCCTCCTATAGGCCTATATAATTAAGATCTTAAGATACTTGCAATCGTCCTGGCCACCAGACTGATGAAGACTCCCCCCTCAGTAATTAATATTGACCAAACCGACATAAATCTTTGCAGAGTATTTACCCACCTACAATTGCTTTCAGATGATTCTACCACTAAACTGTAGGACCCACTGAAAATGGGGTACTTTGACACAGTGGTGGGCTTAAGCACGGTATGGACATATGGTATGACTAAATCCCCATATTTGCTTTTTAAGATCAGGTGTTTTTAAGTAGCCTTGCAAGATTTAAAAACAACCTTTTTTTGTGTAAGTGTGCGCTATTCTCTGCGGTTCATTTTGTATATTGGTCCTTATATAGCAGCATCAACCTTAGAAATGTATGTTTAGGGACCCTCGGATCAGGAGTCACAGATGGGATCATTTTCGGATCAACAAAAAAAAAAAAAAATTAATTGAATTTACAAAAACCTGTGAAAATTCCACCACCATATAGTCACCACTGTAATATCCACAATCTCCCCCACTGTAATATCCACGTCGTCTCCCCCACTGTAATATCCACATCTCCCCCCCACTGTAATATCCACATCTCCCCTACGATTGGAGCTTGCTTGCTTGCAGTTGAGGAGGCTGATGATGACGTCAGCGCACCGCTCACCTAGGCCGCCGCCGGGTGTACCAAGATGGCCGCCGCTACGGAGCTAGGCCGAAGCCGCGGCCTTTCCTAAGGCCGAGCTGGCGAAGTGCTCCACGGATCACGTGTGTGCCGATCCGAACACACTGAACCATTCGGATCATGGATCGGTGACGATCCGTTGCACCCCTACTTTATAGTGCAGTTTAAGCAGAGAAATCTGCAGCTAGCACACTTCTCCCATGGTTTTGAGAAGTGGAATGTATCTTTCATTCTATGAATAGTGTAGGACCCACTGAAAATAAGGTACTTTGACGCAGTGGGGGCTTAAACACGGTATGGACATATGGTGTAACTAAATCCTCATATTTACTTATTAAGATCAGGTGTTTAAGTAGCCTTGCAAGATTTGAAAGCAATTTTTTGTGTATGTGTGCGCTTTTCTCTGTTTAATTTGCTTTGTGCACTGGTGCGCAGTCATGTTGGAATAGGAAGGGCCTATCCCCAAACTGTTCCCACAAAGTTGGGAGCATGAAATTGTCCAAAACTTTTTGGTATACTGACACCTTAAGACAGGGGTCGGCAACCTGCGGCCCGCGGGCCGCACCCGGCCTGCCACCTCTAGATGTCCGGCCCGTCAGTGCCCGGGATTAATTCACAGGCACCCGGCCCACAAACATTTTCACCTCTGTCCTCTTCATTGGACAGTGGTGAGATCACAGGGCTGGATGGGGGCGGGAACCGCTGGAGTTAACTTCTTACATTACACAGCAGGTGCGGACGATCCTAGCAACCAATCACCAGCCTGTTAATGTGAAATTTAACCAGCAGTTCCCACCCCCATCCAGCCCTGGGATATTGATCTCTGTTCGCTGTACACCTGTGTAAGGTAGGAGCGTTCTACCTACACAGTGTTTGTGTGTGGGGGGTGGAGGGTGGCAGAGGACACTGTGGGGGGGGGGGCAGAGGACACCACAGTGGTGGGGGGTGCAGTGGACACTGCTTTGGGGGCACAGGAACCCCAGCACTCCTGAGGACAGGGACCCCCATCTCCCCTGGGGACAGGGAGCCCCATCTCCCCTGGGGACAGGGAGCCCCATCTCCCCTGGGGACAGGGACCCCATCAACAGACCATGCTGGCTGGCGTCAGCCACCCTTGGGTGCCAGGATGGGGGAGAGGGCAGTAAAATCCAAATCCTCAGCCACATGCTCCCTCAGGGTGAGCTGGCTTTGTATTAGTGAAGCACCTTTAAAGTGAGGTAAACCTGTACTGTTATTATAACTATGCTAGGATTATTATTATCTTCATTTATTAGCAGGTGAATGCGGCCCTCTATGCATTCACATACATTGAATCCGGCCCTTAAGTTTAAAAAGGTTGGTGACCCCTACTTTAAGAGTTCCCTTCACTGGAACTAAGGGGCCAAGCCGAACCTCTGAAATACAACCCCACACCATAATCCCCTCTCCACCAAATGATTTGGACCAGTTTACAAAGCAAGGTCCATAAAGACATGGATGAGTGAGTTTGGGGTGGAGGAACTTGACTGTCCTGATCCCAACCCGATAGAACACCTTTGGGGTGAATTAGAGCGGAGACTGTAAGCCAGGTCTTCTTGTTCAACATCAGTGCCTGACCTCACAAATGTGCTTCTGGAAGAATGGTCAAACATTCCCATAGACACACTCCTAAACCTTGTGGACAGCCTTCCCAGAAGAGTTGAAGCTGTTATAGCTGCAAAGAGTGGGCCAACTCAATATTAAACCCTACGGACTAAGACTCGGATGCCATTAAAGTTCATGGGCGTGTAAAGGCAATAAAAAAAAAAAAATGTGCTTCAAGATAACTATAGTATTACTAAATACAAGGTGTCCCAATACTTTTGACAATATAGTGTATGTTCACTGCAGGGATTCCTGTCATCTTCCTGGATCTGAATTTCCAGCACCGCAGTGGTTAGTGCTTCAGCTCTTCAGGCAAAACAGCAGTACAGAAGGTCCAATGGGGACACGCCCCCTCTAATAAGGAAAGTTCATTTATTGATTACACTGCCTGTAACCCCATCTGTGAATGGGGAAGAGTCTGGCGAGTCACAGGATTCTCTGTTCTGCCTAAAGCCTGCACAGTGTGGTACAGGCTTTAATACAGGTAAGTGATGTGACCAAAGCTGTAGGGATTATTTTTTTTGTCAACTCTCAACTTTAAACAAGAGCAACTAAATAATGCTTTTAATACCTAATTCACTGTATTGTTTTAGATTAATTTTAAAAATATAAAGCAAAAGCTACACTTGGCAATACGCAAAGGTAATACTTTACCTTTGAATAGCTAGAATATTTAATAGTATCTGTCCGTGGTGATGAAATACTTTTGTGGACCAGACAAATTACACAGAGTGCAACCTCATAAAATGGGTGGATAGGAGTCCATGCACACCATTTATAACTGCTATGAATATTCAATGAATTCTAGAGGTCATATCAGGATTCTTCGTTGAGAGCTTGTGCTTTTCCAGAATTATATAATCTAGTGTGCCTGGATATAAGTGCTCTAGATAATTAGCAACTCTCACACTACCAGTTTCTTGCATTACATGCTGCAGTCTTTGTGATTTACAGAAGAATACAGAATTTAGGAGGTAGTTATTTGTGTTACCTATACATTGAGGTAAGGAGGCATGTTCAGATACCTTGAGTTATTCTGCTGCCTTTGGGAGATTGGACACTGGCAAAAAGGCCTGTAAGACAGCCCTGTGTAATCCTTCCACTTCCAGCATCTCTCTGTTTTGTAGCAAGCAATAGTAATAGTGGAAAATGCAAAAGACACTGATGTTTGTCAGTCAACATTTGGGCCAAAGGGTCCCTAGCATGAGTACCGAAAGGAGATTTATTTTTGATATTAAGCGGATAATATCCACCAAACCATCAACGCAATAGAGACGGGGCACAGACACGAGTCCTAGATGCTGGAGGCCAAAGAATCCATAGGATAAATCCAGAATCCCGAGACATATCATTGAACTAGACACTTAGGGGTTGATTTACTAAAGCTGGAGAGTGCAAAGTCTGGTGCAGCTCTGCTGGGTAACCAATCAGCTTCTAACTTCAGTGTGTTCAATTAAGCTTTGACAATAAAACCTGGAAGTGGATTGGTTTCTGTGCAGAGCTGCACCAGATTTTGCAAGCTCCAGTTTTAGTAAATCAACCCGTTAAAGTCTGGCAGATGGACATGGCCACAATAGCAGGCTGTAGTACAGGGCAAAAGAGGGAGATCTAGGTCCTGAGGAGGGCTTCTAGCCCTATCTTAAAACACTGCAATGCCCTCTACAGGGACACTGAAACTAACCAGTGGCAGGGGGACAATGGTCAGGCAGGGGACAATGGTCTAGGACCCCTAGACTGTACACACCAAGACCCCCAGAACGGTTAGTGAGTTGTAAGCTGGCAAAGCCCAAAGAACAGCTGTACCTATGATCCACCACATGTATGAAAATGGGGGATTCCCACAAGGGTTACTCAAAGCACTGCAGGAACATGAAGAGCACAGACTCACCTATTGCAGCTCTAGTGGGGGCAGGGTTACTGTCAGATTATGTTAAAGTTCTTACAAGACATCTGTGATCAAACTTGAAAAGTGTCATGGTGCCAAAATGAGTGCGACACAAACTCTAAAGGTGGGCACTATAAAATTTAAAAGTGCCATGGTTGTTGTTGTCAGACAGGTAGAAATTACGCTGTAGTGTTAGTATCATAGGCATTGCAGCAACGTTTCTGCCTTTCTGGCTCTAATTAAAGCGTGCAAGCACAGCCTAAAGCAAGCAATAAAGAAATTTTATTTCCTGCAACTACGGGAAGGAAAATTGCTTGATTCCACCATCAACACAGCCAGTGTTGATGTGGGAATGCCTCATGTGATTGTGCAAGCACCCATCTGGGGTCTCTGTTGCACTTTTGGTACATGCAATGGCATCAACATTTTGGTTGGTGGACCAATGGAGACTAGTGTAAATAATTTGTAGGCGTGTAGTGAGCGCAGCTCTCTGTAAAACAGGGGAGCGCCACAGAGGTCACGGTAGATGTTCAAGCAGAGAGGGGCCAACTAAGCTTAATTTTAACTCTATGTTTAAGTCCAGTTGAATTTTATTAGCCAAAATGAGAGTCAAGGGAGTATCCAACACATTTTGGGGGCTCACCAGCTCCCCTTCACCAAGGGATGAAATAGTTAAAAAGACTCTTTATAAATGCTGTGACTGGACTAAGTAGGGTGTTATATGTGCTTTATCATTGTTTCCCTATATTTTTTGTTCAGTCTATTAGTTATTAGGTCTTTATTTCAGAGACAATTTAAAAGAAACCATTACTGTAGTCTTCAAAGTCACATAGTGGTGTACACTATAGAGAATTGTATAGAATGAATGTAGATACAAATATAGAAGTATCAAGATACACAAACAGAAATCATATCTGGATAATATCACTTTGTTTATTTAGTAGTAGCATGTTATGTGTTCTTCATATCTTCTGCCTACCTAGAAATCATTGCTCATTGGTAGAGTATCCTCTTATCTCAGAAATATACAGTTGTGCTCATAAGTTTATATACCCTGGCAGAATTTATGATTTCTTGGCCATTTTTCAGAGAATATGAATAACACAAAAAATTTATTTCGCTCATGGTTAGTGTTTGGCTGAAACCAATTTTTAGCAATCAACTGTGTTTACTCTCTTTAAAATCATAATGACAAAAGAAACTAGCCAAATGACCCTGATCAAAGTTTACATACCCTGGTGATTTTGGCCTGATAACATGCACACAAGTTGATACAAAGGGGTTTGAATGGCTATTAAAAGGTAACCATCTTCACCTGTGATCTGTTTGCTTGCAATGTGTGTGTGTGTGTGTGTGTGTGTGTGTGTGTGTGTGTGTGTGTGTGTGTGTGTGTGTGTGTGTGTGTGTGTGTGTGTGTGTGTGTAAAAAAGGTCAATGACTTTCTGGATCCCTGACAGACCCTTGCATCTTTCATCCAGTGCTGCACTGATGTTTCTGGATTCTGAGTCATGGGTAAAGCAAAAGAATTGTCAAAGGATCTGCGGAAAAAGGTAGTTGAACTGTATAAAACAGGAAAGAGACATAAAGAGATACCCAAGGAATTGAGAATGCCAATCAGCAGTGTTAAACTCTAATCAAGAAGTGGAAAATGAGGGGTTCTGTTGAAACCAAACCACGGTCAGGTAGACCAACTAAAATTTCAGCCACAACTGCCAGAAAAATAGTTTGGGATGCAAAGAAAAACCCACAAATAACTTCAGATGTAATACAGGACTCTGACAACATGTGATGTGGTTGTTTCACAATAGGGAGGTAGAAGAAAGCCATTACTACGCAAATGCCACAAAGTATCCCGCTTACAATACACCAAACAGCGCAGAGACAAGCCTCAAACCGTCTGGCACATAGTCATTTGGAGTGATAAGACAAAAATTGAGCTTTTTGGCCACAACCATAAACGTTACATTTGGAAAGGAGTCAACAAGGCCTACGATGAAAGTTACACCATTCCTACGGTGAAACACGAAGGTGGATCGCTGAAGTTTTGGGGATGTGTGAGCTACAAAGGCACAGGAAATTTGGTCAAAAATTGATGGCAAGATGAATGCAGTACATTATCAAAAAATACTGGAGGAACATTTGCATTCATCAGCCAGGAAGCTGCACATGGGACATACTTGGACATTCCAACATGACAATGATTCAAAACACAAGGCCAAGTCGACCTGTCATTGGCTACAGCAGAATAAATTGAAGGTTCTGGAGAGGCCATCTCAGTCTCCTGACCTCAATATCATTGACAGCTAAGAATGTACAGGAACTGGAGGCTTTTTGCCAAGAGGAATGGGCAGCCTTACTATCTGAGAGGATAAAGAGCCTCATCCACAAATACCGTAAAAGACTTCAAGCTGTCATTGATGTTAAAGGGGGCAATACACAGTATTAAGAACTGGGGTATGTAAACTTTTGATCAGGGTCATTTGGCTAGTTTCTGTTGTCACAGTTGATTGATAATAAATGGCTTCAGCCAAACACTACCCATAAGTGAAAGAAAAGTTTTTGTGTTATCATTCATATTCTCTGAAAAATGGCCAAGAAATCATAAATTCTGCCAGGGTATGTAAACCTATGAGTATGAGCACAACTGTGTATATTATATATATATATATATATATATATATATATATATATATATATATATATATATATATATATATATATATAGATAGATATTAGGGCTGCTGAAATTAATCGCAGCATCGATGCATCGCGATTCGGGTGTCCCCGATGCGGCATCGATGCATGCGACCCGAATAATCGATTTCTGTCCCCGCCCCCTCCCGGGAGAGCGCTCCGTGCGTAAAGCTGTTATTAGTGTGTGTGTATATTCCGCTCATGTGACTCTCGGCCGCGCCTCCCTCCTCTCACGTCTCTCCTGATGTCAGCTCCGCCCACTGACTGGAGCTATCAGGTCAGAAGAGCGGCGGGCGGGGCTGACATCAGGAGAGACGTGAGAGGAGGAATGCGCGGCCGAGAGTCACATGACCGGAATATACACACACACACACTAATAACAGCTTAACGCACGTGTCGCTGTCCCGGGAGAATTCACTGCTGACCTCAGGAGAGATACGATGGATCGACAACCGGCGGCTGGAATGGAGATCGGGGGGAGATGGTGAGCAGGCAGATCGCCCTGCTCATTACAGGCTGCCACCGGCAGAGCAGCATGTAAGTACAGAGGGGGAGGGGGGAGGGGGGAGGGGGGGGGGCTGTGACACAGTGACACAAGTCCATATCATAAATTGTCTTCTATGTGCTTTTATCACACCACAACTCTGCATTATTGTCCGCAGTCTGTGCCCATCTCCTGTGCCATGTCCACCGCAGTCTGTGCCCATCTCCTGTGCCATGTCCACCGCAGTCTGTGCCCATCTCCTGTGCCATGTCCACCGCAGTCTGTGCCCATCTCCTGTGCCATGTCCACCGCAGTCTGTGCCCATCTCCTGTGCCATGTCCACCGCAGTCTGTGCCCATCTCCTGTGCCATGTCCGCCGCAGTTTGTGCCCATCTCCTGTGCCATGTCCGCCGCAGTCTGTGCCCATCTCCTGTGCCATGTCCGCCGCAGTCTGTGCCCATCTCCTGTGCCATGTCCGCCGCAGTCTGTGCCCATCTCCTGTGCCATGTCCGCCGCAGTCTGTGACCATCTCCTGTGCCATGTCCGCCGCAGTCTGTGACCATCTCCTGTGCCATGTCCGCCGCAGTCTGTGACCATCTCCTGTGCCATGTCCGCCGCAGTCTGTGCCCATCTCCTGTGCCATGTCCGCCGCAGTCTGTGACCATCTCCTGTGCCATGTCCGCCGCAGTCTGTGACCATCTCCTGTGCCATGTCCGCCGCAGTCTGTGACCATCTCCTGTGCCATGTCCGCCGCAGTCTGTGACCATCTCCTGTGCCATGTCCGCCGCAGTCTGTGACCATCTCCTGTGCCATGTCCGCCGCAGTCTGTGACCATCTCCTGTGCCATGTCCGCCGCAGTCTGTGACCATCTCCTGTGCCATGTCCGCCGCAGTCTGTGACCATCTCATGTGCCATGTCCGCCGCAGTCTGTGACCATCTCCTGTGCCATGTCCGCCGCAGTCTGTGACCATCTCCTGTGCCATGTCCGCCGCAGTCTGTGACCATCTCCTGTGCCATGTCCGCCGCAGTCTGTGACCATCTCCTGTGCCATGTCCGCCGCAGTCTGTGACCATCTCCTGTGCCATGTCCGCCGCAGTCTGTGACCATCTCCTGTGCCATGTCCGCCGCAGTCTGTGACCATCTCCTGTGCCATGTCCGCCGCAGTCTGTGACCATCTCCTGTTCCATGTCCGCCGCAGTCTGTGACCATCTCCTGTTCCATGTCCGCCGCAGTCTGTGACCATCTCCTGTAGCATGTCTGCAGTCTCTGGCCATCTCCTGTAGCATGTCTGCAGTCTCTGACCATCTCCTGTAGCATGTCTGCAGTCTCTGACCATCTCCTGTAGCATGTCTGCAGTCTCTGACCATCTCCTGTAGCATGTCTGCAGTCTCTGACCATCTCCTGTAGCATGTCTGCAGTCTCTGATCATCTCCTGTAGCATGTCTGCAGTCTGTGACCATCTCCTGTAGCATGTCTGCAGTCTGTGACCATCTCCTGTAGCATGTCCGCAGTCTGTGACCATCTCCTGTAGCATGTCTGCAGTCTCTGGCCATCTCCTGTAGCATGTCTGCAGTCTCTGACCATGTCCTGTAGCATGTCTGCAGTCTCTGACCATCTCCTGTAGCATGTCTGCAGTCTCTGATCATCTCCTGTAGCATGTCTGCAGTCTCTGACCATCTCCTGTAGCATGTCTGCAGTCTCTGATCATCTCCTGTAGCATGTCCGCAGGCTCTGACCATCTCCTTTAGTATTTTGGAAGAGAGCCCGGAGCTCCTCTGCTGTCTCTTTTTTTCTTAAGAACAGATAGAATAAAAAAAAATGGAGTCCTCCTGACTACTTGAATTTTTTTGATGAAAACCATGAGAACTTTCGGACTTGCGCTGTAATCGTGATGCATCGTGATGCATCGCGGAATCGAATCGAATCGAATCGTTGACTTGATAATCGTAATCGAATCGAATCGTGAGGCCAGTGAAGATGCGCACCCCTAATAGATATATCTATATATATATATATATATAGAGATAGAGATAGAGATAGAGATAGAGATAGAGATAGAGAGATAGAGATAGAGAGATAGAGAGATAGAGAGATAGAGAGATAGAGAGATAGAGAGAGAGAGAGAGAGAGAGAGAGAGAGAGAGAGAGAGAGAGAGAGAGAGAGAGAGAGAGAGATAGTGATATATATAGAGAGATATATATCTCTATCTAGTGGGGACGGAAAGTATTCAGACCCCCTTAAAATTTTCAATTTGTTATATTGCAGCCATTTGCTAAAATCATTTAAGTTAATTTTTTCCTCATTAATGTACACACAGCACCCCATATTGACAGAAAAACACAGAATTGTTGACATTTTTGCAGATTTATTAAAAAAGAAAAACTGAAATATCACATGGTCCTAAGTATTCCGACCCTTTGCTGTGACACTCATATATTTAACTCAAGTGCTGTCCATTTCTTGTGATCATCCTTGAGATGGTTCTACACCTTCATTTGAGTCCAGCTGTGTTTGATTATACTGATTGGACTTGATTAGGAAAGCCACATCCCCGTCTATAAAAGATCTTACAGCTCACAGTGCATGTCAGAGCAAATGAGAATCATGAGGTCAAAGGAACTGCCTGAAGAGCTCAGAGACAGAATTGTGGCAAGGCACAGATCTGGCCAAGGTTACAAAAAAAAATTTCTGCTGCACTTAAGGTTCCTAAGAGCACAGTGGCCGCCATAATTCTTAAATGGAAGACGTTTGGGACGACCAGAACCCATCCTAGAGCTGGCCGTCCGGCCAAACTGAGCTATCGGGGGAGAAGAGTCTTGGTGAGAGAGGTAAAGAAGAACCCAAAGATCACTGTGGCTGAGCTCCAGATATGCAGTCGGGAGATGGGAGAAATTTGTAGAAAGTCAACCATCACTGCAGCCGTCCACCAGTCGGGGCTTTATGGCAGAGTGGCCCGACGGAAGCCTCTCCTCAGTGCAAGACACATGAAAGCCTGCGTGGAGTTTGCTAAAAAAAAAAAAAACACCTGAAGGACTCCAAGATGGTGAGAAATAAGATTCTTTGGTCTGATGACACCATGATAGAACTTTTTGGCCTTAATTCTAAGCGGTATGTGTGGAGAAAACCAGGCACTGCTCATCACCTGTCCAATACAGACCCAACTGTGAAGTATGGTGGTGGCAGCATCATGCTGAGGGGGTGTTTTTCAGCTGCAGGGACAGGACGATTGGTTGCAATCGAGGGAAAGATGAATGTGGCCAAGTACAGGGATATCCTGGACGAAAACCTTCTCCAGAGTGCTCAGGACCTCAGACTGGGCCGAAGGTTTACCTTCCAACAAGACAATGACCCTAAGCACACAGCTAAAATAACGAAGGAGTGGCTTTACAACAACTCTGTGACTGTTCTTGAATGGCCCAGCCAGAGCCCTGACTTAAACCCAATTGAGCATCTTTGGAGAGACCTAAAAATGTCTGTCCACCAATGTTTGCCATCCAACCTGACAGAACTGGAGAGGATCTGCAAGGAAGAATTGCAGAGGATCCCCAAATCCAGGTGTGAAAAACTTGTTGAATCTTTCCCAAAAAGACTCATGGCTGTATTAGATCAAAAGGGTGCTTCTACTAAATACTGAGCAAAGGGTCTGAATACTTAGGACCATGTGATATTTCAGTTTTTCTTTTTTAATAAATCTGCAAAAATGTCAACAATTCTGTATTTTTCTGTCAATATGGGGTGCTGTGTGTACATTAATGAGGAAAAAAATGAACTTAAATGATTTTAGCAAATGGTTGCAATATAACAAAGAGTGAAAAATGTAAGGGGGCCTGAATACTTTCCGTTTTGTGTGTGTATGTATATATATATATATATATATATAATCCAGTGTTGCCATACCACACCCATCAGAAGGTGAGAAAGCTGAGAAAATAGTTAGGGGTAGACAACTTAAAAGAAGGTTGAGTAGAGGTCTGGGTCAGGTAGGGGAAAGAAGGAGAGGGTTGGAAACCTAACCCCACCACGAATGGCACAATGAGAAATTATATTTATAAAGGTGTCATCTCAGAATTCCAGGCAGTAGAAAAATATAGTCCAAAAGGCCGAGGTAGCTGTGTGTGTTGATCTAGCCTGTCATATTCTGCTGCCAATAGACGTTCTAGGTCGGTTCCCTATTTTTTTCATATTGGTTCCCACGTCTCGAATGATGACATATTGGTACATCTCCCGGTTATTTAACAAAAACATAAAACAAAGTAAAGAATAATCATCTTATCTTTTGTATCCACTGTGATTAACAAATGAAAGCAATTATAAACGAACATGAGTTTAACATTCAGCTGATAACTAGAGGTAGCCAGGAACAGACCTTTATGGGTATGGAGTGATCTGTGTTAGGGATCTTCGAAGAGCTCACAAACAGCGCTAGACAGAAAAATAAATATTTCCAGACTAACAAGTGATTTTACATATAATTACATACTGTTCACAGGAATAGGAACACCTAATAACGCTGTTCATTAGAGAATTACTGGAATCAGAACAAAATAGCTATGTAAGCATCCGATCGTAAGGTGCACTTATAAAGCCATAACTTATGTTTAACATGACAGGCATGAATATACATAGGAACCTAAGTGGTGCAAAAACACGCATACCTGATAGTCTCATGTTTACTTTATACTTGAATCATAGACTGATTACCCTGCAGGCATTTCTCAGCTGCTTTTATTTTCACTTCTCTCCACTGTGGTGCAATAATCCGGTGTGTTCTAGCCATGTAAGACATTGTAAATGAATACCGCGTATATCTTTGTTGCAGCAATAAATCTTCACACTGGGGTTGCGCACAGAATGACGAGCTGCTAATTACCCCTAAACATTTGGCAGTGTTTACAAACAAGGCAGAGCATCAGACTTTATTGGATAGACATTTGCAAACAACCTCAGCTGTCTTTCACCTAATTGTCTGAGTAGGAGATTTAAGTACGCTCCTCTCCTATGCTAATCATTTATTATCACTGTCATTATTTCGAGACGTGAAAAATCATTGTACCAAAATGCAAAATATAAAAGTGAAAGTAAGGGGGATTAAATAACCTGGTGGAAATTAAAAGAGCGGATTTTGAGGTGGGGTTTAGTAGGATTTTGACATGCCAAGAGCTCATAAATAAGTTATAAGTGCACAGCGATTGCACATACCTATAGTCAAGGTAAAAGGTATCTGCCAACAGGAGCCAAACCCATCCTTCAGGCAAAAGGAAGAAAAAAAACTTAATACTGTTGTTATTCTTAAGAACACACAGACACAAGTTGTACCAAAACACTGCAGCCAGAACAATTTACATGACCAAAGTTGTCCAAACTGGATATTATAGAGACAAAGCCTAACCACATTTATAGGACCATGATTTGGACACAAATCCACAAGGTTGCATTGCAGCAGGCGTATTCTGTAAAAACTATGTTCCCATTTGTCTACAGCCTGCAATTATTTTGATGGTAAACAGACTGCCACGGACACGGGACGCAGGTTCCAGAATCACAGATCATGCAAGCTACTACAGCGCCACAAATAGAAAATTCCATGTTGGGATACATGACAAGTATTAGAACTATATTCTATAAAACCTGTAACAATAAGGTCCCTGTTTGGATATGGGCGCGTCCATTGCTTGTCTAAAACAATTGTCCTTTATACATAAAATTATGTGAATAGTAATACATTAGCCAACGCAACACTCCCTTTCTCTGCCCCATACGCTTCTTCCTCTCCTTTTCTCTTCGGCTCAGTAGACAGGAGGAGGCAAGCAGCAGTTCTAAAGCCTCTCTTTCACCTGCCGCACATTGCACATCCATGGGTGGATCCCAACAGAGTAGGTCTTTTATTCTTTTTTATTAACATTTATATTTCAGTATAGCTCTGTTTGTCTCAAGTATGTTTAAATTGGCTATACATTAAAGCGGAGTTCCACACAAAAATGGAACTTCCGCTTTTCAGAACCCTCCCTCCCTCCGGTGTCACATTTGGCACCTTTCAGGGGGGAGGGGGGTGCAGATATCTGTCTAAGACAGGTATTTGCACCCACTTCCGGCATAGACTCCCATGGGAGTCTACGCCTCTTCCCGTCCCCACCGCGCTGTCTCATGGGAACACACATCTCCCAGGAGAGAGCGGGGACCACTTGGGACGTGCAGCGCGACTCGCGCATGCGCAGTAGGGAACCGGGAAGTGAAGCCACAACGCTTCACTTCCTGATTCCCTCACCTAGGATGGCGGCGGCAGCTGCCGAGAACCGAGCGGGTTCTCGGTGTCGCCTGCCGACATCGCTGGACCCTGGGACAGGTAAGTGGCCATGTATTAAAAGTCAGCAGCTGCAGTATTTGTAGCTGCTGGCTTTTAATATTTTTTTTTTTTTGGCGGTGTGGGTGGACCCCTGCTTTAATCATTTTTTTTGCGTTCAAGCAGAGGGTTGAAAAAAAAAAAAAAAAGACTTGATTCCCCCATCCACATATTCAAAGGTGGACAGAGAATCACTCCCGCTGTGATATTGTGTTTTGACGATGGGGAGCTCTTTCCCACCGTCGGAACACATTGATCAGTAATGCTGGCTATAGCCGGTGGCACTGACATTCGGGGGAAAAACCCGACAGCCTGGTTGTACAGAAGATCAGTTTCTATACAACCAGCCTGAAGATACATGGATCAAAATTCTGCTGGTCCCTGCTGAACCAACTGAATTTCAATCTATGTATGGCTGCCTTACTGTCTTCCTGAACCTAATTAAAGCTGGATTCCAGGTATGACTATGTTTGCATACTTACAACAATCCAGCTTGGACCAAAGTAAGTATGTTCTGTATGTGCCATACCTGGCCAGTCCTGCCCGTGCCCGCTGGAAATCACTGTAGTAGACACGGCTAATACGGTAATTGCCACTGGCTTCCAGGTTCTTTGCCTAAGGGTTGCCCTGCTGCTTAGTGAGATACAGAAGGTTTTCCGCTTTGCTTGAGAGCAATTCAGAAAACATGTTGCATTTTTTCAAGGAATGCGAACAGTTATTTTACTGGACACAGTGGAGATCAGGATATCACTGCCTAGTGCCACTGCCTTGCGTCTCCACCTCATCCAGTCAAAGAACCTTTTGCATTCAGTGTTCTTGGTCCAAACTGAACCAATGTAACTATGCAAATTTAGCCATACCTGGAAGTCAGCTTTAAAGAAGATGTCCAGCCAAAAAAAAAATAAATTAAAAATTACAAACCAGCAGCTACACATACTGCAGCTGCTGGCTTTTAATAATAGGACACTTACCTGCCCTGGAGTCCAGCGATGTCGGCACCGCAGCTGACGTTTCCATCAGCTGTCGGGTGCTGCCGTCGCCATTGCGGGTATGGGTACCCGGCAGTGTAGCCTTCCGGCTTCACGCCGGGAACCCTGCTGCGCATGCGCGATGCCCGCTCCTCTCTCCTACTGGCCCAGCGACAGGGGAAGGAGGAGCGAGCCCCAGCTGTGACGTCAATAGCCGTGGCTGAGGCTCCCGGAAGTGAGAAAGGATATCTGTCAAAGACAGATATCCTGTCCCCCCTCGAAAGGTGCCAATTGTGGCACCGGAGGGGGGGGAATCAGATGAACGGAAGTTTCACTTTTGGGTGGAACTCCGCTTTAAGGGTGTGAATAAGGCTCAGGAGGGCAGTCTTTTCTATTTCAATGTTTGTATTGATTTTCAAAGTGGGATATCGAAACTGTTGCCCAGACAGGGGCTACATAATGACAATAGCATTATATGCTAGAGACAAGCAAGAGAGCCAAACTGGGTGAGGGCAGTCTAAAGCACGACGGAAATCTTACAGAGTCCTGCTATCCACATAAGGGTGTCCTCATATGACGATATCCAGAGACATATGCTCTTGATTGCTAGTACAAGCAAGGGATAAAAGGGAGAGACAAAAGGATTCCAGGAACAGAAACAGGAGACGATAGGAAGGGCACCATTTTCAATATGAAGTGAAGACCAAGAACTTTGGGACCTGAAAGTAGCAGAAGAAAAGTTCAGAACGAACTATAGAAAGTATTTTTTACTGAAAGAATAATTGATACTTTTAACAGACTTCCCACAGAGGTAATGAGTCAGTCAACTGGCAAACGGATCTATACTCAGAAAAAAAGGTTAATAAAAGAAAAAAGAACAAAAAGAAATGAAAAGGGGCAGACGTGATGGACCACTTGGTCTTTTTCTGCCATCATTCTTCCTATTTTCTATGAGCTCAGCGGTAGTTTGGAGAATAGGGTGACAATGCTGTGGATAATGCCACATACACCTTACTGTTTTCTAAAAGTGGTTCTAAAGGCAGGAGGCATTCTATGCATTAAGATAAAAAACCTTCTGTGTGCAGTAGCCTCCTTCAGGTCCCCTAATACTTACCTGAGACCCATCTCGATCCAACGTTGTTGCATTAGAGCCTCAACTGTCCGGAACTCTCCCTCCTCATTGGCAGAGACAGTAGCGGGTGCCATGGGCTCCCACTGCTGTCAAAGTCAGTGAGCCGATGACGAGAGAGAGGGTGCAGTGCCAAGCTGCAGCTATGTGTCTTAATGGACACACAGAGCAATGGCTCGGGTGCCCCCATAGCAAGCTGCTTGCTTTGGGGGCACTTGGCAAGAGGGGGGTGCCAAGAGCGCCGGCAAGGGACTCGAGAAGAGGAGGATCCAGGCTGCTCTATGCAAAGCCACTGCACAGAGCAGGTAAGTATAACATGTATATTATTTTTAAACAAAAACAAAACAAGGCTTTAATATCACTTTAATGTAAGGCGCAAATCTACAGCTCTTTTACTGGCAGGATTTAGTGATGTATTTTACAGTCTTAATTTGGTATCACAAATTTTGTGCTGACAGCTATTCTATTTTTATTTACCCAAACGCTGAGAATTTTTGGTTTTGTATTTATTTTACAGTAAACCGTGCTTTCAATTTGTACATACATTTAGCTTGAGTTTTACAATCAAAACTTTTGATACTTGATAAAAAATAGTCCCAGGAATTAAACACAGCAGTAACAGCCTGCCTTTGAGGTTAACTTTATTTGACTGAAACCTTAGATTGAGCTGTCCAATAAGAGAGGAGCCATTACTGTAAATTCCTATCTTGAGTAATTGCAGCTTCAGCTATTGAGCTCTGTGCACAACACACTGTCACAAATGTAAAAAATCGTACTGCATGTCTGACAGCAATCTAAAACTTAAAAGCACACTTGACAGAGACTAAAAGAGGAATCCAGTATTCCCAAAGCTTGCTTTTTTTTTTAGTAAGTCACTTTTAAAATGCTTTTCACAAACCACAAAAGGCTTCTGTTAATGGGGAGGGGCAGCTATAGGTGCTCTTTGTCTCATGCCTGACCAAGGCATGTCCTGCGCGGCTCTGAAACGTTGCACTCTCCTGTTTGTGTTTTAAATAAAAAAACATTTGGACTTTGTCTGAACATACGTAGCATGTGTAAGGTAAACCAGATTACCAGCACTTGAGATTGTGAAGAATTTGAAAGGGTGCCTTGACTGAAATAGGTTAAGAAATACTGCATTAGGATGTACTGCAAGTCAGTTGGCAAGGTTTATTGCAGCAAAACAATTAAAATCCAGCATTAAAGAAAGCACAAGGTGAATTTACTGAAGGGCAGAGGTAAAATCATATTAAGCAAAAGGAAGCTATAAAAATGAATGTTCCCGGAGTTGTGTTTTCACTAAAAACATTGAAATACACCTAGGAGGGATGATTCTTTGTGCACGCTAAAACAAATGTTTCATCTAATCTTAATCAGGTTCACACAGGTGTTTATCCTCAAAGGCCAAAGGGGCCATCTACTGGTGCATTGAAAAACAGAAAGTCATTTGTTTACCCAAAGACAAAAAATAATTCAAGTCTGATGAAATTAGAATGTACGTGTAATGCTCTTGATTGTAAACATGAAAAAGAAAAAATTATGTCATTAAGAACCTATTGACACATATTGAAAAAGCAGAATTGTTTTTTTAAATAGAGGAGCTATAGAGATCATCTGATATAACTTAGTAACTTAACTTTACATATTTTCTTCAATGCCAGATGAGCTTATTTGCAGACCATAGTCATACCCTCTTAAAAAAAATGCTGTGGGGGGGCAGGAGGCGGAGCCTAGCGGAGCAGACATGCATTGTTAGAGCTCCACACCACTGAGGAGAGAAGAGAAGGACAAAGCGGAGCCTGCAGGCTCAAAAGGTATCCATTTGAACCTTTGTGTCCCAGGGAACAAACTGTGAAAGTTTGGGCAGGAAATATGGTACTGGGAGGAAACCGTGGCAGAAATAAAAATCACCTCACAAAGAGCTCACAGGCACTCACTGCAGCTGAAGCAGCTCCAGTCACCCCACAAGATACAGCATCAGGGCGCTCTCACAGACAGAAAATGCCACAGCAAGACTCTCCATTTGAGTCAGATACAGAACAAATCCTCTCACAAACTTCTCCACAAGCCTCCTCAGTATCCCCAGTATTATTATTACAATTTGAAAAGATGCTTCATAAGGCTTTAAAACAAACCTCAGACCAAATAACAAAAAGCCTAACCAAAGAAATAAGAGAGCTGGGAAACCGCACCGCAGCCTTAGAAATAAAAATGGATGAAATTGAAATTACAACCCAAGAAAATATAACAGAATTGGAACAATTAAAAAAAGAGAATTTAATACTTCAAACTAAGCTCGAAGATTACGAAAATAGAGCCAGACGTTCAAACTTGCGCATAAGGGGAATACCTGAAACTGTGACAGACCTGCAATCTACTATTGCTGCTCTATTACAAGAACTAAAGCCAGATATCCCTATTGAACGTTTAGAACTGGACAGAGTACACAGAGCCCTCACAGCCAAAAAGAAAGATGGACCCCCACGTGATATAATCACAAAATTTCATTATTACAGAACGATAGAACAAATACTAATTGCTGCAAGAGAAAAAAAGGAACTTATTTTTCAAGGACACAATTATCAAATTTTTGCTGACCTATCCCAACTTACTATTACTAAAAGACGATCCATGAAACCCCAACTAATGGAACTGCAACGCCACAACATTATGTATCAATGGGGCTTCCCCTTTTCAGTCAGATTTAACTACCAAGGTACAATTTACAGAAGCAGATCAGCATATGAACTACAACAAACCCTTTTAAAATTAAATCTGACAGAACCCACAAGCAGCAACACTCCCGCACGCAGAAGAATGGCATCATCTTCACCTTCAGGCAGCACCCAGAAAATTTCAGAACAAAATGGGAATCATCATTCTCACAAAAGAGGCCGTTATGCCACATCATCCATGGACCAAGAAGATTCAATGGACTGACATCCTAATTCCTGATATCTCTTCATTTATTATACTAAGAGATGGTTCTCTATAAAAAACCTATATTTATAACTGAATGTAACTGCATTCTGATAGTCACACACTGTGTGGGATCATGTTACATTCCAGTTATATTTCTTATTACTTCTGATTCATATAGCCTTAGAATATATAAGTGAAATAAGGAAATTCTTGTTCAGTTATATATTATCAGGTAATAACAATAGATTTATTACTTTTTAGGACAAATATGTTCAATAATCCAGAAGTAATGGAAGCTTTTTCTTTCTTTTCTTAAAACAAATATATTATTACCTAACTAGTTCCTAGAACTATGTTTTTGTTTATTCTAATCTGAAGCAATACAACCTCAATTTTATGAGTTAACATATCTAAACAGTTACATATGAATAAAATATGTAATTGTTTACTCTAAAAGGGTTAAAATCCCCAAATAATTCAAACTATCTTCATCAAAACCAAAGTTATTAACAGTACCTTTCTAACTGAATTATTTAGCCTAGGGCAAGACTAACCATATACAACCACCCTGGAATAAATAATTTCAACAAAAACTATATTCTGCACTCCAATTAATGAAACATCATTTTGATGTCTTTTGACATAGCACTTCTCTCCTGTAAGTGGAAGATCCGTGTACCCCCATTAGCCCTCCTCATTCTCCCAACCATATTATGTGGGAGTGTGACGAAGGCACTTATTCCCCTGAGAGAGATATTTATTCTCTTTCACGGGTAAATTGTGATTACTTGCAAAAAATAATTTATACAATGTATCATCTAATCTCATATGTTTTTTGTTTACTCTTTACTCCAGAATTCACTGGTTTCTTTTCTATCTATTCATCTCTTCAGTCCACACAGGTTGATCTGCGCAGTCAGCTCTGCATAACAAAAAGTAAGTCAAAACTATTTGATCTATTGCCATGGCACCACTGAATATACTTTCCCTGAATGTTCAGGGAATAAATGTCCCTCAAAAAAGGACCAAAGCCTTTCGTACTTTCCATAACAAGAAGGCTCACATAGTATGCCTCCAAGAAACACACTTCACCAAAGATTCTACTCCAAAATATATTTCTCCTTTTTATCAACAAATTTACATGGCTTCTGCCTGTACCAAGCAAAGGGGAACTCTAATTGCATTTCACCGATCCACACCATTCACCTTATCATCAGAAATTAAAGACCCAGAAGGTAGATACCTGATACTCATGGGTTATATAATGGATACAGCAATCACGGTGATTTCCTACTACGCTCCTAACAAACAACCTACACCATTCCTCTCACACATATTACAAGTGATTAATACACACAAAATAGGAACAGTGATAATGTGTGGGGATTCGAACCAGGTCCTCCTCCCATTTCTAGATAAATCACCTTTTACACCATCCAAAATAACCTCTAGATTACCTTTTTCTCAACTTCTTTCCAAATACAATCTGGTAGATTCGTGGAGAGAAAGTAACCCAATGAAAAAGAAATTCACTTATTTCTCGCACCCTCATCAAACCTTCACCAGAATAGATCATATTTTTCTAACAATAGGAATGATACCAGAAATTATTGCATCAGATATAATTCCGATTCCGTGGTCTGACCATAATGCAGTATACACTACTATAGCCTCAGCCATACCAAAAGCGCATGACCCAACGTGGTACTTACCGGACATAATGCTCAAACACCCACTACATCAGATGGCCATTGAACAAGCTTTAAAGGAATACATATCAATTAATAATACAACAGACATCTCCCCAATAACACTGTGGGAAGCTCATAAGCCTGTCTTGCGTGGTATAATACAAAGACAAATGGCACTATTTAAACGGGAACGCAAAAATCTAGCAAAAAAACTAGAACTCAATTTTAATGCAGCCTACATATCATTTCAAGATAATCCATCTCAGAGTACAAAATCTCATCTGGAAAAATCTAGATTGGAATACGATCTATTTCTCACTGAGTCAGTTGATAAATCCCTCAAACGCTCCAAACACAATTTCTACATGAATACAAACAAACCAGGTACATATTTGGCTCGGGCATTAAATTCAACTAACAAATCTTTCAAACCAATACGTTTGAAATTATCGAAAAATGTTTACACTTGTAATCCAGTTAAAATAGTCCATAAATTTCACTCACATCTCGCAACTTTATACAAGACAAACAATGAATTTAATCCTACAGAGGCTGAATCCTTCTTCTCAAAAATAACCTTACCTGAGTTATCTCAGAATCAAAAAAGCAGTTTGGATGAGCCTATAACTATAGATGAAGTTGCTAACGCCATAAAAGACCTAAAACTTAACAAAAGACCAGGCCCAGACGGCTACTCGGCTTTATACTATAAAACATTCTCAGAAATACTCTCTCCCATTCTCACTGAAACTTTTAACAAACTTCTAGATGGACATTCTTTTCGGCAAGAAACACTAATGGCAATTGTTTGTATGATCCCAAAACCCCTTTCTGATGATACTTCCTGTGTGAATTATCGGCCTATCTCTCTGTTAAACCTCGATATTAAATTATTAGCAAAAATAATAGCAAAACGCCTCAATAGCATTATAGGAAAATTAATACATAGAGATCAAGTAGGCTTCATGCCAAATAGACAGGCAGGCGATAATATACGCAGGGCAGTGTTATTGGCACATATTGCTAAAAAACGGAAAATCCCTTTATGTTTTCTATCTCTCGATATTAAGAGGGCATTTGACACAGTATCCTGGCAATATATGCAATATTCATTACAAAAATGGGGTTTTGGACCCCACTTTTTAACATGGATCAAAGCATTATATAATAAACCCAAAGCCTATATAAAATATGCTGGATACAAATCTGAAGCCTTTAATATCGAAAGAGGTACCCGACAGGGTTGCCCATTATCTCCCTTATTATTTGCCCTTATACTCGAACCCATGGCCCAATACATCAGAACAAACCAAACTATAACTGGCATTGAAGTAGGAGGTATTACACACAAACTATGTATATTTGCAGACGATATATTACTTTTTCTATCATCACCACAGGTCTCTGGTCCTAACTTAATACCAGCTCTTGATGGATTTGCAGCCCTATCCGGCCTTATGATTAATCCTAAGAAATGCCTAGTGCTTAATATTTCACTCACAAACATGGAATTGATCCCGGCTAGGGCTGCACTCCCATTCACATGGGCAGAAAAATCAATCCCATATCTTGGAATTCATTTAACAGCATCTCATTCTGACTTATTCTCAACCAATTATCCTCCTGTATTAAGACAGATCACAAATCTAATAAAACAATGGTCGCAACTTCCTTTATCCTGGATAGGGAAGATTAATGCAATCAAAATGACTATTCTACCCAAATTGCTTTATCTATTCAGAGTCCTCCCTATTCCAATTCCTTCCTATTTTTTGAGAATAGTACAAAAAAGAGCAACTTCGTTTATATGGGGCTCTTCTAAACCACGTATACCTATACACACACTACATCTTCCCAAAAATAAAGGAGGCCTGGGATACCCTAATTTTACTAACTACTACAGAGCAGCACATTTGGCCAGTCTGTCCAAATACCATGCAAAACAGGAAATCCCATTATGGGTATTTATAGAGGCTTCAGAAAATGACCCTCTATTAATATCAAATTTATTATGGCTTGATCCTAAAGACCGCTTTAAAATTCATAATCCCATAACTAAACACTTCTTATCTCTCTGGGATAAACTAAAAACCAAATATCAGTTACAATCTCCACACAATCCTCTCCTTTCTTTTATCAGAAATCCGGCCTTTTATCCGGCATGGATCTACCCAAATTCTTTTAAAGCTTGGACAACATCAGGCATTCAGACACTAAATGACTTCATAGCATCTAAATCATTCCTTTCATTCCCATCGCTTAGAGAAAAATATGATCTACCAAACTCTGAGATATTTAGATATCTCCAAATCAAAAATTTCTATACACCATTCCTAAAGGGGGATACACCATTATCCCAATTATCCATTTTTGAATCAATCTGTACAAAAGATCCATTTGCTAAAGGTACAATTTCATCACTTTATAATCAATTATATGGAGTAGCAAATCTTAATAGACCCTCTTACGTTCAGAGGTGGGAGGAGGACTTAGGACGAACTTTAGAAGACACGGACTGGTCTAACATATGGCTCACATCTAAGTCATCTTCACCCAACATCTTAGCACTGGAGACAAATTATAAAGTCCTAACTCGCTGGTACCTTGTACCCGCTAGAGTGGCAAAATATTCACCTAATACCTCAGCTCTTTGTTTTAGAAATAGGCACATATTTACACATATGGTGGACGTGCCCAGTAATCCAAACCTTCTGGAAGGAAGTCTTCGTGATTGCATCTAAAATATTTAAAAAAATAATACAACCAGATCCATATTTAACTTTACTTAATCTAAAACCGGAATGGTTAACACTCTCTCAATTCAAACTTATGATCCAACTAATAACGGCTGCAAAACAAACAGTGGCCAAGGCATGGAAATCTCCTACATTGGTACTAGCAGAAACAATTCACAGAATGAATAATACAATGTCCCATGCTAAGATGGTAGCCATCGATCAAAATCAAATTCCAAAATTTGAAAAACTTTGGCATCCTTGGATAAAACAACAGTTCCTGTCAAACTTCAATGACTCTGTCCTGTTGCCATGGTAACAGATTAAATGACTTACAGAGACACCCATTCTAAGGCTTCAAAGAGAACTAAAAAGAATAATAAACTGACGAGCGGGACAACCTTGTGGACCATACCTCTACCTTTCAACCCTTTTTCTTCTTTCTCTTTCCTTTTCTCCACCTTACGATTAAAGCTCATTATCAGAATTTATTTGACCTATATACACTCTACTTGTAAACAATATGTATAGTAGGTATAAATCATTTAAATACCTACAAAAGTAACTAAGGAAATGATATATATCTTTAATTTAGGTTTACGTGAACCCGATGTTTAATATTTGAAATTCCATGATATTTACCTATATAAACCCTACTGTAAAACAATGAGCTTACTTTATAGATCCTTGTAAACTTACTTTATGTATCTTTATAACATTGTATACTCAATAAACTTCTTTTGACAAGGAAAAAAAATGCTGTGTGTTCGAATCCATCCCAGCTAATACTTCTTAATGATCTTCGTAGAGAAGTTGTGTTGGGAAGTATTTGGGGAATTTTTAAGGTACCACAGGCGAGAACCCTTTTTTTTTTAAGAGGAGGAGTTGGCGCACATACATCCTTCATATTTTGTGAATATTAAAGGCATAGGAATTCCATAGAAAATACTTTTCTTTTTCACTAATTTTTAATGCAATTTGCCATTTTTAATTGCATTCGGATTTTAGTGCAATATTAAACCCAAAAGCATTTATTATATTGCAGCTTGCCATTTCTTAGATGTGGTTGCTGCATTCATTTTTTATTTTTTTTTAAGACTTTTTTTCATTTTCATCTGCTAAGTCTGTTATTTTTCAACAGAAAAAAGCTCTCTTGCAGTTGTAGCAGTTAGAGGGATGAGACAAACCATTTAACACTGACAGGGGTGCTTACATGGATCAGCTTTTAATTTATGCAAAACCTTTATCCCAAAAGGACCAAAATTATGGCTGTAACTACTTACAAAAGTGTGAGCTGGAGCTTGGCTTCAATTTGTCAGTGTATCTAAATCTGATAATAAATCTAACACTCCCCTCTTCCCTGGGAATGACAATACTGCTGTCCAATGTTGCCCCTGTGCTCCTTCATTCAGAGTGGGGGCACTCTAATATAGGAGGTATGTAACTGGCTAGATCACCAGGTGAAAGAGGGAAAAAAACCTAAAAAAAAAAACATGATGCAACCACCATGTGAAAACATTGGTAAGTTGCAATATACTACATTTTTGGTTTTGGGTTAAATACCGCTTTAACCACTTGACCTTTCGGAAAAGTTTACCCCCCTTCATGACCAGGCCATTTTTTCTGATACGGCACTACGTTACTTTAACTGACAGTTGCGCGGTCATGCGACGCTGTACCCAAATACATTTTTTGTCCTTTTTTTTCCCACAAATAGAGCTCTCTTTTGGTGGTATTTTATCACCTCTGCTGTTTTTATTTTTCGCACTATAAACTAAAACAATATTTTTCAATATTTTGGACTTTCTGCTATAAAACAAACCCAATAAAAATTTCTTCATCAATTTAGGCCAATATGTACAGTTGTGCTCATAAGTTTACATAACCTGGCAGAATTTATGATTTCTTGGCCATTTTTCAGAGAATATGAATGATAACACAAAAACTTTTCTTTCACTCATGGTTAGTGTTTCACTGAAGCCATTTATTATCAATCAAGTGTGTTTACTCTTTTTAAATCATAATGGCAACAGAAACTACCCAAATGACCCTGATCAAAAGTTTACATACCCCAGTTCATAATACCGTGTATTGCCCCCTTTAACATCAATGACCGCTTGAAGTCTTTTGTGGTATTTGTGGATGAGGCTCTTTATCTTCTCGGATGGTAAAGCTGCCCATTCCTCTTGGAAAAAAGTCTCCAGTTCCTGTAAATTCTTGGGCTGTCTTGCATGAACTGCACGTTTGAGATCTCCCCAGAGTGGCTCAATGATATTGAGGTCAGAAGACTGAGATGGCCACTTCAGAACCTTCACTTTATACTGCTGTAGCCAATGACTGGTCGACTTGGCCTTGTGTTTTGGATCATTGTCATGTTGGAATGTCCAAGTACGTCCCATGAGCAGCTTTCTGGCTGATGAATGCAAATGTTCCTCCAGTATTTTTTGATAACATACTGCATTCATCTTGCCATCAATTGTGACCAAATTTCCTGTGCCTTTGTAGCTCACACATCTCCAAAACATCAGTGATCCACCTCCATACCTTTTCATCATAGGCCTTGTTGTCTCCTCTCCAAATGTAGCATTTATGGTTGTGGCCAAAAAGCTCAATTTTGGTCTAATCACTCCAAATGACTTTGTGCCAGAAGGTTTGAGGCCTGTCTCTGTGCTGTTTGGCGTATTGTAAGCGGGATACTTTGTGGCATTTGCGTAGTAATGACTTTCTTCTGGCGACTCGACCATGCAGCCCATCTTTCTTCAAGTGCCTCCTTATTGTGCATTTTGAAACAGCCACACCACATGTTTTCAGAGAGTCCTGTATTTCACCTGAAGTTATTTGTGGGTTTTTCTTTGCATCTCAAACAATTGTACTGGCAGTTGTGGCTGAAATTTTAGTTGGTCTACCTGACCGTGGTTTGGTTTCAACAGAACCCCTCATTTTTCACTTCTTGATTAAAGTTTGAACACTGCTGATTGGCATTCTCAATTCCTTGGATATCTTTTTATATCCCTTTCCTGTTTTATGCAGTTCAACTACCTTTTCCTGCAGATCCTTTGACAATTATTTTGCTTTCCCCATGACTCAGAATCCAGAAACATCAGTGCAGCACTGGATGAAAGATGCAAGGGTCTGTCAGGTCGCATTGACTTTTTATACACACACACTAATTACTAGCAAACAGATCACAGGTGAGGATGGTTACCTTTTAATAGCCATTCAAACCCCTTTGTGTCAACTTGTGTGCATGTTATCAGGCCAAAATCACCAGGGTATGTAAACTTTTGAACTTGTGTGGAGCAATGATGGAGAATAAAATCTCCTAAGGGTCTGGTCATTTGAAAGGAAATGTTAATATCAAACTAAACCTATCAACTGTTTCCCAAATTAGTTTATGCCATGACTGATAACTGTCATGGTTGCTTGTGCTCTCAACTCAACTGTCAAGTCATCAAATGGCTGGACTGTATAGGATAGGAGGGTTTACTTCCAGTTTAAAGCAGTACTAGAGGCAGAAATACCTTTGCTCTCTAACTGGTGCCAACATCTTTTGTGTGCCGATCTTCGGCAATATTTATTGACTGATGTGAAACAACATAATTCCTGCATATGCAGAAGTTACTTATTCCGACATGCTGGCACCATGCCAGAAATGTAAAGTTAACTGCATGTTTCTGGTCCCAAGCACCACTCTGCAGCACACCGAGTTTAAAAGTGTATTTCACGCTAAATATGTTATTCTAGCTTTGGATAGAATGGGGAAAATGTAGAATTCCTGTTGGATTTTTACTGCTATGTTACAGAGATTTACTCTCTGCCCTGCTGTTTCACCAGACAGTAAGTGAGTGAAAATCTACAAAAGGGATAAAAGGCAGCAAAAAAATAAATAAAAAAAAATGACAGAAAGAAAAGCTAAGAAAAGCATGTTTTTTTCTGTCTATTGTGTAGCTATTGAATGGTTACTCTCATTTCCTGTCTGGTAAAATGTTGTTAAAAGAAAGAGGAAACCAGTCCATCAGAGCCCTGGAAGGCTCTGTCTTTTCCCCAAGTCTATCCAATACTAATGCTGGCCATACACTATACGAAAAACCGGCTGAAATTCGGTCATTTGGCCAGTTCATTCGTTTTTTGGCCAGTTTATGGGCACAAAATCGGTAATCATTGGGACGTTTGTGAGCTGAAAAAACGAAGGACAAGTTTGGAAATTTTATGCCGAACGAACGATAAATTGAAAGGTTAACGTGTTTCCCGTCCGAACTGTTTGCACTAGGTATATGTAAAAAAACCAACAAAAAATTGATTCATTTATGTCCACTCAACTATTTATCGGTCATTACATGATGGCACTATCGTTCGCTCTCGCGGCCGAATGTTCTTTTTCGAAAATGGGTTCGGGCCGATTTTTCGTATAGTGTATGGCCAGCATTGGGAAAATAAATTGACTTATACACTCCCATCTGCTCCAGTTTCATAAGTCTGCTTGCTAATAGCGGTGTTTGTTTCTTTCACAAGAACTTTATTGTTATAAGAACAAGCAATGGTCAACATAACAACCAGCATACATCACACAAGGAATAGGAATGAGCTCAACTGGGTTCAGACATGAGTCCTAGCCTGAACTATCCTGCCAGCAGTCAAAGTAGCAGTCAAATCATTGGCGACTGAGCCATTCCCCACCCCACCCGCATGTATACCTGTGGCTGTAAGGCGGGGAATTCCTGGGCCAATGATGATTGGCTGTCCGCTTTGACAGTTTCCTAGCGGGATAGCTTAGGTGAGTTCACAATCGTGTCCGACCATGCCTTAGCTCATCCCTAATTAGCAATAGGGCAAGAGCATGTAAGATATATCACAATAGTACAATCAAGAAGACTATAAGCATACAACCTAAAGCATTCAAAAGAGGCCATTTTATATTGTCTCAAGTCCTGATAATCTAGAGAAGATAAAAGAAAATAAAAATAATTTGAGGGAGTAGATGACAGAACCCTTATGTAATTGGTATAGCTGCAAAAAAAGGTAATTGTTTAGGCAACCTTTCTAGCATTATGTTGATGTAAAGACCGTTTAAAAGACCAAAGGAAAAAGAGCCAGACAGAGGTAATGATAGTGGGGGGAAAAGAGAAATGGGGGGGGGGGGTAACGGGAAATGGGAGGGATAGAAGCCAGGGGTAGGTAGGGAGTGCCCTGCACAATTACTGTCTGCCAAAGGCTAGGAGCGGGTCCTGGGGGCCATTTGACAAGATGTATGCAAACCAAGGGGTCCAGATTTTTACAACACCCAGTGAGAGATTGTCAAGAAAGATGATGAATAATATGTGAGTTTGTCTTACCTTTGGAGAAGAAGAGAAGTCCTTCCCTAGGGGAACAGAAAGGGGAACACTAACTGACTCTTCCTTCTTTGGTACAGGTGCAGGTGGAGCTGGGGCTTTCCTTTTCATTTTCTTCTCCATCTCAGAATCCATCACAGCTCTGCTCCGGCTTACATCTGGACTATCTTTTGGCTCATAAAATGGGTTTGACCTGCATTAACAGTAAAACATTTTTTTTATCCTCTGCAGAGGAACAGTGGTGTAAAGGACTTCTTTACAAAAGCATAGCATTCCCAGGAGCATTAAATTCACAATAGGAAAAGCAGATACAAATTACACGTTTCTTTTGCAACTGCTCTTTACTTTTAATTTTCCACTTTTTATTTGGATGCTTAGATGCAAATACATGAATAATAGATACGGTATATCAACCAACAACATAGCAGCCCTTTAAGTTGTAGCAGTAACATGTGCAGTTAACTTTTTTTTTTTTACCTTTTTACTTTTGAGCCATATTGTTGAAAAATTAGATACATATACCGACAGACAAATTTGCTGGTGCTTTTATAGCCTATTGAAACAATATTCCATTTCTCCGAAAAAGTGATGAAATTAAAATTGCCCATTAAAACAATAAACCAGTGTTTGGCGCCTACTCCAAAATCACACAAATTTAACAAAAACTGTAGCTGCCCCTTTAAAGCAGGGTTCCACTCAAATTTTTAACTTAATCTTACCCCCTTCAGTTAATTGCATAGATGTTCAAATGGCGCACGAAATTTTTTTTATCGCTGTAATTACCTTTATATTCTACTTTATTGTGGCACTTCCTAACTCTCCTCCCATGGGAGTAGGCGTGTTTATTGCCTTTCCCCAGTGCCGCACTGTCTCCTGGGAGCTTAGTGTCAGGCTTCCCAAGATTCAGTGCGGAAACAATGATCATGCGCGTGAACAAGCTGTGAATGAACAGCATTCACCGCATCCCGGAAATCAATGCTTGTGGGCTTCACATGACCACAAGCAAGATAGAAACAGCCAGCATCACATTTTTTAGGTTATTCTTCAGTACAAAAACAGAGGCGGAAATATTACACCCAAACTGAGTATTATTTTGGGACTAGCAAAGTGCCTCAATGACCTAAAAAAAAAAAAAAAAAAAAAGATTGTTTGCCGGACTTCCGCTTTAAAAAGGATAAAACCTCTTACAACATATACATAGTGAAGGTATGAAGCTTGGTTCTAAATAATGATAGAAGGGAGATGTGACAGTACAGTAATAAAAGTAATGTAATATAAATAGTAATAAAAATATAAGTAATTCTATAGTCCAATATTTCCAACACCAAAGTCAATCTTCCAACACAATTTTCAAAAATCCTTCACCGCTTCACTTCCAGGTCCTGTGTGACATCACGTCTGGGCCGGGCATCTGAAAACGAGGCTTGGAATGCACGCCGGCTCTATGCTGGTTACGGCGGTTACATCTCATCCTTCACACTGTATATGCTGTGCTGGCTTTCAGGCACCCATAAATGTGAGTGTAACCAACTTAATTTAAACTGCCAACCAATTTTAAATAAAGTTACTGCACCATGATACTTTATATCTATCTCCCGTTTGGTCATCATACATAGGAGTGATATCAAAATTAGAAGAATCTTTGTAGCACACACCAGGAGGAATCTTGGCTTTTGAGAACAAAAAAAAGGCATTTTGTCCAACCTGTAAAAAGGGGTTAAACATCTCTGGTGAGTACACATCCATATTTTGAGCACAAGCGGTGAAGGATTTTTGAAAATTGCGTTGGAAGATTGACTTTGGTGTTGGGAATTTATGACACTGGACTATGTACAGTAAATACTTAGATTTTTATTACAATACATTACTTTTATTACTGTACTTTCACATGTCACTTTTATCATTATTTATACCCAAGCCCCATACCTTCCCAATGTAAAAATTGTCCATTGCATACCTTCATGCCTTTAGTATGACAGAGTGAAGCAGATTAAAATCCCCTTGTGTGTGCTCTTTCTTTCCTGTCGCAGCACGTCTGAGCTCAAGGATGGTGCGATGTAGGAGACAGTGGACCACACATGTGCAAGGTTTTAAGAGCTCGCTACTGTGATGGCGATGGTGAGCAGTAACAGCTGGAAACATCTAATCCAGGGGTCACAAACTGGTGGCCCTCCAGCTGTTGCCAAACTACAAGTCCCATGAGGCATCGCAAGCTGGGTGCAATCTATTTATAGAGCAAGCTGGTGCAATCTATTTATAGAAACAGCTGGTGCAATCTATGTAAAGAACACGCTGGATGCAATCTATTTCTAGAACAGGCAGGTGCAATCTATTTATAGAACAAGCTAGGGTGCAGTCTATCTACAGAACATACTGGCTGCAATTAATTTAAAGCGCAAGCAGGTGTAATCTATTTATAGATAAAGCAGATGCAAACTATTTATATAACAAGCTGGGTGCAATCTATTAATAGAGATGGGATCATCCTGTCCTGCCTTATTGCCAGGATGCTGCTATGAAATTCCTAATCAATTTAAATGCCCTTGCATGTGCTGTCTCTTCCCTGATGCAGTAGCTCTGAGGTCAGCAATGTTGAGACAAAGGAGATAGCGCACCACAAATGGGCAGAGGTTTGAGAGCTTGCTCCTGAGATGAGGATGAGCAGTAATGGCTGGGACCATCTTAGCAATGTCCTAGCAACAAGGACCTTGTTGCTAGGATGCTGCTAAAACACTTCCAGTTGATTCAAACCCCCTTGCATGCACTCACTCTCTCCCCCTTTCCGCTGTAGGTCTAAGCTTACTGGTGCGGAGATGGAAGATATAGTGGACCAAACATGTGGGTGTTTGAGGGTTTCGCTCCTGTGATGACTGGTGAGAGCAGTAATGGCTGGGAGTGTCTTTGCAATGTCCTACAAACAAGACAGGACAGGATGATGCCATCTCTGAGAGTTTTTTAATCAGCCTTTTGGAGGTATATAAAAAGCCTACACCAAGCAAGGGTATTAAGCAACTTTAGTCAAAGCTGCAGTTTGTTTTTAACAAGATACTCCCCTTGCCTACATAAGAAGTTTTTTGGTAAAGGAAAACGAACCACTTAAGGTGTATTATCTGATCGCACCATGCATTGCTTTCTGAGCGACAGTGAACATAAGACAACCCAATTGGACTTCCCTGCTGTAAGAAAAACATTAAAAAGCCACACTGGAATTTGCAAATATGCATTTTGACAAGCCATAATGCTTCTAGGTGAATGCTCTTCAGTTATGGACAGACAGGCATGATTTTATGCCATATTTATTTGTTTTATGCATTTGTAATATTCTGTTGAATCAAATTTTCATTAAATATTGAATAAACAATTGTGGATACCATAAATTTTTAGTTTTCCAGTTATTTCAGAGAAAATTATGGGTTCCAAATTTGTCCACAGTGTGTGTGTATATATATATATATATATATATATATATATATATATATATATATATATATATATATATATATATATATATATATATATATATAAATAGGATTTTTTAAAACAGCTTACCTGTAAAATCCTTTTCTTTCGAAGGACACCACGGGACACAGAGCCACAGTAATTACTGATGGGTTATATAGGTATCACTGGTGATTGGACACTGGCACACCCTAATCAGGAAGTTCAACCCCCTATATAATCCCTCCCCCTGCAGGGATACCTCAGTTTTGTAGCCAAGCAATATAGTGTATTAGAAGAGGGGCGGGAACTCTGTGTCCCGTGATGTCCATCGAAAGAAAAGGATTTTACAGGTAAGCTGTTTTAAAAAATCCTATTTTCTTTCTCGAAAATCACGGGACACAGAGCCACAGTAATTACTGATGAGATGTCCCAGAGCAATGCTATCTGAAGGGGGGGGGACCAAAACCAAGTAGGGTGCAATCAGACCTGAGGACCCTGTACCGCTGCCTGCAGCACACTACGCCCAAAGGCGATATCCTCATGCCTTCTCACATCCACCTGATAGAATCTGGTGAATGTATGAACTGAAGACTAGGTTGCGGTCTTGCAGATCTGAGCCATCGAGGCCCGGTGATGCACTGCCCAAGAAGCACCAATAGCCCTTGTGGAATGTGCCCTGATCTGAAAAGGAGAAATCTTCTGTTTCAAACCGTAAGCTTGAATGATTAATTGTCGAATCCATTTAGAAATGGTAGCTTTTGATGCTACCTGTCCTCTACTGGGACCCTCTGGCAGCACAAACAAAACATCCGTTTACGAATCTGAGCAGTCGCTTCCAGATAGACCTTAACTGCTCTTACTACATCCAAGGAATGTAGTGATCTTTCCTCCGGAGAACAGGGATCTGGAAAAAAAGAAGGTAGAACAATGTCTTGGTTTAGATGAAAATCTGAAACCACCTTCGGTAAAAAACTAGGATGAGTGCGCAATACCACTCTATCCTTGTGTACAATCAAATAAGGCTCTTTGCAGGAAAGAGCTGCTAATTCTGATACTCTTCTAGCAGAAGAGATGGCTACCAGAAAAATTAACTTCCTTGTCAGCAAGACCAAAGGATTCTGACATATTGGTTCAAAAGGCTGTTTCTGTAACACAGACAGAACCAAGTTCAAGTCCCAGGGGTTTAAGGGTGCCTTAACCGGAGGATTAAGGTGCGTCACCCCCTGCATAAAGCTTCGGACCAAAGAATGCGAAGCAAGTGGCCGCTGAAAAAATACTGATAAGGCCGAGACCTGGCCCTTGATGGTACTCAAGGCCAGCTTCATCTCTAACCCCAATTGTAGAAAATCAAGAATTCTACCGATCACATACTTTCTGGGATGCCAACCCCTGGATTCACACCAGGATATATAAGCTCTCCAGACTCTATGATAAATAATTCTGAAAGCTGGCTTCCTTGCATTGATCAAGGTAGATATCACAGGACCTGAAAGCCCACGACTCTTCAGAACGTGGGTTTCAATAGCCAAACCGTCAAATTTAGCGTTTGTAAAGCAGGATGGAACACTGGACCTTGAGATAACAGGTCTGGTCGTACTGGTAGTGTCCACAGGGAACCCACCGTCATCCTTACTATTTCCGCATACCACGTCCTTCTGGGCCAAGTGGGAGCCACCAGAAGAACTGACTTCCCTTCCTGCCTGATCCTGCGAAGGAGTGGTGGCAGTAGCAGAATAGGCGGGAATGCATAAATCAGTGAGAACCGATGCCACGGAATCATCAACGCATCCGTCCCGCATGCAAGAGGATCTTTTGTCCTTGCCACAAATCTGTCTATCTTTTTGTTGAATCGGGATGCAAAGAGATCTACATCTGGGACCCCCCATCTTTGGCATATGTTCCAAAAGACGTCGGGATGCAGAGATCATTCCCATGGAAGTAACCACTGGCGACTTAAACAGTCCGCCTGCCAGTTCTCTATCCCTGGAATGAAAACTGCCGATATGCATGGCACATGCCTCTCTGCCCAGACTAAGATCTGGTTCACCTCTCTTTGAGCAGCTCGGCTCCGGATGCCTCCCTGATGATTGACATAAGCCACTGCTGTGGCATTGTCGGACTGGATCCTGACCAGGCAACCCAGTAGCCTGATAGTCCAGGCCTTTAGGGCTAGATATGCCGCACGGATCTCCAGTATGTTGACGGGTAAGCTCCTCTCGGTATTGGACCATACCCCTTGGACCGCAGACTGTTCCAGAACTGCTCCCCAACCCGACAGACTGGCATCTGTTGTTATCACCGTCCAGGTAACCGGTAGAAAGGATTTCCCCTTCTGCGGGTGTTCGGGTATTAGCCACCAATTGAGGCTGTGACGCACCGCATGAGACAGGTGCATCGGAAAGTCTAATGCCTGAACCTTTTTGTTCCAGGCCGACAGAATACTGTGTTGCAGCATTCTTGAATGAAACTGAGCATAGGGAATTGCTTCAAATGAAGACACCATCTTCCCTAGTAGCCTCATACAAAGGCGGACAGAAGGACCCTTCTTGGTCCTGACTGCCAGAATCAGCTCTCTTAAAGCAGTGATCTTTGCCTGAGGTAAAAAAAAAATTCTCCTGGCTTGTATCTATGATCAGACATAAATACTCCAGTCTTCTTACTGGTTTTAGGAAAGACTTTTCTAGGTTGAGGATCCAACCCAGGCGTTGCAGATACCTGACTGTGGTCCTCAAATTTCCGTTCAAGGAGGCTACCGACCGGTCTATCAAGAGCAGGTCGTCTAGGTATGCTATGACAGCTATACCCTGAGCCATTAATCTGGCCAGAGGAGGAGCCAAGATCTTTGTGAACACTCGAGGTGCAGTGGCTATCCCAAAAGGCAGAGCCACAAACTGGAAATGGCGCCCTCCTATCTCGAAGCGCAGAAACTTCTGATGAGCAGGAAAAATGGGCACATGCAGATATGCATCTCTGATGTCTATTGATGCCAGAAATTCTCCTCCCTGCAGGGTGGAGACTACGGTCCGAATTGATTCCACGCGGAAGGATTGAATCCTTAGGAATCGGTTCAGATCCCTTAAATCCAGAATGGGCCTGACATCCCTATTTGGTTTTTGGACCGTAAAAAGGTTGGAATAGAAGCCCAATCCTTGATCCTTCGCGGGAACAACTGCTTCTTCTCTGGATCTCTGGGGACACTTGACCTGAGAAAACGAGGAGAAGGAAATTCCTGAAACTCCAGCTTGTACCCTAAGGTTACCGTGGAGATTACCCATTTGTCCTGGAAATCCTCCTGCCAGAGCCCTGAGAACTGTCGCAGTCTTCCCCCCACTTGAGTGAGCGGGGGCACCCCTCATGCAGAGGCCTTAGTGTTTTGCCTAGTAGGCTTCTTCCCCCAGGACTTCTTGTCCCTGGGGTTGACTCTTGTCTCTGGACCGAGATGGAGGAGGCTGTCAAGACTGCCTGGAGTCTGAAGCCCCCGGCGCTGGGGAAAGAGTCCGTCTGAAAGAGGGACGCTTACTCTTCTTCTTAACAGGTAAGAGAGTGCTTTTCCCACAAGAGATTCTCTTGATATAGTTATCCAAGTCTTCTCCAAACAACCTTTTACCACAAAATGGAAACCCAGCCAGGAGCTTCTTACATGGTGCTTCGGCTGACCAATTTTTCAACCATAGGATTCTACGTATATGCACCAACCCCAGTGAAAGACGGGAGGTTTGCACGATAGAATCTCTAATGGCGTCAACAACAAAGCATAAGGCCGCTGGAAGGTTAGCCAACCCCTGGGCCTGCTGTTCAGGTAAAACTTTGATGACCTGCTTAACATGGTCTCTTAAGTATTGACAGACTCCAATCGCTGCTACTGCAGGTTGAGCCACTGAACCTGCTAAGGAGAAAACATCCTTCAATAGGGATTTCCTCTTTATCTACAGGATCCCTGAGCATCTGAGCATTGTCTACAGGACAAGTCAGACTATTATTTACAGAGGAAATGGCGGCATCAATGGCCGGTATTCCCCACATTTTAATAAACTTTTCTTCCATAGGATAAAGTGTAGAAAACTTTTTCGGCGGAAAAAACGTTTATCTGGGTGATCCCACTCAGCATAAAGGAGCTTTTCAAGTAAATTATGAACAGGAAAAGCCTGTGCTGTTTGAGGAGGTTTCAGTGACCCTAAAGAAGAAGGGGGTTCTTTAACGGATTCAGATATGGGCAACTTAAATGTGGAGCGGACCATTCCAGTAAGGATCTGCACTAAGACTTTCTCCTCTTGGGAAGTCGCAGAGGGTCCCTCTCCACCTGATTCCTCCGAAGAGGAATCACCCGTCCCATCCCAATCCTCTGAAAGGGATTCCTCTCCTTTATCCCAGGGCTCCTCTTCCTGAGGGTCTTGGGGAATAGAGGAAGGCCTAGTGCGTTTTCTTCCACCAAGTGAAGACGTATTAATGGCCATTAATCTTTCCTCTAAACCATTAATGGATGAGGAAAAAACCTCCTGTGTAATATATACAGGGGCTGAAGTGCCAGAAGCAGGTATGCCCCTGACCCCGACGGCTCTCCCTGGCTAGCTGTCCCTGGCCCCTCGGGGGGGGGGGGGAGATGCTGCAGACAGGGGGCCCTCAGAACCTGAACGAGATCCCCTAGTGTCTCTGGTTCTTGGGGTGTTTGATCCTCTTCTACCCATAGTGCAAAGCAACAAGGTGGAGGTATCAAAAAATGAACACTGACTGCTGAGCGATGTAGTCTGGCTAAAAGCCTTGCTACCCAATGCTCAGTCTGGCGTTACTTTAGTAAATGCTGCCTAGGAGAATGCCTGTGTCCCACCTTACATGCGACCGTCAGCTCTGTGTCCCTCCAGAAGGCTTAGTGCACCTGCAATTAGTGCCTTTAATAGCCTGCAACCGGTCCTGTGGGCGTCTGAGCACACTGTGCTGGCGCCCCCCCTCAACCGTGCCCCCCTTCGTTTTTTGAAAAAACGAGCGCTTCCCGCGCTAGCCGACCCTTCTAAACCAAACATGGAGGAGGCTGGGGGAGGGGGAGGAGGGATAGAGGCTGGTAATGATGGGCCTGCCTGTGTAATGGCGGCGGCGGCCGCGACGGCGGTGCAAATTCGGTGTCTAACCACCTTACAGATCACCTGCGGCCTCCCCCTAGTGTGGGGGGAGATATCCCTGAGGAGAGCCCCCCATCCCATCCTACCTGGAGCCGGCCGGAGGAGCTTGTACAGCGAACACTTGAGACAGACATCAGCATGAAAAGGTATGTGCTCTTGGCAGCCCCCGGTGGTCACAATAGGCATAGCATGCATTTACCTTAAAGGAGAAACCTACTAGAATTAAAAAATTCTGTGGAATCTCCCTTACCTTATCCAGCCGCAGGGTTCTGTTGTACAGACCCAATCTTCACCTCTCACGGTGGGCTCCATTTGAAAAAACCGTCAGAGACTGGGGCCCCCTACGAATAGGGAGATCCACAGTTCTGGCCCTGTAAAGCACCCGGCTAGAAGTTAGGCTAGAAAAAACATTTTCTAATATGCGGGGTCCAGCTCTCTAAAAAGAGAAGCGTTACAAGTAAAACCTTGTTTCTTCGGACACGAGGCCCGGGTACCATCCAATTCGGCCTAGAAAAGACACTTTGGAATGGATCCAGTTCGCCTGGCCTGCCCCAGTATAGGATATAGGATAATCCCTTTGGAGCTCAGCACAGGGCATCTTTACACGTCCATCACCTAAGACACTGGCGTAAAAACTGAGGTATCCCTGCAGGGGGAGGGATTATATAGGGGGTTGAACTTCCTGATTAGGGTGTGCCAGTGTCCAATCACCAGTGATACCTATATAACCCATCAGTAATTACTGTGGCTCTGTGTCCCGTGATGTTCGAGAAAGAAATATATATATATATATAGATATATATAGATAGACATATATCTATCTATATATATATCTATATACATCTATATATGTGTATATATCTATACCTGTGTATATATATATATATATATATATACACACATACATATACACACACACTTCAAAGAATCAGTGACTGTATTGTATTGCAGTATCTTGATGAGTCTTCAGCTTACAATGACAATTTCTGCCATGAAAAAATCATTATGCAACAGTCTTCAGGGATTTACTCAATGCAGAACAACGTCATTCTGGGTTATGGGCTCTGGGTTATGGCACATTTTCTGCTTTTTGGAATGTGGTAATCCTAATTTGGGCACAAGGTGGCACTGTGTGCCTGATGTCATTTGACTTAACAGAGAGAGAGACAAAGCAAGAACTATTTAAAAGGTAAACTGATGATTAGAAAAAATAAATAAATCAATAAATAAATCACCAATTCACCATAAAGAGAAGCTGAAAGGACATAACAACAAAAGCTCACTACTGTAGCTGTGACATAGGAGGAAAATAAAATACAATGGTGTGTTTTTAACCCTTTTCTGAGCTGAAAATAAATAAAAGACAAAGCTGGGTTAAATTTAAAACAATGGGCCCAATTCAGGAAAGGAAATTGCATGCAATATTTGGGTCACATGACACATTTTCCCAAATATTGCATGCGATACTGGAAATGTCAATTCACTATCCCTTTATGCGGTATTTACTTGAAAGCAAAAATGCTCAGTAAATGTTGCATAAAACAGCCTTTAAAAGTCAATTTATTAAAGTAAATAAATAAATACATGTGTTAAATTAGTAGCGGTCCAGTCATGTAATATTTAAGGAACTTATGAAGTTTCAGCTGCTTGTTAAGGAGCTGGCACCTGCCATGTCCTTAACAACCAGTGACTCTGCTGTCAGTGGGATTCATTTTGGGTCTGGTATGGATTTTGAGGGGGACCCCACGCCAAAAATTCAAAAATGGGAAAAAAAAATTCATATCAGACCCTTATCTAAACATGTAGGCAAGCAACCCACCACCGGAACTGAACCATAGCAGCATGCCCCATTCAATGATGTCACAAGTGGGTGGGGGACACCCAGTGATGTCACCGGGTGACCCCCCCACCCCTTAGTTTATTTAGTGGCGGGTGGAAAGCAGACGTCATTCATTGTGACTGACACTGGATTTACTTTAGGGCATTTTTTTTTACTAAGGACATTTCGAAAACTGGCTCTGGGTTTCTATTCACTCTGGCCATTTTATTTGGGACTGAGTACCCCTGCTCATTCACATGAGGGGTGGATGGGATCTGGGGGGCCTCCTTGATAAAAGGGGCTTTTTAGATACCAATAAGTCACCCATGGCACTACCCCCTCCATATGTTTAGGTCATGTGGCCTGGTATGGTTTGGGGGCGCTCAATCCCCCTTTCCTGGCCTGCATGCTCGTATAAGGGTCTGGTACAGATTTTGGAGGGGACCTCAGGCCAACTTAAAAAAAAAAAAAAAAAACACAGACCCGAAAGGGGGGGGGGGGGGGGGGAAGTTATCACGCTGTTTTTTTTTTTAAGGATATTGTTTAATTCCAGGTCTTTTTTTCTTTATATCCTGCTGTCAGCCAGAAATCCAGGATGCAGCAGGTGCCTGCTGCCTAAAGCGGAACTATGTTTACCTTGGATCCAGCGATGTGACGCCCAAGAAAAGAGCTCCCTGCCGGCGACTGACATCTTCGGGTGGCTGGTTTCCCAGTCTCCATTGCTGGCCACATTAATTGGCCGACCGGGGGTGCTGTCATTCCAGTGTATGCGTGCGCAGCTCACTGTACAGAGGTGGACAATGGAGCTTTTTTAGTGACATGAGTTGAGTCTTGGTGCAGTTAACATCTGGGTGTTATAGGAAGGAACCTGTTACAAGGATGGAATAGCATTCAAAACAACTTTGGTTGAGGTAACCAACTAAACACTTGTTATTCTTATGCCATATGCTCCAAGTTCACAGGATGAGATTGACCCCTTGTCTACCAGAGCAATTTATTCATTTTTTGCACACATGTAATCTGCATTTTTTGCTAGAAATTAGTGTACAAATGCTGGTAATTGCAATTGTTTATATTGCATGATATTTGTGCAGTTATTGACCAAACACACATTTTCAGGAAAAAATTCACCAAAATAAAAAATAGAGCAAACACAATAATATACCCAATTCTTTGGGTAAAAATATAAGACAGGATTGGGTCAAGTAAATAGATACCAAGCATGTCAAGTGTTAAAATGGCACACGTCTGTGGAAACTAACCCCAATTTATTTTTTTTTAAAAGCTTTTACAGGTTTATCAGCTGAGAGTTGGCTGTGAACTATAAACCTAAAATGATTGCTCTCATTCTGACATTCGCAACAACACCTTACACGTTTGGAGCTATTACCCCAATGGGACAACCCCCCCTACTCTATTCAAAAATTTAAAACAAGTTTTGACTTTACTTGTACTTTAACATCTGAGATTCCTTCTAATGCATTTAGAAAAAATACAGCCCATTGCCTCCAACTTCAGCATGTAGAGAAATCCTCGTAGGAAATGCTGCCAAGTGATAGTTATTTATTCTAGAAAAAAAGACTATTTAAAAGGGGGTTCCGGCCGCTATTTATTTATTTTTTTTAAAAGTCAGCAGCTACAAACTCTCCTGCTCTGCTGCTCCACGCTCACTGGAATGCTGAGCTGTGGAGGGGCGGGGAGTGGCTGTCTTAGCCTCTCAGCGAGAGGCTGAGACAGTCATCAGTCTAGGCACCTGGAGGATCCAGACTTCCGAAGACGGGATGACACGATGCCTGGACTGAACTTGGTGACGTCAGCAGAGAGCAAATTTCAGACCGCTCTCTGCTGAAAACGGGTCACAGGAGTGCAAAACGAATTGCACTCCTGTGACCCTTAGGAGAAGCCCAGCCACACGATCCCAAACTGGACTTCTCCTTTAAATAAGTAAGAGATGCATGTGATACAAAGACTTAACTACACAGCACAGCAGAGCTGTAGAGAAAGCACAAGTACACGCACAAAGATAGGAGTCATAGCACAGATGAAATAGATACTAGCAGCACGGAGCCACAAGATGCTCGGCCAGAGACAGAGAATTTTTAGTTAACAGAATGCAGAAAGTGCAAGGCACAAAATTGCAGAAAACACAGTGAAGTACTAAGATAGAAGAGATCACAGAGGTACACAGCACAAGAAGGTGGTACCAAGGTGGAGCCAAAGGCGAAAAATTAATGCAAAAGAAGGCATCAGTAGATGTAAGCCACAGGGTTGTATAGAGCAGTGTTTCTCAACCTTTTACGGTGATGTACCCCTGCAGATCTGAAAAAAATTCCCCCGTCTCGAGAAAGTAATTTGTTAATGTTTGGGTGTCATAGTTTCTGTGTGTGTGTAATATCAGTATGTGTTGTGATGATTTCTGTGTGTGTTTGTGTGCAAAATCATCAAATGCAGCCTCACCAGTGTCCTTCAATGCAGCCTGATCGTTGCCCATCAATGCAGCCTGATCGTTGCCCATCAATGCAGCCTGATCGTTGCCCATCAATGCAGCCTGATCGTTGCCCATCAATGCAGCCTGATCGTTGCCCATCAATGCAGCCTGATCGTTGCCCATCAATGCAGCCTGATCGTTGCCCATCAATGCAGCCTGATCATTGCCCATCAATGCAGCCTGATCGTTGCCCATCAATGCAGCCTGATCATTGCCCATCAATGCAGCCTGATCATTGCCCATCAATGCAGCCTGATCATTGCCCATCAATGCAGCCTGATCATTTGACCAGTTGATAACCTCCCATGGCTTCCAATACCACCTCTATGCCGATGACACACAGATCTATCTCTCCACTCCTCAACTCACCCCCTCTAACTCCTCACAGATCTCAAACTTGCTGAATGACATATCGGTATGGATGTCACACCACTTCCTCAAACTTACCGTATATACTCGAGTATAAGTCGTTCCGAGTATAAGTCAAGGCCCTAATTTACCACAAAGTAATGGGAAAAACGTATTGACCCGAGTATAAGACGAGGGTGAGAAATGCACAGCTACTGTAAGTGGAAAAGAGGGTCAACAATGCCCATTTGCAGCATCACTGTGCCCATTTGCATGCCTCACTGTGCCTATTTGCAGCCATAGTTCCCCTGAACTTCAAACTCGGTAGTTAAGGGTTCCTAGATGCCCCCTAGCTGCAGCCAAAATTTGGGGTCTCTGAACCCAAAGGGTCCCGAAATGACATTGCTGCAGATGGACACAGTTGACCGAATTTGGGGCCCCGTATCTCGGGGCCACTTAGTGCTAAGAACCCCAAATTTGGTGTGCAAACCCAGTGGAACTAGCACCATAACATTTCCAAAGCTGGGGTTTCTAGCACTAAGTGGCCTCGAGATACAGGGCTCCAAAAATCCGTTCAGAAAATGTCAAGCACTTTTCTGCAGCAGAGAATGACATTTTCCGAACCTATTTTGGGGCCCCGTATCTCAGGGCCACTTAATGCTAGGAACTTCAGCTTTGGATATGTTATGGTACCATTTCCACTGGGTTTGCACACCAAGTTTGGGGTTCCTAGCACGAAGTGGCCCTGAGATACGGGGCCCCAAATTCGGTTCAGAAAATGACATTTTTTGCTGCAGAAAAGTGCTTGACTCGAGTATAAGTCGAGGGGGGCACTTATTTCCCGCCTCGACTACTGCAACTCTCTCCTTAATGGCCTACCCTTAAGCAGGCTATCCCCCCTTCAGTCTATTATGAATGCTGCTGCTAGACTAATACACCGCGCTAATCGATCCGTGACTGCTGCTCCTCTCTGCCAATCTCTTCACTGGCTTCCCCTACCCCACCGTGTAAAATTCAAAATGCTAACCATAACATACAAGGCCATTCACAACATCGCCCCCATCTACATCACCAACCTCATCTGCAGATATCGCCCAAATCGCCCCTCCGCTCCTCCCAGGACCTCCTGCTCTCTAGCTCCCTTGTTACCTCCTCCCATGCTCGCCTTCAGGACTTCTCCAGAGCCTCTCCCATCCTCTGGAATTCCCTGCCCCAGTATGTCCGATCAGCCCCTACCCTGTCCACCTTGAAGAGATCCCTGAAAACTCATTTATTCAGGGAAGCCTATCCCACACCCACATAACTGTCCCTGAGCCACCCCCATCAAATCATTCTTTGCAGCTATTACCTTTTGTACCACCACCCCCCTCCCTTTAGAATGTAAGCTCTACGAGCAGGGCCCTCCTGTACCTTTTGTATTGAACTGTACTGTAATTGTGTTGACCCCCTTATACATTGTAAAGCGCTGCGTAAACTGTTGGCGCTATATAAATCTCATATAATAATGATAATAATAATCATTGCCCATCAATGCAGCCTGATCAGTGTCCATCACTGCAGCCTCACCAGTGTCCATCACTGCAGCCTCACCAGTGTCCATCACTGCAGCCTCACCAGTGTCCATCACTGCAGCCTCACCAGTGTCCATCACTGCAGCCTCACCAGTGTCCATCACTGCAGCCTCACCAGTGTCCATCACTGCAGCCTCAACAGTGTAGTGTCCATCAATGCAGCCTCACCAGTGTCTGTCAATGCAGCCTGATGAGTGCCCAACTGCAGCCTCCCGAGTGCCCACCAATGCCTGAACGAATTGCACTCCTCAATGCAGCCTCACCAGTGTCCATCAATGCAGCCTCACCAGTGTCCATCAATGCAGCCTGATCAGTGCCCAACTGCAGCCTCCCGATTGCTCACCAATGCAGCCTCACCAGTGTCCATCAATGCAGCCTCACCAGTGTCCATCACTGCAGCCTCACCAGTGTCCATCACTGCAGCCTCACCAGTGTCCATCACTGCAGCCTCAACAGTGTAGTGTCCATCAATGCAGCCTCACCAGTGTCTGTCAATGCAGCCTGATGAGTGCCCAACTGCAGCCTCCCGAGTGCCCACCAATGCCTGAACGAATTGCACTCCTCAATGCAGCCTCACCAGTGTCCATCAATGCAGCCTCACCAGTGTCCATCAATGCAGCCTGATCAGTGCCCAACTGCAGCCTCCCGATTGCTCACCAATGCAGCCTCACCAGTGTCCATCAATGCAGCCTCACCAGTGTCCATCAATGCAGCCTGATCAGTGCCCATCAACGCAGTCTCACCAGTGCCCATCAACGCACCCTCACCAGTGTCCATCAATGCAGGTCTGGGATTAAAAGTAAAACTTCTGTCTTTGCAGATGACACTGAGAATTGCAGTGGAATAACGTGCTTACAGGATGTCTGCAATTTACAAGCCAAACTCTTATTGGGCAACTAAGTGGCAAATGAGGGAACTCAGAGGGAACTGAATCTATTCCCTCTTGAAAAGAGGAGATTAAGGGGTATATGATCAACAAGTACAAATACATAGGTGGTCCATATAGTGAATTTGGTGTGGAGTTATTCACAGAGGACAAGGGGGTACACTTTACGTCTATAGGAAAAAAGATTTCTTCTCTAAATACGGAAAGGTTTCTTCACAGCAAGAGCTGTGAAAATGTGGAATAGACTTCCTCCAGAGGTGGCTCTGGCAAGCTCAGTAAATTGCTTTAAAAGAGAAGTATAGTTTTGTTTTTTTCCCCCTTTTATACTTACCTAAATGGATGCTGCATCTGTCCCCCCGGCATCTCTTGACTGAGAACTAAGTCACCGAACACCACCGATGGCTCGGTTCTCACAGATCCCCCAGAGGAGAGCTGCTGATTGCCAATTGTGCTCATTGGAGCGCTGAGCCGTGGGGGGGGGGGGTGCGGGGATCGGGCGTCTCAGTCTCTCAGCGGCTCACTGAGTGGCTGAGACGGGCATCAGTCCAGGCACCTGGCAAATCCAGACTTAATTGTCATGATGACGTGGTGCCTGGACTGATTCCAGTGACGTCAGCAGAGAGCGGTCTTCAGACCGCTCTCTGCTGAAAACGGGTCACAGGAGTGCAAAGCGAATTGCACTCCTGTGACCCATAGGAGAAGTCCAGCCAAACTAGCTCAGGCTGGACTTCTCCTTTAGAAAAGGCCTGGATTATTTCCTAAATGTACATAATATAACTGGATACTAACATATCTAGGTAAAGTTGATCCAGGGAAAATCTGATTGCCTCTCAGGCTCTGAAGAAAAAGATGCTACCTTCGAAACGCGTCAGCCAGCAGCAGTCTGCACGTCTTCTCCATAGGATCTGGAGACTGCCACCAGTGGACTGATCACCACTAGCCTATCATTATTTATTATTCAAGCGTGATTTTCATCCACCCTTGTGAGTCTTCAGACCGCTCTCTGCTGAAAACGGGTCACAGGAGTGCAAAGCGAATTGCACTCCTGTGACCCATAGGAGAAGTCCAGCCAAACTAGCTCAGGCTGGACTTCTTTAAAAAAGGCCTGGATTATTTCCTAAATGTACATAATATAACTGGATACTAACATATCTAGGTAAAGTTGATCCAGGGAAAATCTGATTGCCTCTCAGGCTCTGAAGAAAAAGATGCTACCTTCGAAACGCGTCAGCCAGCAGCAGTCCGCACGTCTTCTCCATAGGATCTGGAGACTGCCACCAGTGGACTGATCACCACTAGCCTATCATTATTTATTATTCAAGCGTGATTTTCATCCACCCTTGTGAGTAGTAGTTTTCATGGGTTCTTTTATAATAAACTTTTTTAGGGTTAATGCACAAGGCCGGTGCACCCTCTAGAACATCAACCTCCCTGATTTTTTTTTTTAATATAGTCTTCCTTTCAGGCTTAGTGTATTTGAAAGCTTTATTTTACCTTGCTGCTTGTTTGTTAAGTATAGACATTACAGATATCACAGCCACAATATACGTATCTATTGTACTTGTGCACTTGAGCCAGCTAGCCCAAGCACAGGTCAAGGTATGTTTCATTAACCGATATTGTACGTTGGCCTTAAATTAAAGCAAAGTACAGTCATTCGTCTTGGTTTAGATCAGCCCTGTTTTGAACAACCTATGGGAACCAACCAAAAGCAATAGACGTTTCTAATAAGGGCGTGTGTAGAGCAGTGTGCATCTTTTAAGGACATTAATTCTACTCAGCCAATGCTTCTCCCTATCCAGTGAAGTGCAAGACGTCGCTATTGATCACAGAAATATGAGGAGATTGCAGTTGTCCAGGTGATGAACACACATATACTAAGTTACCAGTGATTGACAAAGCTTTTAAAGGTATTATCACTTCATTGCTCCTCACAAACAGTGACACTTGAGAAACAAAAGACAGGTCAAGTGTCAAAAAGAAAACTGGCGAAACAAAATGGAAGAGCACGGTTCAGAGGAAAAATACAAGAAACAAGAGCAACATTTTGTGTGGAAAGAAACACAGCTGTCAATTTGCCGAACGTTTAGGAGTCATCTTTACACAGGCAGTGTGACATGAAGATAAAGATGAGGGTGATAACTGAACAAGATGGAAGAAGAAAGAAACATTGTTTGCTTTTGTTCTGCTGGCTCTAGAGAATACAATATACTGAGCAAAGTTGTTAGTAGACGGTCTGTGGAAGAACAAACACAAGGCAAGAAACAAGAAATGTACAAAAGGGATGGGAGAACGGTTCGGCCCGAGCATAAGTTCGGGCCGAACTTTGGTTGTTCGGATGTTCTGCAGATCACCGAACAATATGCGGTGTTCGGGGCAAATTCGAAAGCCGCCGGAACACCGTTAAAGTCTATGGGACATTAACATGAAAAATCACAAGTGTTCATTTTAAAGGATTATATGCAAGTTATTGTCATAAAAAGTGTTTGGGGACCCGGGTCCTGCCTCAGGAGATATGTATCAATGCAAAAAAAAGTTTTAAAAACTGCAGTTTTTTCAGGAGCAGCGATTTTAATAATGCTTAAAGTGAAACAATAAAAGTGAAATATTCCTTTAAATTTCGTACCTGGGGGGTGTGTATAGTATGCCTGTAAAGTGGCGCATTTTTCCCATGTTTAGAACAGTCCCTGCACAAAATGACATTTCTAAAGGAAAAAAAGTCATTTAAAGTACTCGCGGCTATAATGAATTGTCGGTCCCGGCAATACAGATAAAAGTCATTGAAAAAAACGGCATGGGATCCCCCCAGTCCATTACCAGGCCCTTTGGGTCTGGTATCGATTTTAAGGGGAACCCCGCGCCAAAATTAAAAAAAAATGGCGTGGGGTCCCCCAAAAATCCATACCAGACCCTAATCCGAGCACGCAACCTGGCAGGCCGCAGGAAAAGAGGGGGGACGAGAGAGCGCCCCCCCTCCTGAACCGTACCAGGCCACATGCCCTCAACATGGGGAGGGTGCTTTGGGGTAGCCCCCCAAAGCACCTTGTCCCCATGTTGATGGGGACAAGGGCCTCATCCCCACAACCCTTGCCTGATGGTTGTGGGGGTCCGGTATGTAAACGGGTGGCCCCGCCCCCTCTGACGCCCTGGGAAAGCCATGGGGAAGTCCCCGTGCGTCAGAGGGGGGCGGGGTTCCGGGAACATTACCGTGTGGCCCCGCCCTCAGTTACAAGAGAACTGTCAAAGCAAAGACGCATTATACAGCGGGTGCCTCCCATGGAGGCGGGTCGGTCGCAGCTTTGTTTTTGTTTTTTTTCGGTCTGTCGGCGGAGCGAGAGAAGAAGATGAATGGACTTCGTGGGACATTTTTATTTTTTAATAAAGGACTTGTCCCAACCTGTGTCTTGTCTTTTTTACCATTTTGACACTTTTTTTGTGAAATGGTAGGAGTACATTTGTACCCCATTACCATTTCATACAGGGGGGGCCGGAATCTGGGGGTCCCCTTGTTAAAGGGGGCTTCGAGATTCCGATAAGCCCCCCGCCCGCAGACCCCCACAACCACCGAGCAAGGGTTGTGGGGATGAGGCCCTTGTCCTCATAAACATGGGGACAAGGTGCCTTGGGGGGCTACCCCAAAGCACCCTCCCCATGTTAAGGGCATGTGGCCTGGTACGGTTCAGGAGGGGGGGCGCTCTCTCGCCCCCCCTTTTCCTTCTTTTCCTGCGGCCTGCCAGATTGCGCGCTCGGATAAGGGTCTGGTATAGATTTTTGGGGGGCCCCCACGCCATTTTTTTAAAAAAAATTGGCGCGGGGTTTCCCTTAATATCCATACCAGACCTGAAGGGCCTGGTATGGAATTTGGGGGGGCCCCACACAATTTTTTTTCTTAAATTTTGGTTTGGGGTTCCTCTTAATATTCATACCAGACCCAAAGGGCCTGGTAATGGACTGGGGGGATCCCATGCGTTTTTTTTCAATGACTTATATATTAGGCCTACATGTTCTATTCTGTCTTAACAACCTCCACTAAAATATGGTCAAAGTCTAGGATTGTAGATTAAGGCTGTAAATAAGGCGCAAGGTGAACAATTGGATCTGAATAATTTGGCTTGATGTGATTTGACACACACAGGATGCCTCAATGCAAATCTTTGACAAACAGTTATGACAACAGTACAACATGTTATAAGGGAAACTACTGTATACAATATTAAAATCAAAAACGTGTAGCGCTGTCAAACCATGCCCTTAATGATTAAAGTGCAAAAAAAAAAAAGATCTAATAAAAGCGATAAAGATGAAAATGTGAAAAAATTATTTTTTTTTTTCATTTTTTTTTCCGATTAAAACAGCAATACGTTCGGTTATATGTTGCCGAAATGGAGTGCAGTAGATCCCTTGGAACATGGCTGCCACGTTAGTAGTCTTGGACTACGAAAACATGGCGGTGCGGATCACGCTGGTTTTGAATACTAGCAGCACTGCTCCCTAGTGTTCGGCAACAGAAATTTTCTCTGAACATAAGGAAGTGATGTGAGCACCACTGACCCTTACTGCCTCACAGAAGTCCCATTGGACGAAACGTACGTCAGGCTGGAATGGAGCAGAGGTGCTGTCCGAACACTCGTGGAGGGTGCTGGACACACAAATGTTTCCATTTTGAGCCCAATTTTATCGTTTTTGTTGTAAGTACAACTTTTATTAAACACCTGTATGTTTTTAAATGAATGTTGCGCAATGAGGACTCTGAAGTTTCCTTGACTGATGAGAACTGTGGGGTATACATCTGCAGAATCCAATTAAGCAGGCTGGGCAGTAGATGCGGCTGAGCCCATTGTGAGGGGTGAAAGCTCACTAATGTGCATATAGACCCTGGAGGGTCTAAAAATCTGGTAAGCAGATACATTTACCCTATCTATCCTGTGGGGAGCACTGGGTGTCTTCACAAATTGAGCATTGGATCAGCACATGTTTTGAGTTCTCTTTATGGATGTGGAATTGGGACGCTTGGACTATTAACAATTTTTCTTTTTTTCACGTTTTCATCTTTATTGCATTTATTAGATTCTTTATTTTTGAACTTTAATCATTAAAAGGCATGGTTTGACAGTGCTACGCGTTTTTGATTAAAATTTTTTTAATATGAAGTGTACATTGATGTGAGAGCTGCTGTCAGTCACGGATCATCCGTGCCGCTTATATAATTTTATCTACTTTTTATGCACTTAGAGCAATATCACTTGTTTACTGTATACAATATATCTGAAACACACACTGTAGATTGTCACTGTACGGCTTATCTGGACATCATAAAAATATGAATATACTGTATATTTATTTTTAAAAACCCTTTAATCTAGTTATGAATGAACTAAATCAATTTTAAAATGCAAATTTTCCAGTCAATTTTTATATAAGCATAATTTCTATACAGCAAATTTACAGATGGAGGGTAGCAATCTAAACTAATCAGGAATCCACTGTTTTGGACAATACTGTGAATCCAACAATGTGAACATATCTACAGAAGCAAACAGCACAATGCTGCTGTTACTCTCTTTACTGTTCAATCAACAGGCCTGGGAAGAAGTAGTGACTAAGGCTGGCCCATAGACAGAGTGAATTTCTTTCCTGCAACCACGGACTCAATTCCTTCCTAGCCATTGTGTTCTCCCGCTTGCAATAATAGCATCTAAAATCTGGCCGGTTGGTTGTACCCAAGTTTATTGATCGTTCAACTTGGGTACATTCAGCCTGCCCATACGTGGTTTGAATCTCAGCTGGATCCTGCTGCACCAGCCGAAATTCAAACTATCTATGGCCAGGCTTGAAGTGGTTGTAAAGGCACAAGGTTTTTTTTTTTTTACCTTCATGCATTCTATGCATGAAAGTAAAAAACCTTTAGTGTGCAGCATCTCCCCCAGCCCCCCAATACTTACCTGAGCCCCCTCTCGATCCAGCGAAGATCTTACCTCTATGAGGACTCGCACTCTTGATTGGCTTTTGGCAGTAGCGCTAGCGATTGGCTCCCTCTTCTGTAAATTACAGCCAGTGAGCCAATCAGAAGGAGGGGGCGGGCAGGGCTGAGCCACAGCTCTGTTTGTGAATAGACACACAGAGCCACAGCTCCGGAGGATGCCTGCTTGGGTGCCCCCACAGCAAGCTGCTTGCTGTGGGGGTCCCCGGCAGGAGGGAGGGGCCAGAAGCCCCCGCGTGGGACCCAAGAACAGGAGAATCTGGGATGCTCTGTGCAAAACCAATGCACAGAGCAGGTAATTATAACATGTTTGTTATTTTAAGAAAAAACCCTCAAAACTTTAATATCACTTTAAGGCAGGACATAAGATTGTGCAGTTTTCTTTCACCACTGGTGGAAGAAAAGACAATTGCTCAATTCCCCCATCAACACAGTCAGTGTTGATGGGGGAACCCCTCACGCAGCACTATTGTGTTCTTCCAGAGGGGAGCCTTTCCCCTGCTGGCAAAACAGTGATTAATGTTGCTGGCTATAGCCAATGGCACCAATTGTTCTGGAAAAACCCACCAGCCTAGTTGTACACAATGCCCATACATGGATCGAAATTCGGTGCATTCGATGTATGGCTGGCTTTAGCAGATAGAATTTGAGCAGTTATTTTTTCCTATAACCAGTCAGACATGTTAGTGCTATTAGTTAGTTACAAGGTTAAAAGATTATTCATATTATAATCCTATTATAACATACCTATCTTGAAATTAAAAAAATCTGAACAAACAAGACAATAGCTGCCTTTTGAGAGTATTTACAAAGAGACGGAGAAATATAGAGCGATAGATAGAGCGATAAATAGATACTGATTATTTACAAGGGATTTCTGAAAATATCTTCAATATTACTATAGGAAAGTAAAAAAAATACCAGCTCATCCTTAAACACTTGCTAAATATTGTTAAAAACATAAAGCAATTCATGATATAATCACTTGTAAATGAACACAAATGTGTTGCACAATTATATTAATGTTTTCTACAATACGAAAAGTGCATCCTAATATTGAAGGCTCGAACAAATCTAATAGCATGACATTAAAGGTTCGACCTGCTTTCCAGCCAGTAAATTAAAAAGCCTATTTGCATTACTTTGAAGTAGAGAGTGCACAAAGGCTAATATGGCTAATGGGAAAAAAAACTCAGGGCAAAAATCAAATGGAGCAATTTGGAAATGAAGAACAGAAATTTCCCTGACTGAGAGGTTGTAATCCATCAGATGTATTATTTTTTTCACCCCTGTGCAACCTGTGCTTTCCCACTAACCATAATGCAATCAGGAGTATGTGAAGAGTATTAGATTTCAGCAGGGCTGCAGCCAGATCTGAGGTGTCACAAATTGAGTTAGCCCCAGAGTCTGAACAATGATGAACATCTTACTCAGAGAAAAAAAACCTCACATAATCATTAAGATCAGTTATATTTTGCATAATTAGATCTCTACAGTATTCACTAAACAGCAAGATAAAAACCTGCTGAAAGGATGAACTGCACAGTATATCTGCATCCACTTTTATATTTACTATTTTCCACATAAGGGGGTCATTGCTGCAATTTATAAGTACTATGGCACTATTGCCCCCCTTCCCCCGTCCTTTTTTACTTACCTGAGCTTGATCTACCTCCAGCGATGTGCAAAAGAGCCTCGGCTCTTCAGGGACTTTCCCTCCTCATAGGCTGAGACAGCACCGGGAGCCATTGGCTGAGACAGCACCGGGAGCCATTGTCAATTACAGCTAGTGAGCCAATGAGAAAAGAGAGGAAGGCAGGGCCGAGCCACAGCTCTGTGAGTGAACGGAGGACACACAGAGCAGCGGCTTGGCCGTGAGCCTTTTTGGATGCCCCCATTGCAAGCTGCTTGTTTTGGGGGCACTCAGTAGGAGGGAAGGGACAGGAGCACCGTCGGGGGACCCGAGAAGAGAAGGATCTGGGCTGCTCTGTGCAAAACTACTGCACAGAGCAGGTAAGCATGACATGTTTGTTATCTAAAAAAAAAAAAAATAGCTTTTAATATTACTTTAATTTTGACTGTGCTTAGACTTTCAGTACTTAGTTAGCTACTGACCTGGAACAAGCCTGCACTTGGTGAAATATGGTAACCCCTGAGAAACACATACGGAGGGAGCAGAGCGATTTTCTTAATGCCTTAACATTCACAAGGCCCAATCCACAGAGTTAAAACACCAGGATAAGGATCCTTACTCTGAAACAATTGACAGTTATTTTTAGCCGAGTCTCATGAGATTTGAAAATTACAGTCACATGGCTATAATAAGGATCCTTATTCTTGTGTTAACGCTTTGTGATGTGAGCCTATTATGTTTTTATACACTTCACTGACCTTACAGAGCTGAATGGGCAATAGACTCTTATCTCTGAGCAAGGTTTGCTTTAGTGAATACTAATGAGTACATAGATACTACAATCGTTTCTACCAAAAAATGAAACCTACAGATTTTTACACCATAATAATTACTGAGAAATCAATCCAACCCAAGACAGAAAATCACACATGTACAACACTGCAATTTTCTAAGCTGTATGTTCAATGCACAGACTTATTGTGTAACCGACACACCCTGCTTTTATATTATGCAATGCTTGTTATATTCTCACTAATTAAAATACATCAGTCACAACATAACATTTTCAAAAGCAATAACATTTCTTATTATAGCTGATTGACAGAATCAACTATGTTAACTTAGTAAAAATGTATCAAAACTAAGCCTGTCTAGGAAAAAAAAATGTTTTATAAGAAAATGTAATATTAAAAGAGAGGTTTCGCTATGTGCTCTGCCCCTCCAGTGCTCACTGGAGAATTAGGCTGTGGAGGGGGCAGGAGTGGCTGGCTCAGGCTCTCAGCAAGTCACTGAGAGGCTGAGCCAGGTGCCGCTCCATGCATCTGGGTAGATCTTTCTTGAGCATGGGACCAGATGAGTAATGTCAGCCAACAGCGGAATTTAGTTGATGGAATGGTGCTGACCATTCACAGAGAAGGTGGTGGTGACAAGAGCAGCAGGTAAGCATTTGGGGACAAGGGAGGTAGCACATGAACTGTGGCAATTTTTTATTTTAAAGGATAAGTTCACCTTTGTATGAAAAATTATAAATGCACATCTTTTTGCAAGTAAAAAGTGCATTTAATATTTTTTGTATTAGGAGCCTGTAAAGCATTGCACCAGCGATCAGTAGATCACTGATGCCATGGAGATCTCCTGCACACTGTCAGTGTATCTGCTTACCCGTACATCCTGTACGGGTAAGCCGATACTCCCTGACAGGAAGACTCAATGAACCACACAGTGCTACTTAGCAGCTGTTGGGACTTGTAGTTCATTCATACACAAAGCTCTGTGTATGAATGACGCACGGACATGTGGGCAGAGCCCCGTGCGGGCGTGCTGCTTTCAAAAAGTGTCAGCTAGTACAGGGAACTTCTCCCTGTACTCCTGCCACAGGGAGGGGGGGTTGCGGGCGGCAGCTGCAGCAATGGGAACATTCTACATGTTCCACCCTAAAATTGCGTGGAACACGTAACATGTTCCCAAAGGTGAACTTATCCTTTAATGCTGTGAATGCATTAAAGTGATACTAAACAATATTTTTATTCTACAAAAATAATCCATACACCTCCTCTACGCAATGGCCCCCCTGTAATCTATTTTTCATTAAATAGTTTCAAACTGTGTTTTTCTGCCTCCTTAAAACATCCTGTGGGAGCTTAGGGATCTCTCATTTTGCCCCTCAACTCCGTTTGGAGGCGGATAAGAGAAATAGGTACTTTTTTTTAAATTAAAGTGCATCTATGGTCCAACTTTAAAATCATATAAAATTATATAGAAATTATATAAAAATTCTCCTAACTACCAGTAATTCCTCTTTCTAAAAGGTAAAATCTTACATTACTTCTATTCTTAGAAAGAAACAAAACTTGTTTGACACTATCTTATGTTAGCGCAATCCAATTCGCTCTATTCCTCCATTACGCCCAGGACAGTATGCAATGATCATGAGTTTTCTACACTTCAATGACAATTCTCTGTGCCCTACCAAAAATCATCCTGCATATGACAAGCTGTACAAAATTAGGTTACTCGTCAATTTTTTTTAAAAGAAAATGCCTTTCCGAAATGTATACTTCCAACAAAAATATCTGTGTGCCTCATCCATTTTACAGACAGGTCGGGCATCAAACAATATATCCCAAGTAAATGTGTCAGATATGAGGTGAAGTTTTACAAACTTTGTGAGAGGGCCACAGGGTACATGTATGACTTTAGGGCTTATGAAGGAAAAGACAGACAAGCTGTAGCCCCCTGGATGCCCAACCTACATGGGGAGCAGTGGAAAATTGTGTGGGACCTTGTATCACCACTAATTTTATCAGGGATACCACCTCTATGTGGACAATTTTTACACTAGACTTCCAACCTTATCTGCAGCAAACTGTGGACTGTTGCACAGTTTGAAAGCAGATCAAATCAGAAAGGCTTCCCAAAAAGACAGGTCTCACAAAGCTGAAAAGGGGGGAGTCAGCTAATTTGCAGAAATTAAGACATTTTGGCCCTTAAATGAAGGAACAAGCTGGATGTGCATGTCCTTTCCTCCATCCACAAAGACATCTCTGTGGAAATTCAAGGAAGGCACAGTCCAGTCCAAAAAAAACCCAAAAAACTGATTGCCCACATGACTACAATCCCTAATGGGAGGTGCAGATTATAATGACCAAATGTTACAGCCCTACATAGTCACCAGAAGATTCATCCATCGGTACAAAAAAAGTGTCCATAGACCTGTTCCAGTTGGCCCTGTACAACATCTATATCATCTATAAGTCAACAGAAAGACCTGAGTCCTACCTAATGCATCATGAGGAGATTGTAACAGTCCCTATCTATCATGAAAGCCATGCACCTGAACACCTTTGTTCTGATGCAGTGAGCAGGCTATTATCCTTTCTATAAAAGCGGGCCAAACCCCAGCCCCCAAAAAATATGCAGTGTATGCACCAGTAATAGATTAGGGCATAACACCCAATATTATTGTCCCCAATATCCCTCACAACCTTGCCTCTGTATAGGAGACTGCTTCCATCGCTACAATTCCTCACTATGATATTAGTGAAAGTATGGTAAAGATATTTCTCATGTGTCTGACTACCTGCCATGTCCCTGTAGTATCCAATGTCACCCATACCATCCATTTGCCCATTTTCCCAACCACATTTCTGCCTGATGCCTGGAATTACCATTTGCCTGCATACTGACTTTGCTTCTTATTGCCACCTGAACTAGCGCTTGTCTGTTTATTTGACCACATTTTTGCCTTCTGCCCAAACTTGCTTTGACCTGTTAATCAACCATAGGTTTTGCCTGCTGCCTTGATTGATCTGTTCTGTAGTAGTGGGAATGAAGACAATACAGGGATCTCACATAAGCAGAGTGAGGGGTTGCAGAGTATTGTTTCAGAGCAGAGAAAACTAAGCTTTTAGTTTTCCTTGAATTTCTACAGGATTCTCAAATGAGGGTCTGGAGTCCAAAGGCTTCAAGGAGCTTTGGGTGGGAAGAAGCCTGTACTCCTGTGTCTAGGTCTTACCTGACCAAAAGCCCTAAGCGTAATATTTCTGCCTGCTGCCTGTACTGATCCAGGCCTGTTTATAGACCATTTTCCTGCCTGCTGCCTTGACCAATCCTTTGGTTATTTACTGAACATGTCTCTGCCTACTGCCTGTACTGACATTGGCCTGTTTATGGGCTGTGTTCCTGCCTGGACCCATTTGCCAGTTTGATGACCACGTTTCTGCTTGGCACCAGCACTGACCCACATGCACGTCCCACTGGCTACGTTCCTATGAGACACCAGTCCCACCCATCCTCTGCAGACAACTTCACTACTCAAACCACAGGTACTCTTTAGATAACCCTTTGTTCAGCCTCCTCTACTTCCTGGCCAGCAAACATTGTGATATGGGGCAGCCATATACCAGTAGGTTAGGCCTGCTTGGCTTTTAGGAACAGGGAGTGCAGTAAGTGATGCTACACTATGCTATATTTACTGACCATTCATACTGAACCAAGTACATTGTTTTCTAAACAGTGTTGGTTCATATTTGCGATGCACAGGTTGCAATATTGGGTACATAATCAGACCAAACATTGAAAAGGCAATTCTAAGTATGCCTAAGCTGTTTGTTGGAAATATCTCACAAATTTACAAGTTTGTGTAAAAAAATAGATTTACATCTTCTTTCCATATTTTCTAAAAACTTGTGGCAAAAAAATACATTTTCAAGACTCATTATGCCTCTTAGACAATACCTTGGCGTGTTTGCTTTTCAAAATGTGAATTTTTGTAGGCGTTTCCATCGTCCTGGTGCTCCAGGGCCTCCAAAAATTTGGTAGAAACTCAGGAAAGTAGATGCATAATTTATGCCCCTAGAACACCTGAAGGTGCTCCTTGGATGTTGGGCTCTTCTAAGTGGCAAGGCTGTGAAAAATTCTCACATGTGGCATCACCATACTTTGAGGTGTAATTCTATGTGCTGTGTGTTAGAAATGTCTTATACATTCACAACTTTGTGCGAAAAATTGTTAAAATAAAAAATTTTATGGCAAAAAAAATAGGATTTTTATAACAGCTTACCTGTAAAATCCTTTTCTTGGAGTACATCATGGGACACAGAGCCTTAAGTAATAACTTAATGGGTATGTAGGCACCTTCAGGTGATGCACACTGGTATACCCAATCCAGGAAGTTTACTCCCTATATAACTCCTCCTCCTTCCAGGAGCAAATTAGTTTTTGTAGCAAAGCAATATACTTAAACCCCAAAAAGAGGGGAGGGACCTCTGTGTCCCATGATGTACTCCAAGAAAAGAATTTTACAGGTAAGCTGTTATAAAGATCCTATTTTCTTTATCGTACATCATGGGACACAGAGCCTTAAGTAATAACTTAATGGGACGTCCCATAGCAATGCTACTTGAGGGGAGGGAGACGCAACCCGCAAGGTACCCCCAGACACGAGGACCTATACTGCTGTCTGCAGCACACTGCGCCCGAAGGCGATATCCTCATACCTCTTTACATCCACCTGATAACATTTTGTGAATGTATGCACTGAAGACCAAGTTGCGGCCTTAACTATCTGAGCCATGGAGGCCTGGTAACGCACTGCCCAAGAAGCACTAACCACCCTGGTAGAGTGCGCTTTGACTTGAAAAGGGGGAATCTTACCCCTTAAATTATAAGTCTGAATTATAACTTGCCGAATCCACTTAGCGACAGTGCATTTCGACGCTGCCTGTCCTTTCTTAGGACCCTCTGGCAGAATAAATAAGACATCAGTCTTTCTAATCTGAGCAGTTGTCTTTAAATTGATTTTCACTGCTCTCACCATATCAAGACAATGTAGTGTCTTCTCTTCCCTGGAACATGGTTTTGGAAAAAACGATGGCAGGACAATATCTTGGTTCAGGTGAAAACCTGAGACCACTTTTGTCAAAAAGTCTGGAGTCCTCATGAATAATCAAGTATGGCTCTTTACATGAAAGAGCAGCCAATTCCGAAACCCTCCTTGCTGAGGATATAGCAACCAAGAATACCAGCTTCCTTGTCAGAAGGACTAAGGGAATATGATGTATTGGATCAAATGGCTGTAACACTGACAAAACTAAGTTCAAGTCAGGTTTGACTGGCGGATTAAGCCGCATCACCCCTTGCATTAAACCCCGGACTAAAGGGGGCGTGGCCAAGAGATGGCAGAGTGAGGACGCACACCTCGGAGCTCTGTGCGGGGAAGCCCTGAGATTGACCAGAAAACCGGGACACCGAGAGCCAGACTTCATGCCAGGGGACCGCAGACACCCGCTGGACTTGGGGGGTCAAAAAGGAGCCGAAATAACCCACTACTTCCTTCGGCAACACGCAGCTTCGTCCCCAGCCGCGCCGGCCAAGATGGCGCCGCCGCGTGTGCCTCCGACGAGCGCCGCCGTCTCCTCCAAGAAGGGCACTCAGCTGGGACACACAACAGGGGGAGATCGAGCCACCTCGGATGACAGGTCAGCCTCTCCCATACTGTCCCCTGTGATCCCCTTTACTGACATCTCACTCAGCTGCAGTCACACAAGGGAGCCAGGTGACGCCGTGGAGGGCTCTCTTAGAGACATTGTGTCTGGCCTACCTACAAGGCAGGATTTGCAGGAAATGGCGGCAACCATAGTAAATGCCCTGTCACGGGAACTACACGATTTGCGCCAACAGGTAGACACGGTGGAAGAGAGGGTCACTGTGCTGGAGACCTCTGCGTCTACCTCTGATGCTCGCATTGCTGCCATAGAACAGGAGCAGCGTGGCTTTCGCCGCCATCTTGTTGACATTCAATTGAAGCTGGACGATGGCGAGAACAGGAGCAGACGCAATAACTTGCGCCTCCGTGGCATCCCTGAAGCCACCATGGGCACAGACCTGCGCGCAACTGTGGTGGCCATCCTGAACCAGGTGCTAGGAAAACCGCCTGCTGCAGAGCTAGAGCTGGACAGGGTCCACCACATCCCAGGACCCAGGACACCCCCTGCTGATCCCCAGGATCCTAATGCCACAGACCTTCCACGAGATGTCCTTTGCAGAGTGCACTTTTTTACCATTAAAGAGGAGATCATGCGCATGGCATGGGAACGTGGCCCAATTGACTTTGATGGAGCAATGATCAGAATCTACCCGGACGTATCCAGGCAGACAAGAGCAATGCGAGGCCTTCTGAGACCTTTACTGGAGGTAATCCGGTCGGCAGACGCGACGTATCGCTGGGGTCACCCCTTCCACCTTATCGTGCGGAAACAAGGAACAGAATTCTACCTACGCTCCCCGGACCAACTCCCAGACTTGTTCAGCTTCCTAGCCAAGCCGGCTATAAGTATCCCCAACTGGTTTGACTACCTACTATCTTCAGAGGCCCTGGGCCCACCCTTACCCAGGCCGCAACGAGTCCGTATATCGCGCTCACGCGCCACTAGCCGAGAGACTGTCAGACCTCACCCGAGGTCCTCCGAAGCTTAATCACCCATCTCATCCCAAGGACTGGTAAGACAGAGTGAACGTTCATACTACATCATCTCCCCGGGCACATCAAGAACTCTAGTCCCACAACCACAGGAGGTCGGGGAGGCCGTCTCGTTAGACGACACCCCAGGCCTGAGTTGACTGCCATTCATATCACACGCTCAGGACTTGTGCCCCCAAGATGTTCCTTTGAACCCCGGTGGGAAACAACAGATTGTCAACTGACTCTTGCTAACCTGTTCGGGGGGGTGGTGAGTTATCTCAGTCTACCTGTAATCTGGGCCGGATTGCCTGCACGCCGCTTCTCCCATACGGTTCCACTGCTGTTGGCCGGCTGGGGGGGGCGGATGGGGTGGGGGGAGACGGCAATCGGGCTGTTAATCCTGACACATTGAGGTATTGATTTTTTTTAGTCAGGGGGTCCCACGACCCTAGATGATAGCCCTGGAGGCACAGACTGTCTCCCGGCGTCTTCCCCCCCCCCCTCCTCCCCATTAACTTTTTGGTCATGGGTTCATTGGGAGTCCAGTTAGCCACCCGGGGTTCCCCTAGGCCCCCCCCCTCCCCTTAACTCCCTCTGGGAGGATAGACAGGCAACTGTGCGGGTGGGGGGGGGGGGGGGTAGCTTTATGGCTTCATGGCCTAGCAATGTACATTAACCCTGGGGATATGACAATTACAGGCAACGTGCTCTACCTGTTATGCTCTGTTATGACTCATACAACGGTTTATTTTGTTTTGTTTTATTATGTTCTCATCTTACTGTTTTACAGTTATAATATTGGGTTTGCCTTTTTGCCCCTCAGGGCTCACTTCGGTACTCCTTGATATAAAGGTTCAGGACTCCTGGTGCTGCGCTGTGGGCTGTGCCGTGGGGCGCCGCTGCGGGCCACGCCGGCGGTCTCATGTGATTGCGCGGGTGGCGTGGTCCGCTGTGGCGTCTGCGGCCCTCCTGGAGACGCGGTTACTAAGTGGTCATGGCGGAGGGTGCCGGGCTGCACCGTGGTAGGTGCCCTCCAGCAAAAGTTATGTATAACCTTGTTTAAAGATGTTAGTTCTCATATTAGCAATAACACGTCTCTCAGTGGCACCATCCCCTCACATCTCCGCATTATATGTTTACTCAAACTTCTGCCTAAATTCTACTCATTCTTGAGTTGATCTCGACGCACCTTCCACCCCCACATTAGGGCGGTCCCCTGACTGGACACCTTGAGTGTACAATCAGGGGCCCATAGTTAGTCTACGACAGGAATCGTTTACCCCTCTCTCCCATCCCCCTTCCCCCCCCCTTTTTCTCTTCTTTCTCTTTTTTCACCTCTCTGCTCTCTTCTAGCTGCTCTGTTTTTCTCTCTCCTTGGTCTCTGCCTGAGGGGGGCTCTCATTGTGTGAGTCTCCCATACTCATATTGACATCCTCTCCTTGCCAGAAGACACGATGGGTCACCTTAAGATCACCTCTCTAAACGTGCGGGGCCTCAATATACCGGAAAAACGCACACAGCTATTGGCTGACCTGCGTAGGGGCAAAACACATGTAGCCTTTCTGCAGGAGACGCATTTCCGTGCAGGTTCTATACCTAGGCTGACTAATGGGGCCTTCCCTGTAGCATACCATAGCGCCTCTCCGATTTCCAAGTCAAAAGGGGTCAGCATCATCCTGGCTAGGTCGGTTCCTTGGGTTTTTGAAGCACAGAGGACAGACGAGCAGGGCCGTTTTCTTCTTCTAAAGGGAAGGGTGTCTGATGTGCAGGTCACATTCGCAAATGTTTATTTCCCCAATGTGAATCACCCTCAGTTTTTAAGCAGGCTACTCTCTGAGCTTTTGGAATTCTCAGAGGGGATGCTGATCTTTGGCGGAGACCTTAATTTTGCCATGGACCCGACACTAGACGTCTCGCGAGGAGCCTCTCACATGTCTTATTCTCGCTTGAGGCGCCTCAAGACGGACCTTCACACCTTGCACCTAGTCGACCTGTGGAGGTTGCTCCACAACCAAGACAGAGACTACACATTCTTTTCCCCGGTGCACCACACCTACTCACGGCTAGATTATCTGCTGCTGTCACATAAGGATCTTGACAAGGTGATCTCAACGTCCATAGATGTCATATCCTTCTCTGACCATGCACCGGTCCATCTGACTCTCCAATTGGGATCAATGAATAGGTCTCCCCCATCCTGGCGTCTGAATGAAGCACTGCTTCAATCAGAGGAAACTCGCGCGGAGATATTGAACGCTTTACGGGAATACTTTGCGGTCAATGAGGGATCGGTCCCCAACCCCCTGGTGGTCTGGGAAGCTCACAAGACGGTTGTGAGAGGTGCACTGATCAAGATAGGAACCCGCCTCAAGCGAGATAGACTAAAACGTACAGAGGAACTCCTAGCATCAATCCGCAAATTAGAGAGAATACATAAAGCTAGTCTTGCCCGCGCAACCCTCCGGGACCTACAGAAGGCCCGTGAGGAACTCTGCTCTCTGTTATTCCATAAGACCAAACAAAAACTGGCGTGGGCGCGACGTACCATGTTTGAGTTCTCGAACAAACCTGGATCGCTTCTGGCCAGAGCCCTGCAGGGCCCTCGCACGAGAACATACATCCCACACATTCAGTCATCCTCGGGGCGGAAGCTTAATACTTCCTCAGATATAGCGGAGGAGTTCCGCTCCTTCTATACAGGCCTCTATAACTTAGAAAGAACGGAACCTGGAGACCTCTCTCTGGAGAGCAGACAGTCCCCCCAAACATACGTAGCTGCCTCAGGTATGCCATCACTACCAGACGAAGTGAGGGAAGAACTGGAAGAGCCCCTGACGGTTGAAGAACTGGGCGTGGCTCTGGCCTCCTCGAAACCGAAAAAGGCCCCTGGCCCTGATGGTTTAACCCCAGTTTATTACAAAACTTTCTTTGATATTCTGTCAAAACCCTTGATTTCTGCCCTTAATGCCCTTACGGAAGGGAATGCTTTCCCAATAGACACCCTTAGGGCATATATCTCTCTCATCCCGAAAGAGGGTAAAGACCCATCACTCTGTGGGAGCTACCGCCCAATCGCACTTCTTAATTCGGACCTTAAACTTTTTGCCAAGATTCTAGCTAATAGGCTGCTTCCCCACATACCAAACTTGATCCATAGAGACCAGGCAGGCTTTGTGCCACTACGTGAACCTAGAGACAACACGATTCGGGTCATTAATTTGATACATGCGGCAAAGACCTCCAAAAAGGCCCTTCTCCTGCTGTCAACCGACGCGGAGAAGGCCTTCGACCGCGTTAACTGGTGCTTTATCCGGGCAACTCTGGAACACATAGGTCTTCGCTCATCCATGTTACAATGGATTCTCTCCTTGTATACCCACCCCACTGCGTCGGTTAGGGTCAACGAGACAAGATCGAATTTCTTTGATATCCGCAATGGTACCCGACAGGGCTGTCCCCTCTCCCCTCTGATCTTTATCCTGTCCCTGGAACCCCTACTATGCACAATAAGGGCGAACCCTGGCATTAAAGGATACCCGAAACCCTCAGGTTCCCATAAGGTGGCCGCCTTTGCGGATGACCTTATTTTCTTTCTAACGGAACCACTTTCCTCCCTCCACAACCTGCTACAATCCCTCCAAGAATACGGTACCCTCTCCTCATTTCAGATTAACTTAACCAAATCTTCCATCCTCAACATAACGGTAGACACAGGAACTGCCCAACGTATACGCTCGACCTTTCCACTAAAATGGGCAACCAAGCTTATACGTTACTTGGGGGTTGACATTACGTCTGACCCAGCGGAACTATACTCAGCCAATTTTGACCCATTACTGATACGCCTTAAAACTGACCTACTACACTGGCATTCCCTTACGCTGACGTGGTTCGGCAGATGTAGTGCCCTGAAGATGACTCTGTTGCCAAGGGTGTTATACCTGCTTCAGGCACTCCCCATCCGACTGCCTCTGGCGTTTTTCAAGCGAATTGACTCCATGTTCCGGGCGTTTGTCTGGTCCCACCGCAAACCACGAATGCGACTCCAACTTCTCCACTTGGCGAAAAGCAGGGGTGGGGTGGGCTTGCCGAACATTAAGGCCTACTACAGAGCAGTCCATCTAACTAGGTTGGTGGACTGGCATTGCCATGCGGAGGCGAAACACTGGGTTGCAATGGAAGAGGAGGACTCCGGGGGTTTAGCCAAGAGTTGGCCTTGGATTACAACATCACTACCCAAAGATATCATTGAACACCCCACTCTTGGCTGTACTTTAACGGTGACCAGAGATGCGTTTCGACGCTCATCTGTATCCCCACAGCCGTCCCCTATGGTGCCGATTCTGGGTAATCCGGAGTTCTTACCTGGTTTGCAGAGCCCGCAATTCAAGCGACTCGCAATGAACACCAGGCTATGCTTATATGATTTCATGGACCCCAATGGCCAACTTTCCCTAAATGCCGGGACATTGGTAACAGACCCCCCCCTAGACTTCTGGAGCAGCTTACAGCTGCGGAACTTTCTGCGCAGTTATCTGCGGAAACCGGGTATTACCCGCAAACTAACCGAACTTGAGCTCATTTGTCATCGTGGAGAACCGATACATCATTGCCTTTCACTGATATACTCATCCCTAACACAACCAGAGGAGGGATACGTACCCCAGTTTCTCACTAAATGGGAGGAGGAACTGGGAACCCAATTTACCGAAGTACAGAGACAAAAAATTCTCTACTTTGCCCAGAAATCCTCTATTGCGACTAGGGTGCAAGAAACCTGTTATAAAATCACGACACGCTGGTACAGGGTTCCTGCCATTCTACATCGCTTCTTCCCTCAGGTGCCCAGCCTTTGCTGGCGCTGTGGTTCTGAGGAGGGGACGATGTTGCACATCTTTTGGTCATGTTCCAAACTTGCCCCTTTCTGGATTGAGGTGGCCCGCACAATCGGACACCTTACAGGTGTCTCCCTGGAGGGGAACCCGGCAGCCTGTTTGCTCCATCTGTCAGAACGACCCATTAAAAAATATAAGACCTCTCTCACCATCCAACTCCTGAATGCCGCAAAGGCATGTATTCCCTTGTGCTGGAAATCGGAGAGACCACCGGCGAAATCCCTGTGGTTTACGAAAGTGAATGAACTAAGGGACATGGAAGACCTTACGGCCACCCTACACAATAGGGAGGAGATCTTCAGGGAAACATGGAGACCCTGGCAATACTTTATATATACGGAAACATATCTCCAGGAAATGGCGCAATCCAATTAACTGAGTGACCCGGTTATACACCTCAGGCAGGGGTCAATACACCTCATATCTCATATTTCATATTCTCTCACTTTCTGCACTCTTTCTCTCTTATATTCTAATCTCTCGTTCCCGATCCCCTTTCTTTTCCCTCTCCCCTCCTTGCCCCCCCCCCCCCCTCTATCCCGTACTACCTCTTAATTTCCCCCGGGGGTATTAATCTTTTTATAACGCATTCTCAGACATGGGCTTCCTTATGGCCAGATACAAAGAAAATCCTGAAACCATTTACTTTTTCATGTGATTCCATGTCTGGGCTCCTTAGCCATTCCGCTCCCTACCCTACTCCTTTCATTATTTTTCATGAGAAAATATTATTTATCACTGAGTGACGCAATCTAACACTTAAGGGAGCCAGTACCGAATCAAGCAACATAGATGATAGAGCACCTCCCATGTCCCATACTTTGACAGTAGTGTTTGGCCGGGGTCAATCCCCACGAAATTTGATGGTGGTGCAAATGTCAGTTATCATGTATATTGACCTTATTGTTTCTCTTATCCTTGACTACTAACTCACTCTTGTATTATGTATGCTTGGTTCTGACACTGTTATATAAATTTATATGTAACTGATTGTACCCACTCGGTGTGAAAATAAAAGAATTTAAAAAAAAAAAACCCCGGACTAAAGAATGTGTAGCAAGCGGTCTTTGAAATAAGACCGAAAAAGCTGAGACTTGGCCTAAAATAGTACTCAAGGCCAACTTCATCTCTACCCCGAATTGTAGAAAGGCAAGAATTCTGCCTATGATATATCCCAGAGGGTGCCAACCCTTTGATTCACACCAGGAAACATAAGCCCTCCAGACCCTATAATATATAGTTCTGGAAGATGGCTTCCTTGCGTTAATCAGGGTAGAAATAACTGACCTGGAAAACCCACATTTCTTCAGAATGTGGGTTTCAATAGCCAAGCCGTTAAATTTAGAGACCGTAAGGTAGGATGGAATATCGGCCCCTGTGAGTAGGTCTGGCCGTAGTGGGAGGAACCATGGACCCTCCACTGCCATCTTTACGATTTCTGCATACCATGACCTTCTGGGCCATTCTGGTGCTACCAGAATTACCGTTTTTCTTTCCAGCTTGATCCTGCAAAGAAATTGAGGCAGCAATTGAATAGGGGGAAATGCATAGATCAGCGAGAACTGATCCCACGGGGTTACCAACGCATCTGTTCCGCATGCGAGTGGAGCCCTTGTCCTGGACATGAAGTTGACTAACTTCATGTTGAATCTGGACGCTAGAAGATCTACATCAGGAGTCCCCCATCTTTGACAAACAGCCTGAAAAATGTTGGGGCGAAGAGACCATTCCCCTGGGAATAACTGCTGGCGACTCAAGTAGTCCGCCTGCCAATTCTCTACTCCCGGAATGAAGACTGCTGATAGGCATGGAACACTCCTTTCTGCCCAAGTTTGAATATGGTTCACCTCTCTCTGCGCTGAGAGACTCTTGGTGCCCCCTTGGTGATTGATAAAGGCCATAGCTGTGGTATTGTTGAATTGGATCCTGACAGGACAATCCCGTAACCTGTAAGTCCAGGCCTTCAGAGCCAGACGCACTGCCCAAATCTCTAGGATATTGATGGGCAAGGTTCTTTCGGCTCTTGACCACTGTCCCTGGACAGTTGTCTTCTCTAGAACTGCTCCCCAAGCCTGAAAGGCTGGCATCTGTCGTTACTACTTTCCAGATAACTGGTCTGAAGGCTTTTCCTTTCAGCGGATTCTGGGTTAGTAACCACCAACTGAGGCTTTGAGACACGCTTGGGGACAGCCGCATTGGCAAGTCTAAAGCTTGAATTGTTTTGTTCCAAGTAGACAGGATATTGTTTTGCAACATACTTGAATGGAACTGGGCATAGGGAACCGCTTCGAATGAAGCCACCATCTTTCCTAGCAACCTCATGCAAAGGCAAATGGAGGGATTGCCTTTGGACCTGACCATCTGCACCAGCTCTCTTATGGAGTTGATCTTTGCCAAGAGCACCTTTCTCTGGTTTGTGTCTATGATCAGACCCAAATACTCCAGCCTTTTTAGCAGTATTAAGGAAGATTTCTCTAGGTTGAGAATCCAAACCAAACTTTGCAAGTACCTGGTTGTAATGCGTATGCTTTGCTCCAAACGAGCCACCGACTGGTCTATTAGCAATAGATCGTCTAAGTATGCCAAGACTGTTATGCCCTATGCCCTTAACCTGGCTAATTGTGGGGCCAGGACTTTTGTAAACACCCGGGGTACTGTAGCTGGCCCGAAGGGCAGGGCTACAAACTGGAAATGCTGCTGTTCTACCTCAAACCGCAGAAACCTTTGGTGAGTGGGGAATATAGGAATATGCAGATATGCATCCCTGATGTAGATAGACGGCAGAAGTTCTCCTCCTAATAGGATAGAAACTACTGACCTGATCGTCTCCATGCGAAAGGAGCGGATCTTCAGGAACTGATTTCGATTTTTTAGATCTAGAATGGGTCTGACATCTCCATTTGGTTTTGGTACCATAAAAAGGTTTGAATAAAACACCAAACCTTGCTCTTTTGTGGGGATATGTATGATCACCCCCTGAGATATTAATCGGTCTAGTGCCCGAAACAGAGATTGTCTTTTCTCTGGATCTTTGGAAATGAGACGGTGGAAAGTCTCAAAATTCCAGCTTGTACCCCAGAGTTACCGTGGAAATGACCCATCTGTCCTGAATTTCCTCTTGCCAGACTTCTGAAAACAGCAGAAGTCTTCCCCCCACCCTGGGGAGGGGGGGGTGCCTTTTCATGATGAGGCTTTAGGATTCTTCTTGCAGGTTTCCGGCCCCAGGACTTCTTTTGAGTCTGGGCCTGACCTTCCTCTAGAGTCTGACGGCAGAGGCCGTCGCCACTGCCTAGAGGTGGAAGGACCTGGCGCAAGAGAAAGAGCCCATTTAAACAGAGGACGTTTATACTATCTTTTGACTGGCAAAAGAGTACTTTTCCCACTAGAAATTGTTTGGATGTATTTGTCCAAATCGTCCCCAAATAGCCGTTTCCAATGAAAAGGGAACCCCGGTCAGGAGCTTTTTACATGGTGCTTCGACTGACCATTTTTTTTTAGCCACAGGATTCTATGCATATGTACAAGCATAAGCGTAAGGCGGGACGCCTGGTCAATAGAATCTTTAATGGCACCTATGGCAAAGCATAATGCTTTTGGTAGCACGGCCAATTCCCGGGCGTGTTGTACAGGAACCTCTTTAAGGGCCTGTCTAAATTGGTCCTTTAGGGATTTGACAGACGCCTATTGCAGCGACTGCAGGCTGAGTAACGGCACCTGTCAAGGAAAAAGCAGATTTTAACAGGAATTCCAACCTTTTACCTGTTGGATCCTTAAGCATTTGTGCATCATCTACTGGACAAGTTAGACTTTTATTCACACTGGAAATCGCAGCGTCAACTGCTGGTGCCTTCCATTTTTTGGTGAATTTCTCCTCCATGGGATAGAGAACTGAAAAAACTCTTTGGAGGAAGAAAATGCTTCTCCGGGTGATCCCATTCTGCGTAAATAAGCTGTTCTAGTAATGCATGGACAGGAACGCATGCAAAGGCTGTGAAGGTTTTAAGGAACCCAAGGAAGAAACCAAGCTTTCAGCAGACTCAATTAGGGGTAGCATGAAAGTAGAACGAACCATCTCCGTAAGAGATTGTATCAGCAATTTCTTAGATTGCGAGGCTGAAAAAGGTTCATCTACCATTGCTTCCTCCCCAGAGGAATCATCGGTTTGTTTTTTCTCCTGATCACCTGAGGGCAACACCTCATCCTGTGCCCACTGTTCCCCTTGCAAAGAGTCTAAAGTGGGGGAGGGGGATCTAGCACGCTTCCTACCCATTTGAATGGAGGATGCGATTAAAGCCGCTAATCTTCCTTCCAGGCCTTGCAGGGTGGAGGAAAAGACATCTTCAGTCATGTATACAGGGGCTGAGATGTGAGAAGCAGCTGCACCATCAATTTGTTCCAATGGCTCACCCTTGGTATTTCAGGCGAGGATGACAGTGTGCGACTGGAATTCCTAACGCCTGGGGTAAAAACCTTTCGTTTTTTGTGGTGTCTTTTTTTTTGGTACGCATAGTCCTAAGCCCAAAAGCAGGGGTACTATTAAATTGCACTACTTGCTCAAAATAGTCATGACAGAATGATGCTGCTATTAAGATCAGCCTAGTGCTGGGAAAAAAGTCTTCCTGTATCAGGAATGCCACTTGCCACCCTTCCGTGCCCCACAGCTCCCGTGTTCGTGTGCAGCCTGCTTGCTCCTCCTCGTTAGCCGAGGAGAGACTGCTCCAGCTATATTCTTATTATCCTGCTTGCTTGCCGTGTGTCCTTGTGGACGTTGCACGGCGCTGCCCATAGGCCCCACCCCCTCCGTAAACCCGACCCCTCTTGTTTTGAAAATGTTCCTGCGCTCGCGCACGGGTGGCTTTCGGGTCTACAGACCCAACACGAGGGGGGGGGAGAGGCAGAGCCCCTATCACCAGCCAGCATAAGGACACAACAGATGGAACAAAATCCGGAACCTCCGCACCCCCAGCAGCGGGGGGGGGGAGGGGGGTACACCGCTGGTGTTTCCCTAACCCTCTGTCCCTTCAGGGGGGAGAAAAAATGCATTTTGGCAGATCTTTTACCTGAGAGAGATCCCCCTGCGCAAGCTGCTGCGGCCACACACAGACTGATACTGAGCTTTACAGTGAAGACAACAGATTAAGGTATGTGCATATACTCCCTCTAGTGGAGAATTAAGGCATGACAACATTTTCTCCCTTACAGAAGAAAGCATAGGTGGACTTTTTAGTTCTCAAGTTTCTTCCCTTACCTTATCCCCGCTGTAGCATTTGCTGAATTAACAGACAATCCAACCTTAACCCATCACGGCGGGTTGCGTTTAGCAAACCTTCAAGGACCGGGTCCCTTTATATCGGGGTTCCACTCCCTTGGATCTGTAAAAAGCACCCTACCAGAAAAGCTTTAGGTAATGTAGCATGACCAAATCCCTGGGTCCCGTGGTCCAGCACTACAAAGAGAGGTGTTACAGGCAAAACCTCGTGCTTCGGATACGAGGCCCAGGTACCATCCACTTTGGCCTCAGTGGCACTTTGGATGGATCTGGTCTATGGAGGCTATTTAAATCCAGCATATCCCTCCTGGAGCTCCTCAGAGTACATCTTCACTCGTGACCAACACCTTAGACACTGCGAAAAAACTGATGTGCTCCTGGAAGGAGGAGGGGTTAAATAGGGAGTGAACTTCCTGGATTGGGTATACCAGTGTCCATCACCTGAAGGTGCCTATATACCCATTAAGTTATTACTTAAGGCTCTGTGTCCCATAATGTACGATAAAGAAATTGTATTTACTATCATCAATTTCCAAAGAATTGTGGAAAAAAATACAACTTCAAAAAACTCATCGTGGCTCTAACTAAGCAACTTAGACTGTCAACTTTCCAAAAAAAAGGTCATTAGGGGGTATTTATACTGTCTTGGTATTTTACGGCCTCAAGAAATTAGTTAGGCAGTCATTACTGAATCAGGACTGATTCATTTTCACATATACATATGAAATAGTTTGTAGACTGGACAACTTTATTTTTTTCTTCAAAATTTTTGGTCTTTTTTCCATTGTTAACATCATTGACCAAGGCCTCCCCCTTCATGAGTTACTACAGGTATGACCAATCGATACTCATTCGTTGTTCAACTGTTTAACCGGCCAGCCAATCATTTTGGACCTCAGTAACTGGACCTCACACTAATAAGCTAAACTACTATTTTATTACATGACTTGTCATCTGTATTATTTTGCTGGCAAAATGTTGCAGCCTTCATTGTTGTCAAATGTATTCATGCTTAAGCCCCCGTTCACACCTGTGCAACTTGTCATGCGATTTGACAGGTCCAAATTACATGGCAAGTCAAAACCTATTGTTGGCAACGGAACTGTTCAAATTGGTGCGATGCTGACTTTGCAGTGTCACACCGATATGAAAAAACGGTTCCTGCACTATTTTTTTGGGATTTCATGTGCGACTTGCATAGACATCTGTGCATAAATTTGCACAGATGTCAGCCAAGTCGCACCTGAAGTCACGATAACCTGCGGTGTTGAACTTGTGCAACTTCACTGGAAGACGCACGATTTCAAAGTTGGATTCGGGGCTTAAATATAGATTAAAAATGTAATAGTGAGTGTTCTCTGAAAAAAGATATACTGATATAAATATGTTCTAGATTTCTCTGGCCTTCTAGTAGCATGGAAAAGAAGGATCTGTGTTTGGGAACTGGTGCGTTTCTTAATGGCACCTAGAAGTTTTAGGCAGTTTTCCAACATGTAAAACAAACTATGCAGAATGTGTAGAGTATCTAACTACTTCATTTCATTCATAGATATCAAATGGTCTTTTGTCAGAAACACAACCTGAACTTGCCATGTTGTTTTAAGAAAAAAATGTGCTTATACAGCAAGAGCTTAAACCAATCTGTTCACAGAAAAGGTGTATGGATTCCACTCACTCATCAAGCTCATCCTCTTCCTGTCTGGCTTTGTTAGCGTAGAGGTATTTGGTCATATCCACAGGTCTGGCATTCTTCCTCTTTGCTGGTTGTGGTGGGGATTGTTTGTGAAGTTCAATCGTCAGGTCAGGCCCTGGGTCTGGCTCATCAAATGGGTTGGGATATACTGTGGGTTCAGGGTCTTTGAATGGGTTGTAGTCATCAAACGATGCTTCATCTTTCAAACTGGGTTTTTCAACTGATGGTTCTATGGAGAAAAAAAAACACATAACTCCTATGAAAGTGAAAAAAACAAGGGCTTCAGCTTCTGAGATTAAAATTAACTTTTTTTAATTTTGGGTATAGCATGGGTGGTTTAAAATCGCTGTCATTCCCTCTTAGTGTTCGTTCACACATGCATCAATACCCTGTGTGTTTAAAGGGGTTGTAAACCCTCATGTTTTTTCACTTTAATGCATCTTATGCATTAAGGTGAAAAAAATTCTGTCAATGACCGGCCCCCCAGCCCCCCTGTTTTACTCATCTGAGTCCTATATTCCCCCACCGGAGACACGCTCCTCCCCTCTGCCCGTTGTCTCGGCTCTTGATTGGGTAGATTAATAGCAGCGCAGCCATTGGCTCCCGCTGCTGTCATTCATGTCCAATGATGCGGGCGCCAGGGCAGAGTCCAGCATTCTGCATCTATGGACGCAAATGCTGGACTTGGGAGCCTGCCCCCAAGGTAACCCCCCAGGAGAGCACTTCTCCTAGGGGGTTATACGATGTGGGGAGGAGCTACCAGCACCGCCGGGGACCCCAGAAGTCGAGGATCGGGGCCACACTGTGCAAAACAAACTGCACAGTGGAGGCAAGTATGACATGTTTGTTATTTAAAAAAAAACAAAAAAAAAAACCAAAGCCTTACAATCACTTTAAGCAGTGTTTTTAAAGCCTGCCATGAATATTACAATGAGAACCACACGGGTGCGGTAGCATTGTGTTGCGTTGAAAATAAAACAGCGGGGGCGGAGCTAGCAGCGGACATGTGAGCAGCTCTTCATAGGAGCTCCGGCCGGGATGTAACATACTGCCTAAATCCTGAGTGTCAGAGACACGGATCTTCTACAACATCGGCACCCCTTACTCACCGGACCCTACGGATCGTTAGGGTATGGTTAAATACGGGCTGGCATCCATGGAACCGGCCGTGGAGCGTCTGTCCCGCTATGCCTGGGGAAGCCAAGATGGCGGCGCGCACGAGGCAGCAGACCAGGGCCCTAGCAGAACACAGCGGTGCGGAGCTGGCAGAATATCCCCACACCCTGGGAAGGTATGCCCGCTGCCCCACAGATCTCCGCGTAGGAAAAGAGGCTTATCCCTGGATAGACTCCCCTGTGATGATATAAGAGATACAGAGTCAGCAGACGGTGCACAGGAACCCTCTTTAAAGCAAATTATGGAGGCCATTTACACCTGCCAAACTACTTGGACTGAGCATATTGATGGGATGAGGGCAGAAATGTCCTTTCTGAAGCAGGATGTGCAGACCATTAGAGAGAGGGCCTCGGAAGCTGAGCAAAGAATTAGTGACATGGAGGATGTGGTGCGTCCTATGGAGGATAAGGTACAACATCTACATAGAGAAATAAATGCCCACACGGATAAGCTGGGGGACATGGAAGACAGACAAAGGAGGAACAATGTCCGTTTTGTAGGTTTCCCTGAAAAAGCTGAGGGAACGCAGCCGGAAGATTTTTTAGAGCTTTGGCTTAAAGATAATATGGCTGACACTACTTTCTCCCGCTTATTCGCCATAGAAAGAGCACACAGGATTCCCTCTAAACCTCCTCCTCCTGGAGCACATCCGCGTCCTATGATTGCCCGCATTTTACACTTCAGGGATCGTGAAAGCATACTTAGAGCAGATCGCACTGGAGGTGAATTGCAATACAATGGGAATCGTATCTCCATCTATCACGATTTTTCTGCGGCCATGCAGAAACAGAGAGCGAGCTTTATCCATGTAAAAAAAAGACTCAGAGACTTACAACTTACTTACAGTATGATATACCCAGCGAAACTAAGAGTGGTGGATGGAGGAAAGGTGTCATTCTTTAATAATCCCACGGAGGCCTCAAGATGGCTGGATACCAGAGGGCGTCGCAGCCCAAACGAACACTGGTAAGGGTCCTTTCACACTGGGGCGGTTTGCAGGTGATATTGCGCTAATAATAGCCCCTGCAAACCGACCCAAAAGTGCCGCTGCTTTGATTCCAGTGTGAAAGCCCCGAGGGCTTTCACACTGGAGCGGTGCGCTAGCAGGACGGTAAAAAAAGTTCTGCTAGCAGCATCTTCGGAGCAGTGAAGGAGCGGAGTGTATACCGCTCCTTTATCGCTCCTGTCCATTGAAATCAATGGGACGGCGCGGCTATACCGCCCGCAAAGCGCCTCTGCAGAGGCGCTTTATGGTGGTTTTTAAACCCTTTCTCGGCCACTAGCGGGGGTAAAACCGGCCCGCTAGTGGCCGAATACCGACGGTAAAGCGCCGCTTACAATAGCGGCGCTTTACCGCCGACGCCGCCCCCGCCTCAGTGTTAAAGGGCCCTAACTGTATAAGGAGTTAATTGCTGAGTACACATGATGTTTGTTACAGGACACCCTATACCAGCTTGTAGAGGAGACTGTGCTCATGATACCTTCTGACACTACAATGCTATGGCGTAACGTCCCGCCTGGATCGACTTACAGTATATAACACCACTTACCTGGACTGTTCCTGATATAGGAGAGAGAGCGAGGAGATAGGGACTACTAGAGGATTTTTTTTTTCTTTAAGAGGGAATATTTTTTGTTCCCCCATTAGGTTGTTATTTTTATTATATTTTTTTTCCTCTTTTTCTCTTCACTCATATCTCCTTTCCCTCAGGTATTTTCCCTATAGGAAAATATTCCCTAGTTGAACTGTCTCAGGATTTTAAGTTGGTCGATTTTACACCTTTATATAACACATCATATGTGATTATGTGGTGTTTCTGTTCTTCTTAGAGAACCGTGACCCCCTGAGGTCACTTTAATTCTTCTGCCTTTTTGTTATGGGAGTCAGGCACACAACAAGTTGGGGGTGTGTGCAGGGTGGGGGGGACGGGGTTCATGCTGTTACTGTTCATTGTTGGTTTGTGCTGTGTGCTGCTAGTGTGTTTTGTTCTCTCCCCACAGGAGATCTGTCCATTCAGAATGTGGCTTGCAAGCAAATATTCCCGGGTACCCTGCAGTTATATTTTTTACATGTAAATGGAGGGTAAGATAACGCTGTTGTCATGGAATGTGCGTGGTATGAACTCCAAGATTAAGAGATCTCTTATCTTTGACTTCATAAAACGATACAAACCTCATACCATACTATTGCAAGAAACGCACTTGCAGGGATCTAAGGTCATGGCACTGAAAAAAGCTAATGTAATGAGAGTACTTCATGCCGAATACTCAACGTATTCTAGGGGTGTAGCTATTCTAGTCACCAAAAAAGCCGCAGCGCACATATTGCAAGTCAAACTAGATCCGAATGGCAGATATGCTATCTTGGTTTGTCAAATGTATAATGTGTCTTTAACGTTGGTATGTGTCTATATTCCGCCCCATTCTCCTTCCCAATATTAGATAATATTATTAAGGAGGCTATATTGATTGCTCCGGGTCAATTACTACTTTTAGGAGATTTTAACGCAGTGTCGGATGGAGCTCTAGATAGACATGGGACCGTTTCTGAATCCCGACATAATTTATCCTCATGGTTGGAGAGTTATGCACTCACTGATGTTTGGAGACAGAGGAACCCTGGTGTCAGGGAGTGCTCATGTCATTCTGAGACTCATAAGACACTCTCTAGAATAGACTTGGCACTCATCTATGGATGGCCATCCTTATATATCCGCTGTCAGGACATCTCCCTAGAGCTATATCAGACCATTCCCCTTTGGAGGTTACGTTGGATCTGAACGCTCCACGGGGAAGGAGACAATGGCGGATGAATACAAAATGGCTCCAGGAGAACTATATTACTATAAACTCCAAAGAGAGCATTGATCACTTTTGGAAGGAGAATGGGAAGGAAAATCATTGGCCAATCAGTGGGATGCCTTTAAGGCAACTATGAGAGGGGTATTTGCCTCGGAAACGAGGAGTTTCACCAAGGCACTCAATTCTGATATGAAAGATGCAGAGATTAAAGCCTCGGAAGCTGAAAGGGAATATATTCATGATTCCTCTCCAGGTAGATACCAATCTTGGCAAGACAAAACACAACAATATAACTTACTTCTGAGCACACTGTTAAAACACAATTACGTCAGACTAGATCTTTCTTTGAGTTTGGCAATAAGAGTGGACACTTCCTATCCTTTCTGGCGAGCCCGCTTTATGCCCCGGTTTCGATAGGGAAGATCAGGAAACTAACTGGCGAGGTGGTTGAGGAGCCCCAAGAGATTCTAAAAGCTTTCCTGAATTTTTACGAAACTCTTTACCAGACACAAACCCAACACACTAATCAGGAATTGGAGCTATATATTGGGAATTTAATTCTTCCATCCCTAGATCAGGAAGACAGTGCACTTTTGGAACAGCCGATATCACTGGAGGAAATCAGTGGCGCAATCTCCTCCTTCAAGCTTGGATGGGTTCCCGGCTGAGTGGTACTAGTTGCATAAAGAGCAGCTGGTGCCAACACTACAAAAAGTTTTTATAGCTGCAGAAAGAGAAGGCATATTACCGGAGTCTATGCGGGAAGCTTTAATTGTAGTATTACCCAAACCGGGGAAGGATCTGCAGGAATGCGAGTCATACAGGCCAATCTCTTTGATAAATTCCGACATTAAGATACTGGCCAAAATCTTGGCAGGTAGGTTGAAATCGGTGATCCTTAAACTAATTAATTCAGATCAAACTGGATTTATACCCGGCCGTTCTACTCAAATTAACTTACGTAGACTGTATGTTAATCTTCAGACCCATCACCTAAACAAGGGTAAACGAGTTGTAGCGTCTTTAGAGACCAAAAAGGCGTTTGATTCCGTAGAATGGAATTATTTATTTTCCCTTCTAGGTGAATTGGGTTTTGGACCAAAATTTATCTCATGGATCAGACTCTTGTATAATGACCCTCGAGCAAGTATTAGAGTAAATGGCTCGGTTCTGCTTCTTTCAAGATTCATAGGGGAACGAGACAGAGTTGCTCTGGCCATAGAGCCACTGGCTGCTAAACTCAGAACTAATGACACTTTACAGGGGTTTCTGGTTGGAGACCTGGAAGAGCGTGTGTCGCTATATGCGGACGACATGCTCCTATATTTGAGAGATTCAGACACGCCACTGGCCACAGCAGTCTCATTGATTCGGGAGTTCTGAGATTTCTCTGGCTTCCGAATCAATTGGACCAAGTCAGTCCTCTTTCCGCTGGATCCGCAGCCAGACTTAATACTTCCAGCCCAGTGCCCTTTGGCCATTGTAGAGAAGTTTAAATACCTGGGAATAATGGTCCAACTTCCAGTAGATTCATTCATTGAGGCCAATTTGTGGCCTGTAATTAGAACATTTAGTGAGAGAATACAGAAATGGAAAGATCTTCCGCTTACACTCTATGGTAGGGCCAATCTATTTAAAATGGGTTTCCTCCCGAAATTTTTGTACGTACTTTCTAATGCACCAATATATATCCCGAAAAAAATATTCAAACATATAAATTCCCTATTGACATCTTTTCTATGGGGTAATAAGGCTGCTAGGGTCTCTCTGGAAATGTTACAGTTACCAGTTCAGAGAGGTGGTTTGGCAATACCTGACCTACGATTATATTATTTAGCATCTCAATTAGTATTTAATATAACATAACAAGTATAGGCGCAGTAACTCAGAATATCCACAGGATCAGATCTCCACAAGTTATGTACCAAAAGCATTCAAATAATAAAGAAGAAGGAATAACAATCCATATAGCAAGCACAAACCAATAGTCTATGTGTTGCTGTTAAATGAGGTGGAGGGGTAAAAACATCCAGAAGGAGCAAGCAGGGCTGCCATCATGATAGGAAAGAAACCATATTCCTGAGGCTAAAAAACAACAAGTAGAGAGGCGCCTCTGGGTGCAGTCGTTTTTATAGGTAAAAATACTTTTAATAAAACATAGATAAACTCACATTGCAGTGGTTAAAACAGGCATGGTAGTATGTGTCATGGATGGCGCTTCCGATCCTGTGCATAAACGGCTCTTCCGGATGTAGTAAGCCAGCTTCATACACAGAGGAGTGGCCTCAGAACGAGGCTTGGAGCACACGAGACCGCTGGTTGCACTCGCTCTCTCAATGTCAGCTTTGGACTCTATGCTCCATGTTCCATGTACGCTCCGGCTCCCTTCACAAGTCTCCAGGTCAGTGACCTGGAGACTTGTTATTATTTAGGGCTAGGACCTGAATTAGAATCTGATATATGATTCTAGGAAAATCCAAAGTGCTTCAGTAGGGTGACACTGATGAGAACAGCTCACTAGTAAAGTCTTTGCGTTCTTCGAAAGCAATTATACAAAGTAATGTGAACAATTGGGTGGCACAGTAAGCCCTAGGAGGAAGGGCAAGAATCTTCTTGAAAGTAGGATATAAGGGCTACACATAATAGATGACAGGCAAGTTTTTAACTAAAACTTGGTGTCCAGGAGATGTTTCTCTCCAGTAAAAAAGAAAATGGCTTCATCAGTAGGACACATTTCAGAGGAGTCTTGGATCATGGGGACCAGAAGGTTCCGATGTCAGGTCCAAGGCTTAGGGGGGGGGGGGTCTTCTACGCGCCAGATGCTGGGCTGTGTGGGTATTCATCCGGAGGAGCTTACCAGGAAGATGTTAAATGTTATGAGTTGTAGCAGTCCAGTTGTGGCACATAAGGGATGTCTAGCTGGTTAGCTAGTTGGATGTCTCCAACTGTAACTCACAATGGCAAACATTGTACACATGTGAGGGGGGGGGGGGGGTAAACCCAAGATGGATGCAGTTTCAGCATGAGGGGGAGACCAACAGCATACAGAGGCTGCCATACACGGCCCCATCTGCTTGTCTGCTACCAGAGCTGGCCATACACACCTTCTCCATACACCAGTAGATCTCACAGGGTTTTGTAACCAGCTAGACATCCCTTATGTGCCACAACTGGACTGCTACAACTCATAACATTTAACATCGTCCTGGGAAGCTCCTCCAGATGAATACCCACACAGCCCAGCATCTGGTGCGTAGAAGACCTCCCCCCCCCCAAGCCTTGGACCTGACATTGGAACCTTCTGGTCCCCATGATCCAAGACTCCTCTGAAATGTGTCCTACTGATGAAGCCATTTTCTTTTTTACTGGCGAGAAACATCTCCTGGACACCAAGTATTAGTTAAAAACTTGCCTGTCATCTATTATGTGTAGCCCTTATATCCTACTTTCAAGAAGATTCTTGCCCTTCCTCCTAGGGCTTACTGTGCCACCCAATTGTTCAGATTACTTTGTATAATTGCTTTCGAAGAACGCAAAGACTTTACTAGTGAGCTGTTCTCATCAGTGTCACCCTACTGAAGCACTTTGGATTTTCCCAGAATCATATATCAGATTCTAATTCAGGTCCTAGCCCTAAATAGCTATTTATTGCCCTGATTTCATGATGCCCCACAGCTTTGTTTTTCATGTGCTGATTTTATTTTGTACAGGCGTGTCCGTTCCGCAGGAATCTAAAATTGCTCAGCCTGACTCCCAACAACTTAATTAATAATAATTAATGAACACGCAAATGCCTTAACTGACCCTACTTCCTACCTAATCTATTCAACCAACGTTTAACCCCTATTATGGTGTGGGCATGCCTGTTTGCCACTTTTTATTAGTTAAACACTTAAATGATCTTACAACTGCACATCTTGCAAGCATCCATTACCTTACGCCCGGTGGTACATAGCGACCCCTGGAGACAGACACTTAGGCACCATCTGCAATAAAGCACCAGCTCTCTGCTCACGGAGCTGTGAAAAACAAATGATCGGATCGGTTCTCAGTATTGGAGGCGGTGGGGGACAGATGCTGCATAGGTAAGTATGATTCTAAAAACAAAAAACAAATCCCATACTTCTCTTTTAACTACAGTGCCTTCTTTCCTTTTTTTGACAATGGATGCCCAAACACGTCCACGTCATTCCTTCCCATCCTCATTGTGCCTCATTAGGATTTTGTGCTTTAACTGACCCCAACGTAGCCAGCTGTCTCTGAGCAGCCGCATTCTGCAAATAACTGAATTTTCTTTACCCCACAAGTACAAAATAGTTTTTTTCCCTTTTGGGTTAGAACAGATTTCTCTCCCACATCAGCTGACCCTCATTTGGATAGCGGACGCCCTCTGGGTTTCAGATTTCAAATACCTCTGATTTTCAGTGACACTTTTGCCTGCATTACCCCGTGACAGAGCGAGACTCTATCATTGCGTAAACAGTGGTGAATATGACACAAAATTCACATTAAGGAGTTTCAGACTACAATTTCTAAGCAGAGAAAGCTTTGTTTTTTTTCTAGATTCGGTGGTTCTGGAACAGAATCTTCAATCCTATGTCCAGATTTTACCAGGCCACTGCAGCCCAAGTACACAGGTGTACAGGGTTGTTACTCAAACCTGAGTATAGCTCAGAGCTTTCAGTTTGGAGACAGCTGCCAGTTGGGAGACAGAAAGTCTTAACTAGGGGTCAGAGGAGCCCCCAGCCAGGAGCTAAGAGACAGGAGATCTCATCTACGGTTCAGAGGAGCCCCAGAGAGGAGGCAAGAGACAGGAGGTCTCATTCAGGGGACAGAGGTGTCTCATTCCAGGAGTCAGGTGGGCTCCTATCGGGGTGTCAGGGGAAATCCTATTCAGATGCAAGGATTGGACCGTGCAGCAGGGAGAGCCAACTGAACCAGTAGAACTAGACAACACAGTCAGATGGACTAGTAAGAAAAGCAGCGGTGCTGCCAACAAGGGAGCCAGGTGGCTCTGTATTTTTGTTTGATTGTTTATATTGATGTGGAAGAGCCCCTGTGTAGGCAACTGATATCTATATAAACATTCTATTTTATCTAATAAAAATGGGCTGCCATGCCCTAAAACACAGTTTGAACTGGCGCAACTCATTAGAACAGCTTTTTCCTGACTTCCTCCTACCCCCTATATCTCCCACACGTCTTCCCTCTGTCCCCCTACTCATACCCAACGACCTAGGCCTATCCCCCTAACTGTCCCCCCCACTAATTTTTCTTTCCCTGCCCTCCTTTAACGCCTGGGGTCTAAATATCCACTAAAAAGAGATCTCAACTTCTGCGTGACATACACAGGCATAGAGCACATGTAGTACTGCTTCAAGAGACACACTTCAAATCATTCACGATCCCTAAATTGGCCAACTATTACTACCTGGTTGTGTATCATGCCACCTCAGCTACCACCAAAACTAAGAGTGTTGCTATCCTCTTCTCAAAACACACTAACTTTTGGTTGGATTAACAACTTGCCGATCTAGGTGGACGTTACCTTTTGCTGAAGGGCAAACTGCATGGCACCCCTGTGACCTTGGTAAATATACACTGCCCCAAGTCCAAACACTCTGCATTCTTTCACAATGTTAGACTTAAGCTTCAAGGCTGGGATGACTATTCTAGGAGGTCCCTCTTAACCCATTGCTCATCTCTTCCAACGGCAAAATCATCACTTCCCTACAGGGTCCTTCGGAAGATCAAACAGGAGCTCAAACAACTAGCACTACATGACACATGGCATTTCCTCAACTATGAAAGACTTTAGCTACTTTTCAGAAACCCACAACAAATACACACACTTTGAGTGCTTTTCACCTCACACAAAAGGGACCTTCCCAAAATGAAATAAACCACTAATGAGGCCATGAGATCATTAGACCAGGCTCTGACTACCCTATTCCTAGCCCTACGCCACAAAGACCCTATCACAAAACTTTGGCGATTAAACCCCTCCTGGTAAAAGATCCAGTATCTGGAGATCCATTTAATATCTATGAATCCACCTCCCCCCCACTTTACTGGACCTTTTTCATGTCACTTTTCCCGTATCTCCTCTTCTCTTAGCCTCGACCCGAAGGCCTGGGATAGAACGCAATTCTCCTGTTCAGCCGTGCAGCTATATTAAAAATGAACATCCTCCCCAGGTTACTATACCTCTTCGAAACCATCCCCACCACAATACCATCCCATTTTTTATTACCCCCCCCCCCCCCCCACGATACCCTCCCATTTTTTTGCTGCCCTCCACCAAAAAGCCCTGCTTCTTTCTATGGTGCAAAAAATGCCTGCAGGTGAGATGAAACCCTCATACTTCCCAAAACGTTCAGAGGCATTAGCCTCCCGGATATCCTGAAATAATATTGGGCCAGCCATTTCTACCGGGTAATAGATTGGTCTGCCCATTTAGCTCTGAAGGATTGGATAAGCCTGAACCAGTCTTCCTCAGACATGCCCCTCTATGTCCAACCTTGGTTGCGGAAAATACAGTACACTTTGAATTAGATGCTCACCCCTGAATAAGGTCTACGCCAGGGATATGCTATTATCGGACCTCCAGCTGTTGCAGAACTACAAGTCCCATGAGGCATAGCAAGATTCTGACAGCCACAAGCATGACACCCAGAGGCAGAGGCATAATGGGACTTGTAGTTTTGCAACACCTGGAGGTCCGCTAATTGCATATCCCTGGTCTACGCTAAGATTCACATCTATAGTGAACTACGATTTAAATATGCTCTGACTACGGAATTTTCTCCACTGACCCCGGTCTGTCACAACCCAGGCTTCTCTCCAGGAGACTTTTCATCTTTCCTGCATACTTGGTGGGACAAGCCTTTACTTCCGGGACACATATCTTTTTTGAACAGAACACCTTTTGTACTTACTAATCCATGCAGGAACACAACCTGACAGTGCACCTTCCATTTTGGACCTACCTCCAAATCAAGCACTTTTTGAACAACCCCTCATAACGTCCACATCATAGCAGACGCTTCAAAGAATCTGAAAAACTCTGCCATTCAAACTCTCCTCAATGCCATCCTATTTCAAGGATAAACTCTATTCTCTTTTAAACCCCCAAGTCCAATGGATATAGGGCTGCTGAGGCATAGGCAAGAGACCTAGACTTGCCACTTACAGAGGAGGACTTGTCATGTATGAATGTGAACCTCCTCAAAGATCAATCAATGAAAATATACAAGAGACCAACTTTAGATGCTGGAGAGAGGTACACTCTTACACATATGGTGGTCTTGCCCTAAAAAAAACACCCTTTTTGGACACAAGTCCACCTCCTGATAGGAAAAAATCTCTGGCCACAAGATCCCCTACAGTACTGCCTCCTTCCTACGTCACCATACTGAAATATTTCCCACCACATAGTACTCTTTGCTCATACATTTGTTAAACACAGCTAAAACACTCATCCCAAGACTGTGGTACTCTATCAATGTACCTGAGATCTCTGATTTCTCTGGTTCCACAAAATCAATCAGGTGAAGGAGATGGAAGAAGTGCTGCACATAAGCAGAGAAACCATGCCTTCCAATGTAAAAACTTGGACTAGCCTCAATCACCCAGCATTAGCTCTACCCTCTTAGGGCGATGAAGTGCCCCCTCCAAAACTTTGAAGCTTCACCCTACAGAGGAGTCCTGGTGCCCCCTCTGGGGGGCACATGAACTCATCCTGTTTACTCCCCCCACCTTTTTTCTCTTTCCCCAACTCTGTAACCCTCTCGTTATTAAATAGAGCCTCCTACAGAATTGCGTTTCGCTATTACACCACTTCACCAGACTAGTTTAAGAACTTGTCACCTAGACAAGCCCAGGAAAAGAAAAATCCCCTAACTGTCTGATCTTCCCACCCTTATCCCTATCACCTATTCGGATGGCAGAACGGAACCCTTTCACAACAGTAATAAAGACGTGCACAAAGAGGCATATTGATATCTGTTTTTCTTTTTTTAATTGTTTTCTTTTCATATAAAATTAGAAACAAAATATTTTCTTTTAATCGTGTATACATAATTTAGATCCCAGTGTAAGGTTTAAATACTGTAGAACAATATACTGATGACTGTACTAATTATGTTGTGTTGTAAAATTTCAGTACACATTATATGTAACAAAAAAGGAAGTCCTGAATGCAAGTGCCAAGTACAGCCATTATCCTTATAGGAGTGACGCAATACATGTATGGGCCACAGAGTATAGAGTACAGTGAAACTGGGGCCTGTAAACACAGAGCAGACATGGGCAGGCCAGGCAATGTGTCTTTAGTGAAGCCTTGATTTTAAAGCCTGCCAGTGATCAGCACTGGTGGAGTTGATATGGGTAAGAAGTGCAAAGTTATGATAAAACACACTTTCGATGTAAGCAAAATTTACACACAATTATGTTTCCTTTATTGATAAGTAATAGAAGAAAGAATGTGCATTTGATGTGTGGTATTGATGGTGGTATTTGGTACCAATGCTACCCAAAATTGGGAGATTTTTAGGTTGTAAGTTTTATTTATTTTTAATCTGGAGGTGAAAGTTGCCTGCAACAGTTTGTGTCTTTGCTCTCTCTCACAAGTTCATAAGCAAAGTTCGACTCTATCACACCTAAATTCCCAAATATTTGTTTATCTTCCTTTCTGCAGATTCTGAGGAAAGTGATGTCACCACTTTGTGATGGCCACTGCAAATGGCATGAACTGGGAAACTGAGTGGGTATATCATGCATTCGAGCCTCCGAGTGTTTTAGGAGGCCAGTTCACAATTCAAATTGCTAGAACCCCACAAATGAAAAATAACATTTTTAAAGTGAAGTTGGCTCTGGGGTCCCAAAAATCTGGTTTTCCACAACAGCATTAGAGGTTCTCTACTTTACAGTTTTAACAATTAGAATATCTTTTAAGATCAATAACTCTTACCGAAATATTTTTGCAGCCACTAATTAGACATGTGAAATGGTTAGGATTTTTTTTCCCACTGCAGTTATACAAAACTAATCCAACTCACTTATATTTTTGTAATATCTTGCTTAAACAACCTACTTGATAATACTGCACAACATTTCAATAGTACTTAGTGCAGGCCATTTTAAAAAGCATAATCTCTGTTTGAGACACTTTACTGCAGTGTTTTTAATTATGGACGACCAAATTTTGCCTGGAATTCAGAACACATTTTTCTGCAATAACCTATAAAACACATAAACCTTTCCGACTGACTGGTGTGCTTGACACCAATTACCTCTTATTCAGACTTTGCCCAAGACCATTTGTTGTTCAATGTAGGAATGTAAATTGTGTGTATTGGCTGTTGATAACACTATTGTTATACTACAACTCGCACGCCTGTTAGAAGCCATTTTTTTGCACTTATTCATAAAACTGTCTCAAAGCAAACAGTTGCCTTTGTTCACATAAACAGATCCTTTATATATTTTTTTTTTACAGAAAACTAAAAATAGAATAAAGTATCCGATTAGCTGCTATGGGCAATGGTCATCTTTCAGATACTGTAGAAAAACCCCACAACTTTTTTAGAAGTTGAATTAACATCCTTTTAACCATTAGTTACCTTCAGCATCTGGATCTCCAAATGGATTCAGGTCTGTAACATCAGAACTTTCAAAAGGATTTGTGTCAGTGTTCAAGTCTTGCTCCTCTTCATCCAGAAAATTCAACTTGTTTATAAGTTCTACAACAGATAAAGAAGACTTTAGATGGCAAAAAAGGAATGCTTCCAGATGTATTCAAAAAGCCAGTGCAAAGAGCAAGTGCGTAGATAAAAGTGCAGAAACACAAAACACAAATATGAAAATCTATGTACTCAACACACGGAGTAGACTAAATTCTAAAAAGCTGCCATTGGTCACTGAAAACTTGACATCACAATTGCTCTTTATACTACTTTACTGAACAGGGCAGACATTCTGATGGACAAAAGTTACTTCTAGAATAACATACGTGAACTATGCTGAACCCAGCAAAAAAAAATAAAAATTAAATGCTTAGGAATATAAGATCATGCGAGCAACAAGCTGAAATAATGAAAACAAATGCACTGCCAGCAATGAAATTAATACCTGTATTTTGTAGCAAACCAACATTCTGGGTGGAATTATAAACTATGTTAACACGTTATTAGGCAAAGTCCATACACAAGATCTGATCCAATCAAGTTTGGACACCTAAATGATGGCTTGCTTTGCACACATACAACTGATGAACAAGAGGCATTACCAGCGTTAACAACTGTACATAGGTAGACGCTGAAGTTGCAAAGACACCAGTGAAAAATTAGCTACATCACAAGCACAAAACAATCACAACAACAAATGATGCTCAGGAAAATCAATTTGTTTTAGAAAAAGCATTTGCTGGTATTGTTACTTTATTTAAGATGCTCTAGATCTAGCTAGTTTAGCCAAATCTTCTTCAGGGTCAACAAAAAAATGTTTCACCTATGATCAGTTTTATGTAACATCAGTCCACAACAGACTGACAAAGAAAAAAAGTAGCCCTTGAAATAAAAAAAAAAAAAAAAAAAAAAAAACAAGAAAATTTCTTTTAGGACTCCACTCCCATAAATTTTGAGGTAGAGTCAGAGATTGTATTCCTTACCTAGCCTACTCATGATACTAGAAGGGTAGCTATGCTGTCATGGAGTTTATCGGGAAAGCAAACATTATGGTAAGTATTTGATAGGAAATATTCAGTTTTCCTGCCTGACTCCATAGCAGCATACGTTCAGGAACTAACTAGCCAAAAAAAAACACAAGCGTGGGATACCAAAAATTAAGGTTTCAATCATAGCACTTAGTAAACAGAAACTGTACAGCTAAACCACACCACAGAGAGCTTTAACAGGCTTAGCGGAGGACCATGTCATCACACCAAAACATTTTTGTGCCTCCCTGTTGCAGGAAGCCCATGCCACACTCCTGGTTAAGTGTGTCGCTGCTTCCGTAGGCACCAAGCCTTAAGCCCTGTAAGCCAGTTGGCTAGCCAGCAAAACTCATCCAGCGAGAATTTAGGATGATATCTCCTCTGGTTCTGCTAAGGAGAGTTTTAAAGAGATTACCTTAATCTATAAACGAAGCTTCAGCTTGTGAGCAAGCTTGGAGTATCCCAATATCCAGAGCATGGAACCAGTTTTTCTTAATGGTGCTGCATGTGAGAAGAATACTGTTCTCAAAGGAATCCGAAACAACATCAGATTGCATTCCTAGTATGAGTATATACACTAACCGAACAAGACAGAATGCTAAAAAAACAAAAAAAGTCCCTCGTAGCCTATGGCCCAAATCCTGGCAAGCTTCCTGGCTGAGGAAAAAACACTTAGAAAGGCTGCCTTCATGACCCTGCTTTTTTTGAGGATATAGCCCTTATTGTTTTCATCCTCGTAGGATCCCTCGTAGCCTATGACCCGATTTTGGCAAACTTCATGACTGATGTGACAGCCCCCAGAGAAGCTATCCTCGTGGCTCAGTCTTTACTCAGCTGGACAGGAAATCTCATTTGGACAAGATAAGGAATTCCACAGCAAGTAGCAAATCCCACCTAGAGAGTCTTGAGCTCTCTCTCAAGTCTCAGATGGCGCACTCCCATTAAGGTATTGGATGAGTAAGGGATAGTTCACGCATGAGACACTGGATATGCCAGAGAATGCAAGGATCTGCCCTCTAAGAGAGCTTTGGAGAAGTAGAAGTCCAGAATGTATTTGACCTGAGGACTAAAGCAAAGGAAAAAAAATACCCTCAGAAAAAAAAAAGTTAAAAAAAAAAAACCCTGTAAGGCCAAGGTATAATGAGCTAGTATGCACCGCATACTAGCTCATTATGAAATACTTACCTTAGAACGAGGTCCCCGTATCGCAGGCCAGTCCACGCCGAGGGAGGTGACATCTTGCCCTCGGCATGTTTTTCGGGTTCGCGGCTCCGGCGCTGTGAGTGGCTGGAGCCGTGATGATGTCATGCGCGCGGGGGTCTTCCTCCCAACAAGGTCCCTTCAGCTGGGCACTCACAGCGCATGCACCGCTGACGTCTACATGCAAAGTGAATAACTCCTAAACCGTACAGGTTTAGGAGATATTCATTTTACCTACAGGTAAGCCTTATTATAGGCTTACCTGTAAGTAAAAATAAAAAAATGGGTATACAACCACTTTAATCAAATCCTGTTGTAGAATTTATAGAGATCAGCTAAGAGAAAAACAGCCAAAGTTAATTAGTCTTTTTCCTCTCAGAAGGAAAAAGTGGAAAAGCTGCTCCTTGGGAAAAGAACTTCCAGCTTGCAATAGTAAGGAAATGCAAGCCAATCAAACCCTGAAATATTGCCCAAAGATAAAATCCATGTAAAAAGAACCTGGATATAGGAATTACTTGTTGCCCAAATGAGTGACAAAATATGGATTCCTCCAAGAAGTTTTAAATGCACCCGCTGAAATGTTAGAGAGATTCCTCTCTACCCAGTTCACAACCATCTCTAACTCTCTCAGTATATTGACCATGCAAGTTCCCGACCTGCCCCTTGATGTAGTACAACACTGCCATGTTGTTCACCCTTATTGAGACTACTGTCAGGTGGCGAAAGGCATAGGGAGCATATAAGGGCTAGCCAGAAATCTGGAATGTTCTGATACAACTTCCTGAACAGGGGAGTTCCACTGGCCATAGTTCTGCAAGCACAGAAGAATTACTACTGTGCCAGCACCCATGGTTTCTTCTGATTGTTTATGAGACATGAAAAGCTTGGGGCACGCCCAATTTTGGAGAAAAACTCTTCTGGACAGACAGCCTCCTCCAGTGAGCCCACTTTAATATAGGGATGGGAGAGAACATGGTCCTAAACATTATGAGGCATTGAGATGCAGACAGGTGAAGAGAGGAAAGCCAGAATAACCCAGCGCCCTATCACCAAAAAAAGTATGTGTTAGCGGCAAAGAATAATGTATTCTGAACTGTGATTAATTAGGACTTGTCTAAGGGTTAGATAAGAAAACCCACTAAAAGTGCACCTCAAAGTCCCGTCTTCCCAGTATCAACACTATATATTATTAAAGGGAAAGAGTTAAACAAAAACTCTAAAAAAATAAAAGCCTGGCTGAGGCTCAATGTTCCGATTGTGTAGGCAAAAACTACATGTCAACGGGACTTCCAATTAAAAGCTCAGCTCATATCAACCATATATTATACAATCATATCTTTTTACTATTGTAATACATAATTGGCCAATAATTTAAAACAATGGCAGCTGCAGCTGGGCTCCTATACACCACCCAAAATAGAGTAACATTATGAAATAAAATAGAACCAAAAAGGCCCAGCAAAAGATAAGTGTTCCAAATCCTCCTTTTGAATTGTAAACAGTTTCCTTCAATTGGATACATCCTGCTTTGTTGCACTAGGGAGATTGGGCAATCATGTATGCTCTCTCATAATAGCACATGGGAGGTTGGACAAATCATACCAGCCCCATCACCATAGTATCGGGACTTCCCTGTGGCATCACGGGGAATGCCACAGGGAAATTCCGTCAAGTCAACATGCGTCAGAGGGAGGCGGGGTCACCAGGCAGCCCCGCCCCCGTTATTTAAGAACCGTCAGAAGAGGAGAAGCGTCACACAGCGGGAGCCTCCCTCCATGGATGCGGAGCGGCCCGAAAAGAAGATGAAGAGAAGATGAAGAGAAGAGCAGGAGCCTCCCTCCATGCCATCATGGATGCGGAGCGGCCCAAGAAGAAGGGAAGAAGACGCCAACGCCGCGGAGGAGGTGCCGGACGAGAACACCGGAGGAAGAACCAGAAGAAAAAGAAGATGGAGGAAGAAACCGAAGGAAGATAGAAGAAGCATTTAAATAAAGGAATTGTCAAAAACTGTCTCTTGTCATTTTTAACATTTTTGACAGTTTTTTAGTGAAATGGTAAGGGGTACAAAAGTACCCCCTTATTTCACACAGGGGGGAGGGCCGGGATCTGGGGGTCCCCTTAAAAGGGGGCTTCCAGATTCCGATAAGCCCCCCACCCGCAGACCCCCACAACCACCGGCCAGGGTTGTGGGGATGAGGCCCTTGTCCTCATCAACATGGGGACAAGGTGTTTTGGGGGGCTACCCCAAAGCACCCTCCCAATGTTGAGGGCATGTGGCCTGGTACGGTTCAGGAGGGGGGGCACTCTCTCGTCCCCCCCTCTTTTCCTGCGGCCTGCCAGGTTGCATGCTCGGATAAGGGTCTGGTATGGATTTTTGGGGGGACCCCACGCCGTTTTTTTTTTTTTAATTTTGGCACAGGGTTCCCCTTAAAATCCATACCAGACCTGAAGGATCTGGTATAGATTTTGAGGGGGACCCTACGCCATTTTTTTAAAAAATTTTGGCCGGGATTCCCCTTAATATCCATTCCAGACCTGAAGGGCCTGGTATGGAATTTAGGGGACCCCCCCACTTAATTTTTATTTTTTTTATTTTTTTATCAATGAACTTCCATGTGTATTGTCGGACCGGCAATGCATTAATAGCCGCGAGTAGTTTTCAATGACTGTGTTTTCTTTGAAATGTCATTTTGCTGTCAGACTGTTCCAAACACGGGAAACATGCGCCCCTTTACAGGCATACTATAGACACCCCCCAGGTACGAAATTTAAAGGGATATTACACTTTTATTGTTTCACTTTAAGCATTATTAAAATCACTGCTCCCGAAAAAACAGACGTTTTTAAAACTTTTGTTTGCATTGATCCATGTCCCCTGGGGCAGGACCCAGGTCCCTAAACACTTTTTATGATAATACCATGAATATAAGCCTTTAAAATTAGCACTTTTGATTTCTCCCGTAGACTTTTAAAGGGTGTTCTGCGGCATTCCAATTTGCTGCGAACACCCCAAATTGTTCGCTGTTCGGCGGACTTGCGAACAGCCGATGTTCGAGTCGAACATGAGTTCGACTCGAACTCGAAGCTCATCCCCAGTAAGCACATGTTTGGCAGACTACTGGCAGTTAGAAATACAAAAAGTTAAGGAGTGTACAATATTAAGAGGTCCACAGAAGGACTGACAACACATGTAAAAGTACCAGTAAGGAAGACGCTGCTCCCCTCCAGCTACTAACCTGCATACAGCAGTCACAGTATAGAGGAGATTAGACTGCCGGCTGCACAAGGACCTGTCACAGTAAACAAATCCCTACTAAACAGGGATACTGCGCAAGTCTAAAGGAGAACTCCACATTGCTAAGAAAATATATTATAACATGTACAATTGCTACTCAAGCCATGTAGTAATTTAAAAACACCCTCCCAATTCAAACTGTAGTTGAAGTTTCCTAAGCTGTCCCTTCCATACAGAAAGCAGGACATGATGAAACCATTATCTGTTCAGGACAGAAAAAGAAAAGGTAGGAAACTGCACCAAACTTTGATAAAATGCTGCATTGCACATAGATCACCCAGAGAGGGTAGTCTACTCCAGGTCTTTTTTTTTCTTTTTTTTTTAACATAAGTGGAATTACCCCTTAACTGCCAACATGGTGTCTGGTAAAGTGCATTGGGCTCACTTCAAGCCACGCATACTTACGCATCTTGGACCTCTTCAGCAGGGCGATCGATGCACATGATATGCACACTTACCACCTGGTGCTACCTGGGCATTTGTTAAAACATAGTCCTGCCGAAGGTGTGGAACGCTCTCAAATATGATCCTCATTGCATGTGTGCCATGAATACCACCCTGCTGTTTGCAAGGGAACCCAGAATTCTCATGGCACCATCCTACTGATAGCTGGGAGTACAGCGTCACACGTTACCACTGATGACAGGGAACATTAATACCCATTCTCTGTGTGCTATGGACACCACACTGCTGATAGCTGGGGAATCTGGTATCATCCTGTAACTATCCCGCTTATAGCTGGGAACAATTTGTCTCCACTCACGACCCTGCCAGAGATCCAGGAGCTGAATATCATCAGTAAACCAAACCAACAAAGGTAAGAAAACACCATCTTGACAGGCTCTATAAGCAGGACAAAAAAGGAACACGGTCTCTGGCCCAAAATTTATGAAAGTGGGGTCCTATGGGGCGGGAGCGAGGGTGGAGTCACCCAAATGTATGTTGCCAGTCAAGAGGTCAGTCAAGAAGAAAAAAATACTATCCTGTGTATTATGTGTTAATCTGCAAGAAAAATCCAGGATATTTTCTATGCACTATGCTAATATGCATAAAAGCATGCAACTAAAGTATTTCTTCATCAGTTATTTAAATGTTTATATATTCATAAGCCAATCTAAAAATACATTTTTTTTAAACACTTTTTCTTTTTAATCAACCATACAGGGCTGACATATGTATTAAAACGTACATGAGGTCCCTGTAATCAGGATAGTAGTAGAAAATAATGTATTGATAATATTTTGAATAGTGTTATAAAAATACATTACGCATTAAACAAGCTAAAAGACATGTTCACACTCCAATTTTCTGCCTAATATAGGATATTTATTCAAGGTATTTATAACAAATGACCACATGAAGGCCTCATATGTGCTCAAAACATGGTGTGAAAAGTATTTTCGTACACAAAATGGTTAAAATGCAAAAATCAGCGCATTCCAAAACAAGCATTTTTATTACCCTTGGTTAAATACGCACAGTATATATTTAAACCGGATTCAGAGTGACCAAAGCAAGTGAACCGTTCTAAAGAACTTCTTGAAACTCTGGAAATCCCAAGTGCATATAAAGTACATGTGATGCATCAGGCATGTACACAGTTAGGAATAAACAGCACGTTTAGCAGCAAACCATGTTTTCACATCTAAAATGCATTTTATTTACTGTGTCAGACACTAAAGCTGGCCATACATTAGCAGAATTTTGTTTTAAAATCTTAATTTTCAAAACATCCGTTTGATTTCCTAATGGTTAGTGGGATCAAATTGAAGATCTTTTTCAACCATAGTGACGAAAAAAATCAAAGGAGCAGGGTGCAAAATTCTGTGGTTTTGTTTGTGTCATTGTAATGCACGTGTACTAGGAACAAAGAAAATATGTCTGGACGTCCACTCATGTAGCAAGTCTGAGCGAAATTTTAAGGGCTTTTGAAAAAATTTACCAAATAATGTTAAAGTGGAATTACACCGCATCATAGCAACACAAACATTATTTAATTCATCAATGTCTCCATATTTTATTTTGCTGAGAAATCACTTTGAAAAACACCCCCTGGCATATCTGGCTGTGGCCATCTTGAATAAGTGCAGCTGATTATGTAGCATTTACTTCCTATAATCCCTCTGCCCTTGGATCAGACATGTAGGCAGGAGGGTGTGCTTAGCTGAGAAAACCCTACCTCCCCTCCTGAAGACTACTGGGATGTAGGACATCATTAATCTAGGCCTGGAAACCAGAAAGCAACTGAAGAAATGTAAAAAACAAAAAACAAAAACATGATATAGTTTCCTATCTATTTACGAACGCTAGCTGCATAATTATTAAATATAGTCAATGTTGATTGAGTGAGTGGAGATTCACTTTAAGTTCAAATGCTCTGAGGAATGATTTTTCAGAATTTCCATATGGATTAAATTCTATTGATATATGACCAAATTAATTCTGAATTCCAGGCATGGATGTTTTCCCATAGTTACATTGGTCCAGCTGGGACGAATATAAGTATGTATATGTCATACCTGTGGGACTGCTATGGAAGCAGAGAATCACTGTAGATGTCACCGCTACCACAGTGATTGCTGTTGTCTTCCAGGTCTGATTGGATGAGGTGGAAGTCGTGACATCACTGCCTGTCTCTTGATTTTGTCCAATCACAAAACGCCTTATGCCCTTGTACACACGAGCGGACTTTTCGGCAACAAAGGTCCGACAGTTTTTCCGACAGAATTTCAAAGGACTTTTGACGGACTTCCGAACGAACGGACTTGCCTACACACGATCACACCAAAGTCTGACGGATTCGTACGTGATGACGTACGACCTAACTAAAATAAGGAAGTTCATAGCCAGTAGCCAATAGCTGCCCTAGCGTCGGTTTTTGTCCGTCGGACTAGCATACAGACGAGCGGATTTTTCGATAGGAACTGGGTCCGGCAGAGTTCCAAATCTAAAGTCCGTCAGATTTTCGACAGAAACAGTCTGCCGAAGGTCCGATGAAGCCCACACACGGTCGAATTGTCCGCCGGATTCGGTCCATCGGACCAGTCCGGTCTAAAAGTCCGCTCGTGTGTACAGGGCATTACATTCACTGAGAAAAAAAAAAAACAGTGTATGGCTTCCCCACTTCCACAGAAGTCCTACAGGTATGGCATATGCATACTTACATTCGTCAAAGCTGGACCAATGTAATTATGCATTAAAATTCATTCCAGGACAAAGTGGCAGAGTCTCTTGAAAGCAGTCTTCCCCCTGATGTCTGCGTACTCACCTTTTCAACACTTTCCCATCGCTGTATTTCACCATCTGAGTCCTAATCTAGTGTAAGCTCTTTTCAGGAGACTATAGGGTAGATTTACTGAAGGCAAACTGACTGTGCGCTTTGCAAGTGCAGTTGCATTTATTTTCCGCAGAGCTTAGTAAATGGAAATCAGCAGAGCTTTAACACATCAGTCAATCATGTGCAAGCAAAAACGCTTTATTTTCCTTGCACATGATTGCGTATTCTTTACAAAGTGACTTTAACAGATGACATATACTGAGAAAAATGAGTGCAACTGTAATTGCAAAGTACACAGTTTATTTGCCTTTAGTGAAACGACCCCTATGTCTCTTTGCTTATTAATTCGCCTAATTGAAACCTGTAAGGGGACTATGTATTTTCTGAGGCACTGACCCAAAAAAGTATGCAATTTCCGACTTTACTGTCATGCTTATATGCAGGCTGATTACAGAACATTGACTGAAGGTATTGAAGCCAGAGACTGCCAGACAATTATTATTCTTGGAAAAGGTTTAGCTATGAGAGCCCCCATATTTCTCCAACAGACTTCCTTTAATAAAAGTACACAACAATGTGCTACAAGCTACAGCTACCGCTACCATTCAGTAATGTCTATTCATTGTTCCAAGTGCTTCAAACAAATAAAACCCTAATCCGTATACATAATTGCACTTCACTGCTCCTTGCTTTTAAATAAAGGGTAGTTAGTAACAAATAAAAATACATGTTTTATTAAAGTGGTTGTAAACCCTTACACACCGCTTTTCCCTAAAGTAAGCCTATGATAAGACTTACCTGTAGGTACTGGAAATATCTCCTAAATCTGCACAGTTATTTACCATACACACTTGCCATCGGCTCATGCACACTGAAGAAAGGGCACGATCGTGCTGTTACTAAAGGGCCCGTGCCCTGACCGTCGGCTCCCGTGTGCATGCACGGGAGAGACGTCACATGACACCGGCCAGTTACAGAGCTGGAGTTAACGGCCCCGGAAGAAAGAGGGGTGAAGATGGACGCTGCCAGCAGCGGGGACCTCAGGAACAGCACAGGCTTTGTTCGCAGGTAAGTGCAACATAATGGGCTAGTATGCATTATGCTTTTACTTTGAAGGGGAAAAAAGAGGAAGTAAAACCCATCATAATTGTGTAGACTAGTTTTACTACACCCAATTCAGGGTACTGCCATGTTTATAAGAAACTAATGCTGGCCATACATGCACAGAATTTCAGCCTTTTGCAGACTGAAGGATTATTCATCAATCGAAAACGAATTAGCCACTAACTGACAGAATAAACTTGTTTACATGATCGTTTCCATGATCATAGCGATCATTGGATAACAATAAAAACATATATAAAATTATACAAGACAGAATATTATTTTCGTTTCAATTACAACATACATATATTCATTATAGAAACGGTAAAAGTTTTCGCTTCAGAACCATCGACATCAGCCGTGCCCACGGTCGAAATCGTCGGTAAAGTTGGGTCCACTAATGGCACAATTGTCGAATGAGCTTTCTAAAAACGACCAGTTTCGGCCAAAATTCTGTGCTTGTATGGCCAGCATAACTTTGCAGCAATACATGTCTGCTTACTGATACTAATGCAGCAAATATGCCACAAGCACAATAACAGATATTTTTAAAGATGTTAATGTGTAGGGCAACAAAATGTTTAACAAACATTTTTTTTTAACTGCTAAGCCTACAGATGTAGACAAATTTGTTGGTACTCTTACAGCTCACTGAAACAATGCTTCATTCCTTCCTGAAGTATAAGAACATTAAAAGCAATAGTCGCATTCATACCAACATGCCTTTGGTATGTCAGAGTAAAGAAAAGAAACTGTATTGCTTATGTAGGATAAGCTATTCAAAAAAGGCCTGGACAAAATTTGTTGGTACCCCTAGTTATACTACAAACGGTTTTCTATAATAAGTATCACACAGGTCTTCGGTCTTGTAATCAGTCAGTCTACCTAAAGTTAAATCAAAAAATTGTGAGTAGGCAGATTTTTTTTGCAGAACAAACATGCTAAATATATCCAATCAAGAGGCCAAAAACCTGGCACCCAGAAGAAGCCCCGTGGAGAAGATGTCAGACCGGCAAGAGATCCATTGGATGTATTGCTAGAATGGCATTATACAGACCTTAGTACAGGTTTAAATTAAAGTGGTTGTAAACCCTCACATATACCCAGTGAAATGACCAGCCTCAGATGACACACAGAGATTAAAAAAATTCTCCTACATAAATTTTACTTGTATATCAGTAGTTTTCCCCTTTCTGTGCCCTTTGAAAAGTGCAGATCGTGTTAAGAATCTTTCTTAATTAATCAGCAGTACTTAGGGGTGGGTGGATAGACTGTATTTGCATTTGATTGGAGGAATAGGACACCCCCCTCCTCATAGGCAGAGGAACAAAAGAACATGCAGAGCTATATTCTGAATAAACAAGCTCCCTGCTTATCTCCCTCTGAGCACAATCCCGACACAAATTTTTAGCTAATGTTATCTCATGTGTCGGAAAACTTGTCAGAAGTGACTCATGCTGAACGGAGCACCAGAGAGAAACGACACTTAGAGCTTTGGGGGGAGATAAGTAAACACTACAGAGATATGTGCTTAAACCAAATTTCATGAATGGGGTTTACAACCACTTTAAGAAAAGCAGTCTGCTGTTTGGCATAATTTTGAGCCCCACACTGAACATGGACCAGAGAAGAGTTGTCTGAAGAGGTCAGAAAGAAAATAATAGACCATCATGTTGCACATTTGCAGCATGTCACAAATAATAATGAGAGGATAGTGTTAATGGTACTCAAAGAAACAAAAAAAACTTCCAAACAGACAGAAGCTGAAATCAAAGCTTAAGGCACATCAGTGTCTGACCACACCAGTAAGTGGTCTCAAAGGAAGAAGACCCAATAGGGCTCCACTGTTGAAAAAACATAAAGAAACGACTGGAATTCACAAAAATGTACATTGGCAACCCGTATTGCTTCTGTGAAAATTCCTTTGAACAAATAAGGCAAAACTGTAGATTTTTGGCAAGTCACATCAGTTATAAAAGCTTTTAAATAAATAACCAAACCTACTGTGAAACATGGAGGATGTTCAGTTATATTTTAGGGCTGCTTTACTAACTAAGTTATGAAGGAATTCTAGAGCAAACATATTTCCCAGAGTCATAAAACTCTAATGCCGCGTACACACGAGCGGACTTTACGGCAGACTTTGCCCGGCGGACTGGATTTCGTCAGACAATTCGATCGTGTGTGGGCTCCAACGGACTTTGTTTTCTCAAAAGTTGGACGGACTTAGATTTGAAACCATGTTTTAAATCAATTCGTCGAAATCGAGTCAGGTCGAAAAGTCCGCTCGTCTGTATGCTAGTTCGACGGACAAAAAGCCACGTTAGGGCAGCTACTGGCTACTGGCTATGAACTTCCTTGTTTTAGTCCGGTCGTATGTCATCACGTACGAATTCGACAGACTTTGGTGGATTGTGTGTAGGCAAGTCCGTTCATTCAGAAAGACCGTCGTAAAGTCCGTCGAAAAGTCCGCCGGGCAAAGTCTGCCGTAAAGTCCGCTCGTGTGTACGCGGCATAAGTGGCAGGTCATGGGTCCTCCAATAGTAAAACGCACAGCTAAAGGCACTCAAGAATGGCTAAGAATAAAACTTTGGACTATTCTGAAATTGCCTTCTATGAGCCCTGATCTGAATTCTATCTAACATCTATGGAAAGAGCTCAAATATACAATCTGGAGAAAGCATCCTTTAAACCACAGAAACCTAGAGCAGTTTGCGCAAGAATAGGGTAAACTACCTGATGGCAGGCACTGAAGTCTTGCTAAGGAGCAACAGAATCACTTGTTGCAGCAATTGCCTCTAAAGGATAAGAGTACCATCATTTTTGTCCACTCTATGTTCACCTATTTTATTATTTACAATATGCTGTTGATTCAAAAGTCAAATGCAAAATCAAATTTATTTTTATTTTTTGTTAAATATGGAATACACAAATCCTTGTGCGATCTTTGTCAGCTAATAAATAAAATATTTGAACAATAAATATAGAATACACAATGACAGATGTCAATTACTTTGGTCAGTTCCAAGTTATTTAAAAGAAAATTGTGGGTCCTTTTTTTTCTTCATGGAAGGGTACCAACAAATCTGTCCACATCTGTATATACAAAGTACAGGCAGCCCTGTATATTTTGGATCAGTTTTTATGACATGTAATCAGTTTTTATTCAGTGGCTGTGCTTTACTGAGAAAAGTGAATTATTCTTACGGATAATTGCTTTGCCATATTATCTCTATGAGAGAACACCTGAAAGAGAGGGTCCACTCACCTAGAGAGGAAGAGACAGGGACAGTTTAAGCCTCCCACAGCTTCCTCTTTTTCCCTAGTGTTTTCTCCAAGATCTAGTTTGAACACAAAGGATAATCGTAACACTTTAAGTGCACCTGCGCAAATAAGCAGACATTTTAAAAGTAAGGTGTACCTTGTGTTCAAACTCCAAGTTTTGGTCCAATTAAACATTTATGGCCCCTTCAAACTCTGCAGTTCTGTGCACAATAATGTGTGGTATTTTAAGTGTTAATGTGTTCCATTAAAGCAATATAATGGCAATATTTATGGCCGGTTCCCGCCACATGCAGGCCAATGTGTTTTTTCTGCATCAAAAGCGCATAGACAGTAGGTTACATGGATTTAAATGGCATAGTTCGCACCATTGCAGTGCGTTCCAGTACAGTCAACAAAAGGAGAACAGGCTGCATTTTTTTCGGCATGAATATATATCTGGAATGCAGCACAATGCATAAAAGACACACCAAAATGCATCAAAAGGCACTAGCACGTATTACAGAAAAAAAAGCTCACCAAAAAACAACCTGTACCCAGAAGAGGCCAGTGACAGGTATGTCGATGTGCCTGTAGGAGCCGCCCGTCCGCAGTACAATGCGCGTGGGGGATCCTAAAGAGGATAACATACAGTTCTAAATTGTTTTCTAGGAGGAATTTACTGTTATGTAGTTATACAATATAGTGAAGAAAAATCCCCATGTAATGCATTCTACAAAAAATAAAATGTAATAGGTCTATAGATAACAGACATATATGCTGTATATTTCAAAAAAGACAAAAACAAGATTACATTGTTGTAGAGGTTTTATTGAGCTAATGACACAACCTGTCCCCAAAATTTAAAAAGTCATAATATCTTTAACAAATATTAAAATACAAAAAGAATATCATGTATTGCATGCTTTAACAACTTAGAACACTGAGAATGTACAGGTAAATATATACAAAGAAACAGCAGAAGATGGTTTTTGAAATCCCTAGATCCTGCCAGTCAAGTGCACCCGTAGGTGACATAAAACACTTAGCCAATCTATCTCTATTGTCAAAGGCATTCAAGCTCCCTCGAGCATTACTCCATTCACCCTGTTCAAGGGCAATGTGTGAGGAGTCCTCAAGGGTATAGCTGTCTCTCTCCCTAACGTAGTTATGAAGCACGCAAGTTGCCTTAGTGACATTGCATTTTCAGGGTTAGCTACACGGTTGTGTGCAATGTATGCCATTTATTGGACAGGACATTGAATGTGCATTCCACCATTCTATGGGCACATGTTAGCTTGTAATTGAATATGCGTTTGATATAGCTAGTTGTGAGTAACATTATATTTTCACTTAACTCAAATGCTTCGTCAGCAACAAAAACATGAGGGTAGGATGGTTCTGTGGTTCCAGGTAACTGTATCCCTCAATTTCTGTCTCAAATTTGAATGCTTAACTATAGCCGAATCACTACTACTACCGTAAGAGCCAACATCAATACATATGAATTTGTAATCTGCATCAACTGCTGCCAACAGTACTATTGGGAACTATCTTTTGTAGTTTAAACATCCGCTTCCACTCATTGGCATTCGTATTCTGATATGCTTTCCATCTAGTGCACCCAAAAATTTAGAAAATGACATCTTCACCAAAATAAATCTGCAATTTCCACCACCGTTCCACAGCTAGCCACACAACTTTCTGCAGATTGCGCCATATTGCCTTGCAAGTGCCATGAACAATGTAATAGATCAGCGGTCCCCAAACTATGGCTCTTCGCTTGCCTCTATCTGGCCCTTTGGGAACTTTTCCATCCACAACTGACACCAAGGATGGGGTGCTATTCCTCCCACTGATATCAATAGGGCACTTTTCTTTTCACTAAAACCAATGATGGGGCATTGTTTACTTCAACTGCTGCTTGGGCATTTTCAGCTCCTACTGGCCATAGTCCGGCCCCCCTAAAGTCTAAAGGGCAGTAACCTGCCCCCTAGTTTAGAAAGTTTGGAGAACCCTGTAATAGATGGTTGATTTGCCCATATGAAACTTAAAATGCATAGCTGCATGGGAATGACCAGGAGCCAGAAACCTGTGAAGAAATAAAGGAAATTTTAAACAAATTATTATAATAAATTTTTTTTTCTGTTTTTCATTTGAAGACAAAGTTGAAGGGCATGAAGAATTGTTAAACAAAGCAGGGCAGGAAGAAAGAAAAGACAAACATATGTACACGTCCAAAAACAAGAATTTCTACACCCAATTGTGGAGCTTTGCCAGTTAATAGATCTCGGTTGTGTATTTTAGAAATGCTTTGTAAGCTTACAGTATCCAATATAAAAAATGATCTTAGCTCTCAGCAGTACGGAAAGTACCTGACAATGAAGAGGCAAGTGTCTCTGAGAAACAAACATGTATTGAAGGCCCTGCATCTCCAGCAGAAACAGCTAAAAGATCACCATCTGAACATGTTCCATCTGAGCAAAAACATCACAAAAACATCACAGTGCGACTTGGACACAAGTCACAGCTCCACCCAACCTGAGCAAGAACCTTTGCTTTGAGATTCTATAAGAAGAGCTGGTCTGCCTTCCACAGGTCCAGGCCATATAGGTGTACTTGCCACTTCCAAAAATATGGTGGACACTTTAAAAGTCTTTATAAGCAAAATTAGAAAGGAATAGGGATCAAATGTATATTTTCTTCTAAGCTTCGTTCCCTAATAAGCCTGAGAGAATGGGGGCTTTATATAACAATATGGTCAATCTCATTTAAAGTCTATCAAAATGAAATACAACCTATTCCATATGTCCCACAATACCAGAATACACCTGCTATCACTAAACCTATCCAAAGTACTGCCCAATCTGCAGCCCGGCAACAACATTCCCAAGTGAGGCACCATTACAGTCAGGACATGAGAGGTCCTCCATACTATCCTCCATATCTAGCCCAAACACAGACACCTCCATGTGGGCAACCAAGGGGGATGCTTCATGCACTTGAGGAGAAAGTTGAAACATATCATTACCTGTATTATGTACTGTTTATTTTTTCGGGTATATTTGAATGTTTTTCAAAAAAATTTGGGGTTTTTTTTACAACAAAAATTCTAAAGAAAAAAATACTGAAAATATATTATATAAAAAAAAAAGTTTTTGGCCTCGTCGACCTGTTGATTACAAAATATATGCTCCCTACCTTCTCTTCCCCCCTTTTTTTTTCCTTTTTTACCCCTTCTCTTCTTTTCCTAGACACTCAGCGTGTTGTTTTCTCTTTCCCTCAAAAGAAAAGAAAAAAAAAAAAACTACCCAGTATGCGCTGACCTTTGGCACGGCTGCTTTGAAGCCTGGAAGTAATGGCCTTATATCATATGAGGTTTTTGTTATCCCCCCACCTCATAGTAGTTAAGTGCCTACCAATCTGTGCCATCTTCTCGGTATGTAATTGTTAATCATGTTCTCCTATGTGACTTTCTCCTCATTACAGGATATACTCACCATGAATGCCACGGTCATTAGACTTTAGGCAATATATGTTAATGGAAGGAACTTGGCCTATGGCGTTAACGCTTGCTTTAAACCCCACCTGTATTCACTTATTGTATCACTGTTGATGGTTATCATTGAGAATGGACTGTTAAGTCATACTACATTGTCATGATGTATACCTTAAATAAAGAATTTAAAAAAGAAATGTATATATATATATATATATATATATATATATATATATATATATATAAAATTATATTCTACAACACTTTTGTTTTATGTTTCTGTATACTCCATTTCACAGTGGTGTTTTGGTGATCATTTAGTTAAGAGAAGGGAGAACAAGTCAAAAAGTAACAGCCCAAGTACTGACTTACCAAAGCGTCACTAGGAGATATTCTGTAGGTGTCACGGACTTGCGGTAGGTGGTATCCTGATGCTCAAAGGTCAGGTGTGAGGATATCCAAAAGATGGTCAAAGATAAAAAAAAAAAAAAAGAAATGGAAAAAAAAATTGTTAAGGAAATGTGTACAGACCACAATCTATAGGTCCATTACAATATTGACTATGTAAAGATATACAGTGTATATGAGATTTTATATATATATACATACATACATTGTGTATATATATATATATATATATATATATATATATATATATATATACATATATATATATATACATACATACATATACATACATACATACATACATATATATACACACACACATACATACATATACACACACACACATACATACATATACACACACACATACAGTATCTCACAAAAGTGAGTACACCCCTCACATTTTTGTAAATATTTTATTATATCCTTTCATGTGACAACACTGAAGAAATGACACTTTGCTACAATGTAAAGTAGTAAGTCTACAGCTTGTATAGCTTTAAATGTGTTGTCCCCTTAACATAACTCAACACAAAGCCATTAATGTCTAAACCGCTGGCAACAAAAATGAGTATATCCCTAAGTGAAAATTTCCAAATTAGGCCCAATTAGCCATTTTCCCTGCCTGATGTCATGTGACTCATTAGTGTTACAAGGTCTCAGGTGTGAATCGGGAGCAGGTGTGTTAAATTTGGTGTCATCGTTCTCACTCTCTCATACTGGTACCTGAAAGTTCAACATGGCACCTCATGGCAAAGAACTCTGAGGATCTGAAAAAAATAATTGTTGCTCCACATAAAGATGGCCTAGGCTAAAAGAAGACTGCCAAGACCCTGAAACTGGGCTGCAGCATGGTAGCCAAGACCATACAGCGGTTTAACAGGACAGGTTCCACTCAGAACAGGCCTCGCCATGGTCATCCAAAGAAGTGGAGCATTGCCGCAGAAGTTAATTGGGTGGGGGGTCAACCTGTCAGTGCTCAGACCATACGCTGCATTTTGCATCAATTTGGTCTGCATGGCTATCGTCCCAGAAGGAAGCCTCTTCTGAAGATGATGCACAAGAAAGCCCGCAAACAGTTTGCTGAAGACAAGCAGACTAAGGACATTGATTACTGGAGCCATGTCCTGTGGTCTGATGAGACCAAGATAAACTTATTTGGTTCAGATGGCGTCAAGCGTGTGTGGTAGTAACCAGGTGAGGAGCACAAAGACAAGTATGTCTTGCCTACAGTCAAGCATGGTGGTGGGAGTGTCATAGTCTTGGGCTGCATGAGTGCTGCTGGCACTGGGGAGCTACAGTTCATTGAAGGAACCCTGAATGCCAACATGTGCTGTGACACACTGAAGCAGAGCATGATTCCCCCCCCCCCTTCGGAGACTGGGACGCAGGGCAGTATTCCAACATAACGACCCCAAACACACCTCCAGGACGACCACTGCCTTGCTAAAGAAGCTGAGGGTAAAGGTGATGGACTAGGCAAGCATGTCTCCAGACCTAAACCCTATTGAGCATATGTGGGACATCCTCAAACATAAGGTAGAGGAGTGCAAGGTCTCTAACATCCACCAGCTCTGTGATGTCGTGATGGAGGAGTGGAAGAGGACTCCAGTGGCAACCTGTGAAGCTCTGGTGAACTCCATGCCCAAGGGGGTTAAGGCAGTGCTGGAAAATAATGATGGCCGCCCAAAATATTAACACTTTGAGCCCAATTTGTACATTTTCACTTAGGGGTGTGCTCACCCCTACAAGCTGTACACTCACTACTTTACATTGTAGCAAAGTGTCATGTCTTCAGTGTTGTCATATGAAAAGGTATAATTAAACATTTACAAAAAATGTGAGGGGTGTACTCACTTTTGTGAAATACTGTGTGTGTGTGTGTATATATATATATATATATATATATATATATATATATATATATATATATATATATATATATATATATATATATATATATATATATATATATACACATACATATACACACACATATATATATACACGCATACAATGCTGTGAAAAAGTATTTGCCTCCTTTCTGATTTTTTGCATATCTGTCACACTTAAATGACTCAGATCATCAAGCAAATTTTATTATTGCACAAAGATAACCTGAGTATATAAAAAATCCAGTTTTTAAATGATGGTTTAATTTATTAAGGCAAAAAAGCTGTCCGAACCTGCCTGACTTTATGTGAAAAAGTAATTGCCCCCTAAACCCAATAACTGGAATCAAGCATTTGCAATGAGTCTTTCACATTGCTGTGGAGCAATTTTGGCCCACTCTTCTTTGCAGAATTGTTTAAATTCAGCCACATTGGAGGGTTTTCCAGCATGAACGGCCTGTGTAAAGGTCATGATACAGCATCCCAATTGGATTTAAGTTCAGGCTTTGACTAGGTTACTCCAAAACCTAAATTTTGCTTTGTTTGAACCATTTGGAGGTGGACTTGCTGTTGTGTTTTGGATCATTGTCCTGCTGCATAACCCAAGTGCACTTGAGCTTGAGGTCACGAAATGATGGCTGGACATTCTTCTTTAGGATTCTCTGGTAGAGCTCAGAATTCATGGTTCCATCAATTCGGGTAAGTCGTCCAGGACCCGAAGCTGCAAAGCAGCCCCAGACCATCACGCTACCACCACCATGTCTGACTGTTGGTATGATGTTCTTTTTATGAAATGCTGTATTAGTTTTATGCCAGATGTAACTGGACGCACACCTTCCAAAAAGTAAAATTTTTGTTAGATGAGGTTCTGGGTTCTTTTGGGACCTCCTGGATAAGTTGTCGTCACGCTCTTGGAGTAATTTTTGTAGCCGGCCACTCCTGGGAAGGTTCACCACTGTTCCAAGTTATCTCTATTTGTGGATAATGGCTCTCCCTGTGGTTCACTGGAGTTCCAAAGCCTTAGAAATGTCTCTGAAACCCTCCCTAGATCGATACATGTACATTACTTTGTTTCTAATCTGTTCTTGATTTTTTTTTTAGATTGTGGCATGATGTGTGGCTTTTTGTGATCTGTTAGCGTGCTTCACTTTGTCAGACAGCTACTGTTTATGTGATTTCTTGATTCAACAGATCTGGCAGTAATCAGGCCTGGGTGTGTCAAGTGAAATTTAACTCAGCTTTCCAAAAAATTGTGGTTAATCACAGTTCATTCATGATTCAGCATGGGAGGGGGCACTTTTTCACATAGGGCCAGGCAGGTTTGAGCAGCTTTTTTCCCTTAATAAATTAAATAATAATTTAAAAACTGCATCTTGGACTTACTCGGGTTATCTCTGTGTTATATTAAAATGTGTTTTATGATCTGAATCATTTAAGTGTGAGAAATATGCAAAAAAAAAAATCAGGAAGGGGCAAATACTTTTTCACAGCACTAATATATATATATATATATATATATATATATATATATATATATATATATATATATATATATATATATATATATATATATATATATATATACACACACACACACACACACATATACATACACATGCATACATATATACATACACACACCACAAAATATATATACAATATAAATAATTACCTTTTATTTGACATCTGTGTAAACATGGAAAGCTTTTCCGGATGTTGGCGAAAGTCTTTAAACAGTGTTAAAAATTAGCCCTTGCTTTCTCGATTCATCAACAATGGATGTACTCAATAACACCTTCTCTTACAAGCATGCTGTCTTAGGAGTGCCATGGCCATCACCATAAATAAGCCTGTAAGTGCAGACATCATAATTCTCCATGCAGCTGCACACAACAAACAATGGAGACAACCCAGGGAGAATCAGGAAGTGAACAAAGGGAAAGTGACCTCAAGAAGCATTGTCCTGATAAAAAATAAAACATTTTCAAAAGAAAATTATACAAAAAAAATGAGGAAGAAACGCATCGGAAAAGCGTCAAAAACACATGTAAAAGCATATGCAGCAACGTATTCGGAACGCAGAAAATGTGGTGTGAACCAGCATTTAAGTTTTTGACGTAGCGCACCACAAATGCACTGCATTTGTGTTGTGGTGTGCTGCAATAAAGGTGCATTGCAGGATTCTGTATCTTTGAGTTGTGGTGTCAAACGATGGTACTGCAGCGCAAAGTACAACATGCACTTTGTTAACGTTATGCAAAATACACGTTCACAACACGATAGTGTGAGGTAAACCTAAAGTAAGAGCATTCTGAGAAAGAGAAAACTGGATTAGTAGAAAAAGCTTTAGGCTTGCTGTAGACTATTAGATTGTGGTAATGTTAACGAACAGCACTTGTATGTCATATCTTGTGGTGCCACTGATTTAGAATGGCATCCCAATGCACAAGTACAGTAGCCTGCTATGTCCCCAGCACTACAGTGCACCACAACTCACATGCTTTGCTGCAAGATCACTTTTAATAGCTTGCTGAAACTATAGCAATGATCTGTTGTTGCGGGCAAACACAAGGCAGAGCTGGATCCGCTCTTTTCCAATAAGTATGGTGATCTAGATAAAGACTTGGAGCGCTGCTTGAAGCTAAAGAGAAGTATCATCCCTGGATCCAAAGAAGCGGGGTGCCAGCGTATCAATATACTCATTTAGAGTATGCATGGCGGAGACATGCAGGCTGAGGCTGCCATTTACTGTTATGTTGTACAGGCTGGTCAAGAGAGTGGTGTCTCCTCTATTGATGTTTGAGCATACTCTGAAGTAAGGTGATGTCACATTTCCTCTTTAAACACTATGCACTTTAATGTTCTGCCTCAGAGTCTTCTTAGCAAGCACTCTGTAGCAAAACTGCAAGTCTAATGCCATGGACACACGAGCGGACTTACCGGTAGACTAGGTCCGACGGGATTAGTCAAGGGGAAAATCCGATAGTGTGTGGGCTAGTCCGATAGCTTTTCGGGATAAAAATCCGACGGACCTAGAAATAGAACATGTTTCAAATCTGTCCGACGGACTCAAAGTCCGACGTACTAAAATTGGGAAAACTGTTCGTCTGTGTGCTGGTCCGACGGACCAAATACAACGCAAGGAAAGCTATTGGCTACTGGCTATTGGACTTCCTTTTTTAGCCCCGTTTACGTCATCATGTTCAAACCGAACGGATTTATGAACGGACTTAGTCCTATCGTGTGTGGCCAAGTCCGTTGGTTCGGAAAGTCCGTCTGACTTAGTCGGAAAGACCGTCGGACCTAGTCCGCCGCAAAGTCCGCTCGTGTGTACGCGGCATAATAGGTGATCATTCAAAAGCAGCTCATAGTTCCAATCCTGCTCGACTCTTTGCAGGACCCGCCAGAGTTGTTTTAAAAACTGCACTCTGAGAATTTGACACTAAAAACACACCTGGCTGGCATTAAATTATAGAATTTCAGGGGTGGAGCATAATACTAGAAGGGGACAGGGATTATTCCTAACGCTGGAAGACATTAAGGACCATAATAAAGTCCAGGTCTAGGAACTTGAAGTAATTGCAAACCTTCGATTTAAAAAAAAAACAAAAAAAAAAAAACATATAACAAACATATCTGTACTTACCTAGTCTGTGCAATGGTTTTGCACATAGCAGCCCCCAAACCTCCTCTTCTGGGGCCCCCCTGTCGGCGCTCCTGGCTCCTTCTCTTCATCGGGTGCCCCCACAGAAAGCTGCTTTCCATGGGGGCACCTATGCAGGCTCGCTCCCGTCCCACTGCTGCATCCATTGACAAAGATAGCGGGACTCTGCCCCGCCCCCTGCGTCACAGCCTTGAATTGACAGCAGCGGGAGCCTATTGCTCCTGCTGCTATCAATCGCTCCAATGAGGAGAGAAAGAGATGGTTGGAGCTGCTGCGCTCCTACACATTGCTGGATCGGATCGGGCTCAGGTAAGAAAAAGGATAGGGTCTGGGGGGAGTTGCAGCACAGAAGGTTTTTCACCTTTACGCAAAGAGTGCATGAAGGCTTTACAACCACTTTAAGTGATCGTAAAACAAGTGCTTTGCCAGTGATGTTCGTGTACACCAGGGATATGCAATTAGCGGACCTCCAGCTGTTGCAAAACTACAAGTCCTATCATGCTTCTGCCTCTGGGTGTCATACTGTCATACTGTGGCTGTCAGAGTCTTGCTATGCCTCATGGGACTTGTAGTTCTGCAACAGCTGGAGGTGCGCTAATTGCATATCCCTGGTGTACACAGTATGACGGAAATGACAAGTCCACCATAATTCCGACATACCAAGGTCTTGAAATATCTGCCGAAATACTGGTCTCAGTCAGAAGGGCACCAAGTCATTGTTTGCTCATCAGTCAGTGCCAGTCATGTTGAACAAAGGGGCACTCATTTCATAATCTTAGCCATGCCCAAGGCCTAAAGCATCTACATAACCTGGGTTAGTCACAGCTCACTATGACAGCCATATCACATGCATGAAGCTCTTTGTTTTACTTTGGTCACACTATCATGGAGGTCACCACTCTATATTACCAGGCAGACAGTTGTGGACACAACTTGATTGGTCATCCATTAGAAAACGGCATAAAATAACTAACTATCGAATCCACTGTCAGTGTGTATTCTGCAAATTGTATTAATCAGTGGATGCTATACATGCTCGTTATAGTTCTTCTAAAATCATTGTAATGTCTTAAACGTGATTGTTTCAAGTTATATACTATATCCTGTTTATTTGTTTTAATAATTGAATGTTTATTCACTAAATTATACAGAACTGCAGAATATGCAGCTACTTAGTAAATACATTTTCATACTAACAGAAAAAGTGTGTACCATCCTGTATTAACGTGGACTAGAAAAGAATAGGTTGGTTGTAGGTCCTAGCATCTTTTTTAGCTTGCCTGAAGTGTATTTCTACTTTTGCAACCAATTTGGGATAACACTTATTTTATATTTGTTATATGACCCCATTCACATAACTTTAACTACTTCAGCCCTGGAAGAATTTGCCACCTTCCTGACCAGAGTACTTTTTGCGATTTGCCACTGCGTCGCTTTAACTGACAATTGCGTGGTGGTGCGACGCTGTACCAAAACAAAATTGACGTCCTTTTTTCCCCACAAATAGAGCTTTCTTTTGGTGGTATTTTGAAAAAAAAAAGCAATATTTTTTACTTTTTGCTATAATAAATATCCCCCAAAAATATATAAAAAAAAGTTTTTTTCCTCAGTTTAGGCCGATATGTATTCTTCTACATATGTTTGGTTAAAAAAAAAAAAAAAAAAAAAATCGCAATAAGCGTATATTGATTGGTTTGCACAAAATTTATAGCGTCTACAAAATAGGGGATCGTTTTATGGCATTTTGATTATTAATATTTTTTTATTAGTAATGACGCCGATTTGCGAATTTCATCGTGACTGCGACTATATGGGCGACACATCCGACACTTTTGACACTATTTTGGGACCGCTGTCATTTATACATCGATTGATTCTATAAAAATGCACTGATTATTGTGTAAATGACACTGGCAGTGAAGGGGTTAACCACTAGGGGGCAATGAAGGGGTTAAGTGTGTGCCAGGGAGTGATTCTAACTGTGGGGGGGGCTTCAACACACATGACAGCGATCACTGCTCTCGATGACAGAGAGCAGTGATCTCTGTCATGCCACTAGGCAGAATGGGGAAATGCTTTGTTTCCAAAGGTATCTCCCCATTCTACCTCTCCGTGACACGATCGCGGGCACCTGGCGGACACAGAGTCCGCGGGACCCGCGGTCACTGTCAACGCGGCAGGCGCACGCCCTCAGTGCTGCTTCCTAAAGGGGACGTACCTGTACGCCCTTTTGCCCACCCGTGCCATTCTGCCGACGTATATCGTCGTGCAGCGGTCGGGAAGCGGTTAAAGAAAATCATTTTAAAAATGCAGCTTAGATGCTCTATTTTGGAACCTCAAGCAAGGAAAAATCCTAGAAGTTTCTCTTTGTTTATAAGGGAGCTGGGCAGCTGTATTTGCCACAATTAACCCTGTCTGTACTGTGCAGGCAGATCTTTATTATCAATTGTAACTGGATTTGAACACTCTTGAGCCTAACAAAGGGTTAAAGCTTTAGATGCTGGGCTTCTTGCATTGAATGTTAATGAGGACAGACTTAGGGCAGCCATACATGGAACAAAATTCGGCTGGTCCCCGCTGTTTTTCTGAAAAGTCTGTCCTCATTAACATAAAATGCAAGAAGCCAAGCATCTAAACTTAATGTATGATGAGGCTGGTTGTATCGATTGACTTTTGTACAAGCTGCCTGTCTGTTTTTTCCCAGAACAATCAGTGCCGCCAGCACTGATCAGTGTATTCTGATGGCAGGTAAGTCTCCCCGCTGTCAGAACACAATAGCACAGTGGGATCTCTCATCCACCTTGAATGTGTGGATGGGGGAATTAGATCATCCAGCGGGTTGAACTAAAAAAGAAAATTATTATTGTATGGCCAGCCTTACTTTGACATTGTTCAAAAAGCCTTGCGTTCAGCCATAACACCTCCTCCTGAGAAACATCTCAAAAGTCCGAAATATTTTTTCAATATTTCTTAGCCATACTGTGTGAATGGGAACACAAACATATAGTGGGGTTTTCTCAAATTTGAATGCAAAAGTAGAAAGTTGCGTTAATGTGTTAAAGTGTAACTTTAGTCAGAAAATTCCTGGCAGATCACTTCAGGCTAACCCCTTTTGCCAGTATAACGATGTAAAACATTAAAAATAAGTGCCTATACTGTTCCAGTAATACATTGTTTCACCCTGCTCTGCACATGCTCAGTTGCTCTCTATTTTTAGGCACTGTGCCTAATTTGTAGAAACCAATCTGCCGGCAGCCTAAAGATTTACAGCTGTTAGGGAGCTCTGGGATTCACCAAAACGGCAACCTCCAGCAAGAAGAAACAGGAACAATGCTGGAGGCAATTTACAGCACACACTCATTTTGGTAGCATAATTATTAATGTGGAATGTATGTTCCTTGCTAAAGAACATTATTTTTATCAAGTTGTTATGGGTAAAGTTCCACTTTAAAGTGGACATATAGTTAAACATTAAAGTAAAGAAACAATAACAGTTTTGTAGGCTGAATAAATAGAACGGCTGAAATACCTTTCTTGGCAAAAAATGCTTCTACAGGCTGCCTTCAGTGTTGGCCATACTGTAGCTCTGTATTTACACACATGGGGGTTGACTTACTAAAGGCAAATAGGTAGTTCACTTGGCAAAGGAATTGTCCCTTAGTTTAGTGAATGCGGTAAAAATTCTCTTTGCAAAGAATCGCATGCATGCGATTGGATGATGGAACTCAGTAGAGTGTCACCTCATTTACTAAGCTATAGGGAAAATTCCCTTGCAAAGTTTACAGTCATGTTGCCTTTAATAAATAAACCTCATGATCTCAGTTAAAGGAAGGTTACACTGGTTGATCTTTCTCTTCAGTAGAGCACATAGCCTGCAACCAAAAATCTTAACCATAAAATTTGCAATGAGTTACCCTGCAAAATTATATATCACAATGTAATATTTCTTCTCATTTAATATAAATTTGTTTATTAGACATGTATAAAGTATATAATAATAATAATAATATTATATAATAATAATACATTCAGACTGCACTCAACAGCTGAGAATGGAACTGCTTTAAATGTAAACTAAAGAGTGTAACATGGATTCACAACTTTGTCATTTGCATGTAGTCAGTCAAAAAGGGTTGCCAATACAATAAACCATCTTGATTACAAGTACTCTTTCAAATGTCCGATTATGATGTGTGAACTGAAAAGTGGGGAGGTTCACAATTAAATATTTTTTTAAAATAACTGTATATGGATAAAGTTGTAGGTTTTACTGTGGCAGCATTTTACATAACTTTATTCTTCCAAGACTTTTGCCTTGTTTTTTGTTGGTTTCACTACAAATTACGACATAGAGCACGGGAAGGAAGCCACAAAGACACAACATGGAGGCAAACACAAGCGGGAGGCAGTGATGGCTAAGCAGACAACTCAGACACAGGATGAAATTAGAGGAAAGACCATAGACCTTCACTGGGACTGGAGGGTTTAGCTGAAGGCATGTAAGCTCGCTTTATGCAGTCATCCTGATCTTCATGTAAGTTGCTCAAGGCATTCAATTGGTTTACAATTTCTGTAAACAGAAGCCAGTCAAATCAGCTATAAGGAAAATGATTAGTAGAAAATAGAAGCAGCAAAAAGCATCATGCTCCTGGCCAGAGAAAGAGAGAAAACAGAGGTTAGGTAGCTCATAAATAAATGTTAGAAAGAAGCAGAAAATGCTGAGCATACAAGATCTCCCCGCTAGTGGAAATGTAAGGTCACCAACCCTATACTACAGTGCCTTGAAAAAAGTATTCATACCCCTTGAAATGTTTCACATTTTGTCATGTTACAACCAAAACCGTAAATGTATTTTACTGGGATTTTATGTGATAGACCAACAGAAAGTGGCACATACAGTGGGCATGGAAAGTGTTCAGACCCCCTTAAATTTTTCACTCTTTGTTCTATTGCAGCCATTAGCTAAAATCATTTAGGCCTCTTTCACATGGACGATCCGTATGTCCGTTTTTCATCCTTCCGTTTTCGGATGAAAAACGGACATACATTCATCCCTATGGAGCGTCAGATGTCAGCGGCGACATGTCCGCTGACATCCGACCCCCTCCGATCCGAAAAGTGTAACGGAGGAAAAACCTACTTTTCCATCCGTTTTCGGATCGGATCGGGTGACAACGGACACTACGGACCGTCATCATCCGATCCCGCCATAGGGGAGAGCGGCGCTCTGACAGGTGCATCGCTGCACAGTGTGCAGCGATGCACCTGTCATCTTCCTGCTCAGCGGGGATCGGCGGAGCGATCCCTGCTGAGCAAGCGGATGTTCACGGGGTGGATCATGACTGATCTGCCCCGTGTGAAAGAGCCCAAAAGTTAATTTTTTTCCTCATTAATGTACACACAGCACCCCATATTGACAGAAACACACAGAATTGTTGACATTTTTGCAGATTTATTATTTCAGTTTTTCTTTTTTAATAAATCTGCAAAAATATCAACAATTCTGTGTTTTTCTGTCAATATTGGGTGCTGTGTGTACATTAATGAGGAAGAAAAATTAACTTAAATGATTTTAGCAAATGGCCGCAATATAACAAAGTGAAAAATGTAAGGGGGTCTGAATACTTTCCATCCCCACTGTAATTGTGAAGTGGAAGGAAAATGATAAATGGTTTTCTAATCTTTTTACAAATAAATGTGAAAAGTGTGGCATGCATTTGTATTCAGCCCCCTTTACTCTAATAGCCCTAACTAAAATCTAGTGAATCTTAAGTGTATGGCCCAACTGCAAACCCACCAAGACATGGCCGTCCACCTAAACTGACAGGCCGGGCAAGGAGAGCATTAATCAGAGAAGCAGCCAAAAGGCCCATGGTAATTCTGAAGGACCTGCAGAGATCCACACCTCAGGTGGGAGAATCTGTTTACAGGACAACTATTAGTCGTGCACTCCACAAATCTGGCCTTTATGCAAGAGTGGCAAGAAGAAAGCCATTGTTGCAAGAAAGCCATAAGAATTCCCGTTTGCAGTTTCCGAGAAGCCATGTTAGAGACACAGCAAAAATGTGGAAGAAGATGCTCTGGTCACATGAGACCAAAACTGAACTTTTTGGCCTAAAAGCAAAACGCTATGTGTGGCGGAAAACTAACACTGCACATCACCCTGAGCACACTCCCCACTGTGAAACATGGTGGTGGTGGCATCATGTTGTGGGGATGCTTTTCTGCAGCAGGGACAGGGAAGCTAGTCAGGGTTGATGGGAAGATGGATGGAGCCAAATACAGGGGAATCTTAGAGGAAAACCTCTTAAGAGTCTGCAAAAGACTTGAGACTGGGGCCGAGGTTTACCTTCCAGCAGGACAACGACCCTAAACATACAGCCAGAGCTACAATGGCATGGTTTAGATCAAAGAATATTCATGTGTTAGAATGGCCGAGTACAGACCTAAATCCAACTGAGAATCAGTAGCAAGACTTGAAAATTGCTGTTTACAGATGCTCTCCATACAATCTGACAGAGCTTGAGCTATTTTGCAAAGAAGAATGTGCAAAAATCTCACTCTCTAGATGTGCAAAGCTGGTAGAGACATACCCAAAAGACTTGTAATTGCAGCAACAATACTCTCCCCGAGTATTGACTCGGGGAGATGAACACAAATGCATGCCACACTTTTCACATATTTGTAAAAAAAAATTGAAAACCATTTATAAATTTTCTTTCCACTTCACAATTATGTGCAACTTTGTGTTGGTCTATCACATAAAATCCCAATTAAATACAATTACGTTTTTGGTTGTAACATGACAAAATGTGGAAAATCTCAAGGGGTATGAATACTTTTTCAAGGCACTGTACGTCTTAAGAGGACTTGGGGCTCCAAAACCTCAGTGGGCAGCGATACTGCATTTTAAAAAGCATTGTGCTCTGCTGTTGCGTTATTACAGCATCACAAATATCTAGAAGGCTTTATCAAAAGACGCTACATACCCAACTAGGTAAATTACTTATTGCCTTCATACTGCGGAAGAAGCCATTTTGTTATTTGAGATTAAAGTGCAACTGAATGACTTACTTGGGAAATAATGCAAGCCATGCTTACGAAAACACAAAATGATTACCTCCTTCCATTATGACCACTTACCAAGTTAAAATAAACACACAAATTCCACAGCACACATCCATATCCCTTTATTTGTCTTCATAAAGATTTTTTTTGTACACACTCACAAAGAACAGATCAAGGCCAACGTATGTATGGAACACTCCACACAAAGCACAACCCTATTCCAGCCATAGAATGAGAAATTATATTTTTTCATTATTATACTGAATTTCATGATAATCAAAATCAGTCAGTTTTTAAAACTTTTTTTTGCATTGATGCATGTCCCCTGGGGCAGGACCCGGGTCCCCATACACTTTTTATGGCAATAACTTGCATATAAGCCTTTACAATTAGCACTTTTGATTTTTCATGTTCGTGCCCCATAGACTTTAAACGGTGTTCGCTTGTTCGTACAATTTTTTTGCCTGTTCGCATGCTCTGGGGCGAACCAAACCTGGGGTGTTCAGCTCATCCCTAATGGTGACGATGAAGAAGCTACATAGCATCAGATTGCTGATATTCAATGGGTGCATTTTGAGTTAAAAACACAACTAGGGTTTTTTTTTATAAAGATGAAATAACTGCATGAGATATTCTCAGCAGTCAAGGAGAGCAGGTCTGTCCTGGGTGGAAAATTTCAGCCTATCAAGCATTGTTAAGTAGTAACACAGAACTGATAGTGTCATAGGCCAAAAGATATGCATGCATGGAGAAATTAAGCTGCATGTTTAGGTGACAGATGGGAAAACTGTTTTTATTTGATGGTCCAATTGTTTTCCCCTGGACAATGTTATGGACAACGCTATGGAACAAGGAGTTACTGAATCAGCCTTGAAAGGCAACTTTCACAGAAAACATGCCATTATGATGAATTGCTATTACAGATACAAATTCAGAGAATACTCTCCTGAAACTGGATGTAGCAAATGACCTGCTGCTAAACTGCACGTAAATGGATTTTTTTAATAGCAGAAATAACTTCAAATCGAGTAGACAAAAAAATAAGAGACATTCACAGTCATTAATGGCAAGCATTGTAAAGCACAACTAACATTCTTTTTAGTTTTGGATAGAGTGTAGATGCGGTAGAACACCGATTAGGTTTTTATTGCTATCTGTGTCCCCATTAGGGAGATTCACCCTGTCTATGTGTTCTATTTAACATGATCATTAAAAGAATATTTCAAATTTTAGGTTTTCTCTAAAAAAAGTAATAGAGAGGACATCTTTCAATGGGAACACTAGTTCTGGTGATCTGGGGGGGCCCCTCCAAGGGATTCCCTTAATTGGCAGGGATTTCCTCTCACTTTCTGTTTTGGCTGTGGGACAGGAAATAAAAGGAAAATATCCACAATGGGACACAGATGGCAACAAAAAATTGACAGGTGTTATAACCCTCCCTTACTCTATCAAAAATGAAAAAAAAAAAAAAAGTTTTGCCTATAGTTCTACTTTAAATTGTGCCCCATGTAATCCCAATTAGGCCTCCAAAGAACTTCAATTTTAGAAAGATTTGTACCCTAACACACAAGACCACTGAATGTAAATTCATCCGAAGTAATGTCGAACTGGCTGTAGAGATTGTTTACACCTTTTTATTCTCAATTTTTTTTTCATTGTATTACGGAGATCTGTTGGGGATGTTTCTTTTACATGGATTATGAAGGGTTATTTTGCTTAGTATAGAATCAGTTAAGAATGTTATCAAGTTTTTATTTGTAAAAATTTACTAAAAAAAAAAAAACCTCCGCCCCTATTCAGCATTGAAGGCTGGCTCTATAAATATTTCAGACATTAAAGCAAAATAGATAGTGCTTTCTTTGTGGACATTAATAGCATTCTAATGGTATTTCATTCAGCAGGCGGAATGTTAATCCTGCTCTGGACAAATTCCAACCTAGGTCAAGTAATCCTGTCTGCTCATGTCCCACCTGTAAACAAACAGTGAGAATGGCGTTTTTTAACCCCCAGAAATGAAATTGTCCAACAGAAATATTATTGGTTGTATAAAAGGTGCTACGGTTTAAGTGTCTGCTGAAGAGAAGAAATTGGGGTTATGCAAAAATAATGACAACAAAGGTAAGTTCTGCTAAATCGAACACTTGGTAAAAAATCTGCTCGTTTCTTAAAGTGATTGTAAAGGTTCACTTTTTTTTTTTTTAAATAACAAACATGTCATACTTACCTTCACTGCGCAGTTCGTTTTGCACAGAGTGGCCCCAAACACCGACTTCTGGGGTCCCGCGGCGGCTCCTCCTCTACACTAGAAGCGCTCTCCCAGGGGGTTACCTTGTGGGCATGCTCCAGAGTCAAGCATTTGCATCCATAGACCCGAATGCCGAACTTGGCCCCGCCCCCGCGTCATTGGATTTGGTTGACAGAAGTGGAAGCCAATGGCTGCACTGCTATCAATCTATCCAATCAAGAGCCGAGAACCCCGGGAAAAGGAAGAGTGCGGCTCCGCCAGGTGAAATTCCAGGGCTCAGGTAAGTAAAACCGGGGGGGCGGTGACTGCCACGCGTTTTTTCACCTTAATGCATAGCATTCATTAAAGTGAAAAAACATGAGGGTTTACAACCCCTTTAAGGCCACCATACACATATGGAAACCGACTCATATTACAGCAGATCATTAAGTGATCAAGTGTTCCGTGTTTGCTGGGGATACCTGCATGCATGTCCTACACCTCCTATGATGGTGAATGATATTTTGCAAAGAAGCTAGTCCAATGAGAATATATCTGACAATTGGGGTTTGTTCACACCATGTCCGATGAGCTGCGTTTATTCACACAAGTATGGTGAGGACAGGGCACATAGAAAACAACTGTTTTCTATTTGCCTGTGCACACTATACTTCTGCGATGGTGTGTAAAAAAATACAGATCAACAGACATGGTGTGCACACAGGCCCATGTATGAAGGATATCCTTTAAGAGCTAATTCGCAACCAGTCACAATGCTGGTGTGCAGTGCACTACAAAAACACAAACAAAAGAGGGCGCACCAACCTAATGCATTATCCCATGCAAAATTTATAAATAATCCACATATAAATATATTCATAAACCATTTGATAGGCACAGCTATCAAAGTTAATGTCTGCTTCCAAGTTGCTCAATTTACTCAGCGTACTCTGGAACTTGGAAGGACACCACCAGGGTCCCAGCTCAGCAGTTCATATACCTCTGGTCATAGCATGAGAACCCTTGGCCCCTCCCATCATGAGGATGGGTCAGGATGGTGGCCTATCCCAATGAAGGGAGGAGCAAATGGTTTTCATGCCATGACCAGATGTACAGTGCATCCAGAAAGTATTGACAGCGCTTCACTCTTTCCACATTTTGTTATGTTACAGCCTTATTCCAAAATGGATTAAATTCATTGATTTCCTCAAAATTCTACAAACAATACCCCATAATGACAATTTGAATGATGTTTGTTTGAAATCTTTGTAAATTTACTAAAAATAGAAAACAACTTGGTAAAGTGCCTATTTTGAAAGTAGTAGGTAAGCAGACTAATATTAATGCATGCATCTGCCCATCTCCTGCATTATAACACCAGATATTATAGGTTCCCACACCACCATTCAAACACTACTTAAGCCCTTCCAGTTTCTCTATAGAGTACGATATTCCTCTTCCCAATTTCACTAATTTGAATAGAGCTACAAGTTAAGAATATACATCGTATTAGCTCTGATAGCATGTAGATATTCCATCCAACTGAAGACACCCCTGGTTGAAAAATGCTATGTCTAATAGAAACCGTGTTAATAATAGTGAAGAAATATAGGGGGGGGGTTGTTCAACAAAGTTTATTATTATTATTATTTATTATTGATTTATCCACTTACTGTACTACCTTTCCTTGCAGGGGTATGAGCCCCATTTGCCGTCTTATTAAGTGTACTGTTAAGATTTTATGGTTAACGCCTATGTTTATCTTTGAAAACTTAATAAAGTTCTTGGGGGGGGGGGGGGGGGGGAAGTAACAAAAAACAAAAATCACATGTACATCAGTATTCACAGCCTTTGCCATAACACTCAAAATCGAGCTCAGGTGCATCCTGTCTGCACTGTTTTTCCACGACTTGATTGGAGTCTACCTGTGGTAAATTTAGTTGATTGGACATGAATTGGAAAGGCACACACACCTGTCTATATAAGGTCCCACAGTTAACAGTGCATGTCAGGGCACATACCAAGCCATGAAGTCCAAGGAATTGTCTGTAGACCTCTGAGACAAGAGTTTAGATCTGGGGAAGGGTACAGAAAGTTTTCTGCAGCATTGAAGGTTCCAATGAGCACAGTGGCCTCCATCATCTGTAAATGGAAGAAGTTTGGAACCACCAGGACTCTTCCTAGAGAGGGCTGCCCGGCCAAACTGAGCGATCTAGGGAGAAGAGAGTCTTAGTCAGGGAGGTGACCAAGAACCCGATGGTTACTCTGACAGAGCTCCAGCGTTTCTCTGTGGAAAGAGGAGAACCTTCCAGAAGAACAACCATCTCTGCAACACTTCACCAATCAGGCCTCTATAGTAGAGTGGCCAGACGGCAGCCACTCCTCAGTAAAAGGCACGACAGACCGCCTGGAGTTTGCCAAAAGGCACCTGAAGGACTCTCAGACCATGAGAAACAAAATTGTCATGTCTTGAAGAAACCAGAAACATCTCATCACATGGCCAATACCATCTCTAGAGTGAAGCATGGTGGTGGCAGAGACTAGTCAGGATTGAGGGAGAGATGAATGCAGCAATGTACAGAGACATCCTTGATGAAAACTTGCTCCAGAGTGCTCTGGATCTCAGACTAGGGGAAAGTTTCATCTTCCAACAGGACAATGGCCCTAAGCACACAGCCAAGATAACAAAGGAGTGGCTATGGGACAACTCTGTGAATGTCCTTGAGTGGCCCAGCTAGAGCCCAGACTTAAACCCGATTGAAGATCTCTGGGGAGATCTGAAAATGGCCATGCACTGATGCCCATCCAACCTGATGGAGCTGGAGAGGTCCTGCAAAGAAGAATGGGAGAAACTGCCCAAAAATAGGTGTGCCAAGCTTGTAGCACCATACTCAAAAAGACTTGAGGCTGTAATTGGTGCCCAAAGTACTTCAACAAAGTATTGAGCAAAGGCTGTGAATACTTATGCATGTGATTTTTTTAGTTTTTTATTTTTAATAAATTTGCAAAGATTTCAAACAAACTTTTTTCTTGTCGTCATTATGGGGTATTGTTTCTAGAATTTTGAGGAAAATAATGAATTTAATAAATTTTAGAATAAGTCTGTAACACAACCAAATGTGGAAAAAGTGAAGCGCTGTGAATACTTTCCGGATGCAGTGTATATAAACTGCTGAGCTAAGGTCCTGATGGTTTGACTCTGAGGAAGAGGGTGCTACCCTTAAAACATGCAAGCCAGCTAGGACCCTGGTGGTGTCCTTCCAACTTCTGGAGTACGCCAAGTGGATTGAGCAACTTTGAGCATACTTTGTCTATCAAATGGTTTGTGAGTATATTCACTGAATTATTAATAAATGGTTTATGGGATCATGCACTAGGCTGGTGCATCCTCTTTTGTTTGTGTTTTTGTAGTGTGTTACCAGGGCTTCCCCAAGAGAGCAGCAAGGAGTGGTGTGTCCCAGATCCGTGCTGAGAAGCAGAAGTGCATGAAAAACTGGTACCAGACTGTCACCCTCATGCGCAGGAGGCATTTTGTTTTGATATGGTGTGCAATGTAGTCTTGCAGGATAGCTGCGGTGCATCGCACTGTTCACTTTTTTTTTTTTATTAAACTTTATTGAAATGTTAGACAGAAATTTCATTAAACATTGAAGATTCATTTAAAAAAAAAATAACAAACATGTCATACTTACCTGCTCTGAGTGGTTTTGTACAGAGCATCCCTAATTCTCTTTTTTTTTGGGTCCCCTGCCATGGCTCCTGGCTCCTCCTCTTCAGCCAGGGCCCCCAATAGCAAGCTGTTTGCTCTGGGGGCACTGGTGCATGTTCGCTCCCAAAGCCCACTCTATGCATCCATAAGACCTTGAGCCTTTAAAAACCACTACGTTTATTTGAATACCGAGGATCGCCTTTGCACTGTGCTATGCTAAAAAACGTCTCTTGTAAACCACTGCAATGAAGTAGTGTGAACTGGGCACACAGGAGACAGGAATTTTGTCTTGTCATATGGTGGGACTGCGCTGGAATAGCCCCCAAAGCAGCCCCACCACATCTGGTATGAATGAACCCTAACACTAAAACTCTAAGCTCATGCTGTCTTTTTTGCATTGGTTTAATCATCCCCATTGAGGAAAACCCTGACACTGTTCTTATAATCAAGCTCATAGAGCGGGAAACTTCACTGCCCAGGATGTACACAGCTGACAAATTTACCGTATATACTAGAGTATAAGTCGTTCCGAGTATAAGTCGAGGCCCTAATTTACCACAAAAAAAAAATGGGAAAAACTCATTGACCCGAGTATAAGACGAGGGTGAGAAATGCACAGCTACTGTAAGTGGAAAAGAGGGTCAACATTGCCCATTTGCAGGATCACTGTGCCCATTTGCATGCCTGGCTGTGCCCATTTGCAGCCATAGGTCCCGTGAACTTCAAACTCGGTAGTTAAGGGTTCCTAGATGCCCCCTAGCTGCAGCCAAAATTTGGGGTCTCTGAACCCAAAGGGTCCCGAAATGACATTGCTGCAGATGGACACAGTTGACCGAATTTGGGGCACCGTATCTCGGGGCCAGTTAGTGCTAGGAACCCCAAATTTGGTATGCAAACCCAGTGGAACTAGCATCAAAAAATTTCCAAAGTTGGGGTTTCTAGCACAAAGTGGCCCCCAGATACAGAGCCCCAAAAATCAGTTCAGAAAATGTCAAGCACTTTTCTGCAGCAGAGAATGACATTTTCCGAACCGATTTTGGGGCCCCGTATCTCGGGGCTACTTAGTGCTAGGAACTTCAGCTTTGGATATGTTGTGGTACCACTTCTTCTGGGTTTGCACACCAAATTTGGGGATCCTAGCACCAAGTGGCCCTGAGATATGGGGCCCCAAATTTGGTTCAGAAAATGTCAAGCACTTTTCTGCAGCAGAGAATGACATTTTCCGAACCGATTTTGGGGCCCCGTATCTCGGGGCCACATAGTGCTAGGAACTTCATCTTTGGATATGTTGTGGTACCAGTTCTACTAGATTTGCACACCAAATTTGGGGTTCCTAGCATCAAGTGGCCCTGAGATACGGGGCCCCAAAGTCGGTTCGGAAAATGAAATTTTTTGCTGCAGAAAAGAGCTTGACTCGAGTATAAGTCGAGGGGGCACTTTCAGCACAAAAAAATGTGCTGAAAAATTCGACTTATACTCGAGTATATACGGTAAGCATTTTTTCTTGTGTCCACTTTGTTCCCATCAACAAGAGAAAAAAAAAAGTCTAAAAACTTTAGATCAGCCATTCTCAAACTTTTTAATGCTGAGGAACCCTTGAAATGACTTTCCAGTCTCAGGGAACCCACAGTAATAATTACTATAGCTACAGCACCTGACACATTAGCGTGACGGTCATTGGGAAGAATGTCCATTACCCATGTGGTCTTTAGGAAGAATCTCTCTCTTATGCCCCGTACACACGGTCGGATTTTCCGACGGAAAATGTGTGATAGGGCCTTGTTGTCGGAAATTCCGACCGTGTGTGGGCTCCATCACACATTTTCCATCGGATTTTCCGACACACAAAGTTTGAGAGCAGGATATAAAATTTTCCGAAAACAAAATCCGTTGTCGGAAATTCCGATCGTGTGTACACAAATCCGACGCACAAAGTGCCACGCATGCTCAGAATAAATAAAGAGATGAAAGCTATTGGCCACTGCCCCGTTGATAGTCCCGGCGTAGGTGTTTTACGTCACCGCGTTCAGAACGATCGGATTTTCCGACAACTTTGTGTGACCGTGTGTATGCAAGACAAGTTTGAGCCAACATCCGTCGGAAAAAATCCTAGGATTTTGTTGTCGGAATGTCCGAACAAAGTCCGACCGTGTGTACGGGGCATTACAGTTAGCGGAAAAAAAGATCACTGTTTTCACTGGTTACTTATCTGAGAAGCAGAAATTGTTCATTGCTCAAGGAACCCCAGCAACCTCCAAAAGAGCCTTAGGGTTCTACAGATCCCTGGTTGAGAAAGGCTGGTTTAGATGGAGAACCCATGGTGACAGAAGCATAGGAAGCTGTAATCACTAACTTGGTGTTTAAAGCTGCAGGCTTACGGATCCTGGCTACACTATCTCACAAATCACAGGCATGAAATATATACAAGAAAACAGTTCAAACTTTACTGGCTGCATGCCTGATCCACCTCGGAGTTTCTATAAGTGAATCCAGGAACTTGTATTTCTATAGTCACAGGTCCAATATAATTGTTACTATTCTCTATCAAAATGTTTTTTGTATAGGCCGATCAGGACAGAGAATGTGTACAAATATGCTTGCCGAACACCAGTATAGTGTTTTGTTTTCATTTTAAGAACATTCGTTTGATTTTTTTTTAATCATTAGTGGGATCTAACTGATGTTCATTCTTTGACCACAGTGCCAAGAAAATTCAAAGAAGCAGGATGGCAAATTGTTCTCAGACTAATGAATTTCTAACAGTAAATGTGGTTTTCCTTCAGGAACGTCTATTCGGTGCAAAATAGAATGTTAAAAGCAAACAATGTTTGCAATGCTTTCAAATAGCACTCAAAAGTTAGAGGATTGCATATTTATTCCAGCTCCACATTACAGACTGTGTTACCCTAACAGTTTCATATTCCCGATATGTGCCTGCTGTACCATATACTTGTATGAAACAGTATCCTTTTCTCTTTGTATTAATTCCTTTGTCTGAAATACATGGTGTTTCTGCCAGTTCCTTTGCTATCCTATTTGGAAAAAAATGACCACACTAGGCATGGGAGCACACTGTGGTCATCTTTCTGGCTATGCTGGGAAGTCAGCCAGCTCTCTTCCAATGATTAGACTTGTGCCGACACACCCCTTCCTCTGCACAGCCATTCGCTGGGATGGCCAATATGCTGCTGTTTCTCCTCCCCCAGCTTTCCAAACTCCTTATGTAGCTGAGAACAGAGGGTATGTGGAGAAAAGTATTTATAATGTATATATACACTGAATATATATACAGAATGGGTTTTACAAGGTGAGGATTCACATATACGTTAAGACTTTCTCTAGTTAAGGAGGAGCACCAGGCTCCCCCCAAAAATTTTAAAATCAGCAGCTACAAATACTGCAGCTTCTGACTTTTAATATAAGGACACTAACCTGTCCAGGGATCCAGAGATGTCCTTACCCGAGCAAATTCTTCAAATGGTTGCAGGCACCGGCATCTCACGTAAGAGAAACAGGAAGGGAAGCCTTACGGCTTCATAGCCGGTCTCCTACTGTGCATGCACGAGCCGTGCTGTGCCTTGTGAATGGTCCCATAGTCTTCTGGGACCTGTGATGTGTCCCAGAAACCTGGGGGTTTGGGGGGGGGGGGGGGAACCGATCTTCAAAACCAAGTACCCGCTCCCCTCCAAAAAAAGTGTCAAATGTTGCAGTGGAGGGTTGGGGGAGGGTGAAAACAAGTAGACCTTCCTCTTTTGGGTGGAGCTCCGCTTTAAACAAAACTGTATATTATGCAGTTATATTTCTAATGATTTTGTCATCATCCAAACATCAACGAAAAATACTATTGTGGAATTGTGATTAGCAATTTTAGTCTTGATCTTGTGTTTAAATCTGAACTTTAGTTTAGTTTTTTTGTTTCTATGCAGCACCTGGGACAATACTTGCCTCTATAGTTGTTGCTGCATAGTATAGAAATCTTCTCCCCACTGATGCCGGGTCCACAGCGATACTCCAGCTCTACTAGAGTTAACATCAGCTGCTGCCAGTGTGAAAGAGTTGCATTGCTCGCCCACCCTTTCGGTCTGCCTTCTCTGTTCACAGAACTCGTAGTATTGCTTCCCAGAGCGCAAATTGTTCTCTAATTGGAGGATGTGGATCCTATAATTTATCTGCCTACACTCCATTCACAAAATGCTTTGTGTTCTGAGAAAGAATACTATGAGTTCTATGAATGGAGGAAGGGGGCGTTTCAACTACGACTCATAGTGGCTCATGTTAACAGTGGAAGTGCCAGAAGATAAGCGCTGTGCAGAGGACCTAGCGACAGTGGGGAGACAAATTCTACATGCAGCAGACCGGCAAACATGGCACACGTTTCATTAGAGGTAAATTATGTCCCTGAAGTTGTATAGTATGGTAAAAATAATTATAATAATTTAATTGAACCTCAGAAGTAAGACCAGAAGTCATATATAAAAAGGTGCTGGTAACCATCAACATCATCTATTTTTCTACTTAGCTGAAGTTTTGGTAGACACAAATATTATACTATTAAATTAGAATATCAATGCAAGTCAATGAGAAATGACCGCAAGTCCCTGAAGATTTTTCCTTTGTTAGAGTACTACTGTGCCCTGTACCATCCAACAACATATTTTTGCCAGTGAATGGTTAAAATGGCTGCCCACCCATCAAAGCAAGGGAATAAATGGGCACCATGTATTGCCAAATTAAAAAGAACTCATCCTAAATGGGTTTCTATGTTCTTGGTGAAGGAGGCAAGAGGTGAATACCAGTCTTCTCTTCCATGGCAGACCTCAATCTTAAATGAGCTAACCCTATATTCCAATCACAAGTCCACGAGACTGAGTACTCCTGTTATCTTGTGGATTCTCCATAGACCTGTGAGGGGGCAGATGGTTATTTAGCAAATACACCTATACCGCTGTTTCAGCTTATTAGGAGGACAGACCTGTAATTTTAGCAGTCTTCTCCTCCTGGTTAACTCTGTTCTCTTCATCATCTTCATTGTCTTCTTCAAAATCATCCAGGTTTCCTATGTCCGCTTGCTTCATGCTCATCAAACTGGCGAGGCTTTGCATATCTTCATCACTAAACACATGTAAGAATAAATACAAAGCATTCAGTGTTCCTTTACATAATGTACAGTATATTACATAGAATAACTACAGAACATTCAAGAAAATGAAGCACACAAAAGAGGTGACTGATGGCAGAAGAGTGTTTCACCCACACTTTAATATGATCCACTGAGTGGCGACAAACTAGGATACTAAAAAATCTCCATAGGCGACACGTTTAAATTTTTTACAGCTTATATGTTTAGAGTTGCAGAGGTCTGGTACTAGAATTATTGCTCTAGCTATAACATTTGCAGCAATACCGCACATGTGTGGTGTGAAAATCATTTACATATGCATGTGCGATTTACGTATCCGTTCACTTCTACGCACGAGCATGGAGGGATGGGGGGGCGCATACATTTTATTTATTTTATTTTTTTACACTGTCCCTTTATTTTTTTTTAATCAGTTTTATTCCAATTGGAAGGAATGTAAACATCCCTTGTAATAGAAATAAGAGATGACAGGTCCCCTTTATGGAGAAATCTGGGGCTACAAGACCCCAAATCTCACCTCTACCTTTGAAAACAAATTAAAAAAAAAAGTGATCTTTCCATAAAATAAAAAAAAAGGAGGTATACTTTACTTCCGGCATAGACTGGAAGTGATGTCATCCCATCTCTCTGGTCCTCCTAGATCATTGAGGTGATCAGAGACAATCTCGGCCTCTGTTGACCTCTGTGACCAGCTGCAGGAACTGTCAGATTGTTTCCCGGGCTCGCCGGTAAGCCAAAGAAACACCAGCGAGCGGCAGGAGGGGTAACGATTCTAAAAGCAATCCAGCCGCTAGGATTACTTTTATGAGAAACAATCGCTGGCTGAAAAAAAAAAAAAAAAAATACTGGGGTGCTTCAAACCACTGGAAAGCAACCACATATACATACGTATTGCATTCAGCAAGTGGTAAGGGTGAAACCTTAAAATTGAGGGGTAAGACACCGCTCATAACCGACCCAGTGCTTCAGATGTGGATATGGCTGTGTGTGGCCTCAGCCAGCGCTGCTCCAGCCTCGCCCCGACATGTTTCGCCCCGCCTACCGGGGGATTGGTCACAGAGGTCTGTGCCCAGCCTGCGCAGAGATCAGAACTGTGAGAGGGACCAAGCAGATCCTACCTAGTACAGAAAACTAGGGTGGAGAGAAAGTAGAAGTGACCGGTCTTTATTACAGGAAGCTCTTGCACAGAGGTAAGTCTCACACTGGATTACTGCATAGATCTTGTAGAAATACACAAAGCACACCAAGATCCATCTAAGAATACACAGGAGTCTTCTACTTAGACAAGTATTGTTTATCACAGAATTCAGCTTAAGTTTCAGCTGAACTCCACGCTAAACAAATATTCTAGTCTTAATACAAGAGTCGTGGGTATTCTTGATTCTTTGCATCCCTTTGTGTGTTTCTTTCAGATCTAGACAGTAATCCAGCATAAACCATCTCTTGCACTTTACCCCTGTGCTAGAATCTCCTGTAATAAAGACCAGTCACTGCTCTCTCCCTCTTGTTCAGGGTGACTGGTCTAGTCTCCTCCCCTTCCTGTCATTTACTGCAGGCATCCTGTAGTGGGGTTGAACATGCTGGTTCCCTCCCATAGCTCTGCTCTCTGCTATGTGCAACACTGAGGTGATGCCACTGCTACTTCTGCAAGGTAATAACTGGGTTTGAAAAGGCATCTGGTTCACACAAATTGGATTGTTATCATTTGTGGTTACTGGGAAATATATTTTAATAAAGTGATGGGTGCCTGGTGTCCAACTTTAAAGAAACTGGCATATGGGCATAAAAACAGCCGATATATTATAGTTACACTGGACATACCTGTTTCCTGTAAGTACTTTGACCATAATAAAATGCTGTTCCTTTGCGTCTCTGGCATCAGGATGGAAGACAAGAGTCCCTGGAGAGCCAAAAATGCTCCCCCACCATTCACGGGTACCATCAGTATCTTAAGCAAAGAATGTACCGTACTTCAACACCGACTCTCTGAAAAGTCGATATTTCCATACAGATTCACAGGAGAGTTTAGCAGCACTACATATGAAGCTAAAAGGCTAGATCCAGGCACCCGGTGGGGACTACTTTCAGACTCTGAGGTTAGTCACACTGGTTTACTTTCAAGGGATAAGGGTCTCTAGCAAACCATTCCAATCCCAATGCTTGATCAAACCTATACTTTCCCAAAAACGCATATTCTATTAGCTACAGAAAAGCCCAAGCACACTCATACCATACAATATGCAAGAATAAAACATTATTACACAGCAGGGTACAGCATCAGCTATTTGAGAAAATATCTGTTACTTAGCAGAACAAGGTGAGAAAGGTTTTTATTATTTTTTATTAAGAAGAATGCTCTATTTCAGACACAGTACAAATAATAGCCTATCTACATTTTGATGGCTTGCTTGCAATTTAATGATACATTTCTGTAATTGGCATTCTGTACAATTCACGCTCACTGTGTACGATGGAGTTGCGGATTAACACTGGACATTGAAATAGACTTTCTATGCCTCCCAAGGAATCCGCACATGTTAATACCCGCAGAGATGATTGCAGGATAGAACACAATTAAATGTTGTCAGGCAACAAAACTGAACTTTCATAATGTAGTAAAGAATAAGAGAGATAAAAGAAAGAGGGAGGGAGGAGGGGGGCTAAAAGATTAGAAAAAAAGAAAAGCAAAATATTTGCATAAATCCACAAATTAAATTGCGCTGGGAAGAAGTGAGAATGCATGTCCACAGTTATGGCTTTCTTCTACTCTCATTATTTAGGAACAATATAAACTCTAATACATTAAAGCTCAAAACACTGGGAAAAATGGCTTAAAGCACCATTGTTGTACAATAACCTTTTCACTAAACGTGACAACAGCTGGTTCTCCAGAGCATCTAAAGATTCCAGCAACATCCATTAAATAGCCTTATTTAACACAGCAAGTTTAACTGAATGGTGAGCAGACCCAATTCTTAAAGCCAAATTCAATTCAGCCACTTGTTCTAAAATGTTCTGGATTACTTTAGATTAAGTCCAACAAAGTGCATGCTACCTTTTGGACTTAACACTTTAATTCACAGTTTTTATTTGTACTGAGTGCCAGGAGTACAGCTATCGCTATACTTCTGGCGCTCAGACTCTGAACCTTCTGGTCTCAACTCCTGAAGCTGCAGTCATATGCAGCCTCTCTGTCTGCCACTCCCCTCCCCCTGCCCAATCAGAGAGAACTTTTGTACTACATGAACCCATTCACAAAATACAAAGCCTTCTGTGAATGGGCAGCAGCAGGGAGGGGAGGAGCAGGAAGAAGTGCTGCTGTACATAAAAGCAGCATCTCTCCTGTTAGAGCACTGGGAGTATAGGGATAGCTGTACTCCCAGTGCTCAGTAGGTTAATTGTTAGTTATAAAAAAAAAGAGAGAGAAGTTTGCGAGGTGGCATGCATCTCGTTGGACTTAACCCACAGTACGCCTGTAGGTTTAGACAGTGGCTGAATTCCTGAAATCCGGCTTCAAGGAGATACAAACATTTTTATTTTTAACGTGCCTTTCACATTTTCACTTGCACTTTGTACAATATTCTCACAATGGCATTTTATATACAGATTTCTAGACTTTCACTTTGGAAGCTAGGTGTAAAATAAATAGTGACCATGCAGGTTATTATATGATTATTGCAAATTTTTTTTTTACCAAAATATGTATAATAATAATATCGGCATAAACTGAGAAAATATTAGCTTTTTTTTAAAAAAAAAAAGGGGGGGGGGATATTTATTATAGCAAATTGTACAAAATATTGTGTTTTTTTTCAAAATTGTCGCTCTTTTTTTGTTTACACGCAAAAAAAAAAAAAAAAAAAAAACGCAGAGATGGTCAAATACCACCAAAAGAAAGCTCTATTTGTGGGGAAAAAAGGACGTCAATTTTGTTTGGGTGCAACGCCGCACGACCGCACAATTGTCAGTTAAAGCGACGCAGTGCCGAATCGCAAACTCTGGGATTTTTGAAGTACGTCGGGAGGGAAGGAGTCTCCAATCAGGAGGTCTCTGCATAGGGTAGATCTGAGGGGAAATCTGAAACTAGGGAAAGCTCTGCTGATTTTATCATCCAATCACGTGTAAGCTAAAATGCCGTTTTTTATTTTCCTTGCATTTCCCCCTCAGATCTACAGCGACTGCACTTCCAAGTGCACTTGTAGTGCAAAGTAGATTTGTCTTTAGTAAATAACCCCCACTGTATTTCGACAGTGGTCTTTCAAACACAATTTTTTGGGAAAAAATACACTTTAATGAATAAAAAAAAAAAAACTAAGCAGTAAAGTTAGCCCACTTTTTTTTTTTTTATAATGTGAAAGATGATGTTACGCCGCGAGAATCGTGATCTCAATTCTAAGCAAAAAATTGTGATTCTCATTTTAGACAGAATTGTGCAGCTGTACATCGTGTAACTCATACCATATAGGTCTTAGGATGACAGAGTGGGGTATTTTGCTGCACTTTGTTTTGTACTTTACAGATACACCTAGATTGAAGGCCACATGTTTTCCAATGAGCATTCTTGTAGCTGTATGCGTAATTTAGGATGTGTTCACAGGGCATAAAATTGAGATCCTATGCCTACAATGTTTGCCTGAAGGTCAGCTCTATTACAGTTCTGCTAAACAAACAAGGCAGTAGTAGAGTAGAACCAAACCCATTAAAAATGAAACTTACGTAGCTTTGCCTTCTCTTAGAAAAATACAAGAGAGTGAGAACTGCAGAGTGGCTGACACAACTTTTTTTGACAGGGGTTTGAATTTCAGCTTGACATCCGTTTGCGTAGGCATGGGGCTTGCGTATTGCTTCATGTTAATGTTGCTGGTAGCGAGGGCTTTTCGACGACCAGAAGTTGATTCCTAACAAAAAAAAGTGTATCCATGGTCAAAATATAAAATCATATATTCATTAACACATTGTATTTCAGTTATTTGACTACTTCTATTAATCTGAATAACCCTGAAGTTTGAATCATACTTTTTGAAGAATTCCACACATTTACTTCCTAGAATTGATTTAGTAAAACTGGAGAGTGCAAAATCTGGTGCATCTCTACATAGAAACCAATCAATTTCCATTTTTTTTTTGTCAAAGCCTAATTGAACAAGTTAGACGCCAATGCACAGCAGCACCCGATTTTTGCAATCTCCAGTTTTAGTAAGTCAACCCCATTATTGACTATGCTCTGTGCATATGAACGTCTGTGTCACCCATTTCACAGAACCCACCGTCTGGATTACAAAGGTGGTGAGAAGAGGAGTTTCAGGAGGTGGAGTCAGTATAGGAAAGATACCACATGTGACATCATCACTGCTTGCAGGCAGCAAGATGCCATGGGATATGCAGTCTTTTGATATTGAAAGCAAACCAAAGGAATTAGCAGAGAACAAACTGCAAAGCATGCAGGAAAACCAGAAAATCATATGCTGAATTGTCAAAAATAACTATGGTTTGTATTACCATTACAATGTTAATGTTATAAAATGAAAGTTTATACTGTGACTAAAGATTTCCTTCAAGGACCAACCTCTTTCAGTGGTGTATTGCTATGTCCCCACCTTCAGTTGTGACTGGGCATTACCACACAGGAATCAAGGGAAGATCTCCCCGATAAGGACAGGCATATTTTTTTTTTTTTTTTTTAAATGGGTTATAACTCTTTTACATTCAATCCAATATCTGAATATGTATTTGGTGGATTTGTGATTTATTAGTTTAAAGAAAAAGGTACATTCCCTGACTTATATTCAATGTATCCATTATCTTCAGTTACATGTCACATGTCCAGTATAATTACTCAGGAGAAAAAGGTTCTGCAACGTGAACACTTAACAGAACCTCAAACCAATAATAATAATAATGGTGCAGCGTAACATATAACAATTCAAAAACTGTCCATAAATGTATCCATATCTCTATGCTCCAATAACCAGTGTGCTAAATCAATGTGCTCCTATTCCTGAATATCCCCATGCATGCACCACAACCCGTGTAAAAATGGACGCTCACCTCCTTATATGACCTCTCAGTAAGAATGAGGTCTAAAAGCACTTAAGGCTGGGTTCACACAGAGTGGATCCGTTGGACGGAATCTGCTAGCTCAGCGGGGGGATCGCTCCATTGATACCCGCTGAGCAGGCGAATGACAGGTCCGTCTCTGCTCACTGTGCAGGGACGGACCTGTCAGAGCCCCTCTGTTCTTTATGGAGAGAGCGGATGAAAATGGACAGCCTGTCAGTTTTCATCCGATCCACTGGGCGGATGGAGAACATATCACCATCTGTTTGTTTTGAGCGGATCTTGTCGGATCGGATAGCAGGCGAGTGTCAGTGGACATATCTCCGCTGACATCCGCCTGCCCATAGAAATCAATGGGTGGCACGCTCGGATCAGCCTGAAAAATGGACAGACGGATCTGAGCGGACCGATCATGTGAAAGGGGCCTTAAGGAGTCTTCTGCTGCGGTTTAGGACCCTCAATGACTCTGAATGGTATGGTATGAATGGTATGTGGACGCTTAATGGTGAATATCTCGTGACTCTCTCCTCAAGATGTGATAGTGGCATATGTAAAGCATAAAATAGAGGACAAATACTGCTCTTTGTATATACCCAATTTTAATATATAAAAGGAGTAGCATAAACACACTCACAAATAAATGTTCAAACAGCCCATTAAGAAACCTCAAAGGTATGGAAACATCACCATTCAATCAGGTATAGCATCATGTACGTGGCTTTGTCCTACATGAGTGTTTATATGCTCTCTTTTATATAGGACAGGGCTTGACAAATTTGCTTGGAATCTAGGAGCCAGCTAAAAAAGTTAGGAGCCAGGTTTTTTTTTTTTTTTTTTTTTAAACGACCGACAAAGCTTTATTTTCAATATAAAAACTAACTAATCTTAAATTTACACAGAGACGACTAGAACTAATGTGACTGCTTTTATTTCCTGCCATACAGGGACACAAGACCACCATATTCCCGCTAAGGATCCAATCAGGTCCGCCTGAAAAACTGACAGGTGAACCTGATCAGACAGCCCGAGTGAAAGGGGCCAAGCAGGGAGATGACAAATAATAAATTCATTTTAATTACCACTTCCTTCCCGCAGGACGACTATATACGTCCTGTCTTTGAAGAGAAATACCGTTGTTATGGTAGCAGCTAGCTACCATAACCCCGGTATCTCCTTCAAGAGCCGGCGGTTCTCTTTCAGATAAAAGTGGTCTCTGCAGCAGATTTGCAGCGAGATCACTTTTATCGGCGGCAGGAGAGGGCCCCCCCTACCGCCGCTCTCCGGTGCCCTTCACCGCTTACCGTGGCCATCGGTAACGGCGGAGGCGATCCGGATCTGTCCCTGGCCTGACATGGAGACAAGTGAGAGGAAGATGGCCCCCCCGCCCATCTCCAAGTCATTGCAGTGCGGAAGCGACGTCAAATCGTCACTTCCACCCATAGCTCTTGAAGGGACATTTTTTTTTTTTTTTTTTTCAAATGACAATTTTTTTTTTTAATGCATTTTAGTGTAAATATGAGATCTGAGGTCTTTTTGACCCCAGATGTCATATTTAAGAGGACCTGTCATGCTTTTTTTCTATTACAAGGGATTTTTACATTCCTTGTAATAGGAATAAAAGTGACTTTTTTTTTTTTTTTTTTTTTTAAAGAACAGTGAAAAAATAAAAGTTAAAATAAATAAGAAAAAAAAAAAATTAAATGTGCCCCATCCCTTGTAATAGAAATAAAAGTGACACAATTTTTATTTTTTTTAAAAAACAGTGTAAAAATAAAAAATAAAAAGTAAAATATATAAGAAAAAATAATAATTTTTTTAAACACGCCCCGTCCCGCCGAGCTCGCTTGCAGAAGCGAACGCATATGTGAGTAGCACCCGCATATGAAAACGGTGTTCAAACCACACGTGAGGTATCACCACGATCGTTAAAGCGAGAGCAATAATTCTAGTCCTAGACCTCCTCTGTAACTCAAAACATGCAACATATAGAATTTTTTAAATGACACCTATGGAGATTTTAAATGGTAAAAGTTTGTCGCCATTCCACGAGCGGATGAAATTTTGAAGCGTGACATGTTGGGAATTAATTTACTCGGCGTAACATTATCTTTCACAATATAAAAAAAATTGGGCTAACTTTACTGTTTTCTTATTTTTTAATTAAAAAAAGTATTTTTTCCCAAAAAAGTGCGCTTGTAAGTCCGCTGCGCAAATACGGTGTGACAGAAAGTATTGCAATGACCGCCATTTTATTCTCTAGGGTGTTAGAATAAAAAATATATATAATGTTTGGGGGTTCTAAGTAAAGGGAAGGAGATGAGCAGGCAGTGAAAACAGGTAGGGGAAGCTCCATTAGCATTGATGGATGTCTTGTCATACCAACGGCCACCACCAGATGGCGCCCGATTGCAGAAGGAACCAGGAACCATAGGACTGCAGTAGGCCGCAAAGCCGGGGCCTCAATTACCGGCGTGGCCCAGCGCGATCGCGGCGGGAGGGGGGGGGTTTGTCGAACGGACACAGGATACCCCAGATGTGCCGCCCCAGGCGCCAGGTCGCTAAATCTAGTCGCAAATGCGACCTGGCGCCCGGGGTTTGTCGAGCCCTGATATAGGAGAACTGATTTTTTTTTACAGAGAGCACTATTTGTTCTCTATTTTATGCTTTACATATGCCACTATTGCATCTTAAGGAGAGAGCCACGAGATATTCATCATTAGCGCTTTAAGGTATCGCCTTCTGGGGCTCAGGACCCTCAATGACTCGTGGTATGTGGACACATTCACACCTGAGCGTTTTATAGCTTGAAGTTACAAAACGCTGGAGGGGAAAAAAATCAATTATTCTCTATGGAGATGGTTCATATCTCCACTCCAAAACGCTTGAAGCCAGAAGCTCCAAAACGCCCGAAGCTCAAACATGTTCTTGTTTTTTAGGCAGATTACAGGCGTTTTTCTGCTTTTCACATTGGTCACCTTTTGACCTGTACAAAATCGCGGCAAAAAAAACCTATTCAGACCTGAGCGTAGCATTTTCAGGCAGAAAGTCGCACGATTTTACCGCCTGTAATTCGCCTAAAAAAAAAGTTCCAGAACTTGCTCGAGCTTCAGGCGTTTTGTAGCGGAGATGTGAACCATCTCCATAGAGAATAATAGATTTTTTTCCCCTCCAGTGTTTTGTAGCTTCAGGCTTCAAGCTACAAAACACTCAGGTGTGAATGGGGCCTTAGTGTCCACGAGTCATTGAGGGTCCTGAGCCCCAGCAGGCAACACCTTAAAGCGCTATAATTAGACCTAATTATTATGGAGCGATCATATAATGAGGTAAGAGTACATTTTTCCATGTGGTATGGTGCATGCATAGGGATATTCAGGAGCACACTGATTTAGAACAGTTATGATTGGGAAAAACATAGATCTATACTCTGACAAAAAAGTCCCCGAAGAAAAAAACATTTAAAAAAATGGTCAGTTTTAATGAATTACTCTTTTCCTGCTGTTACTTTTCTATGTTTCATTGTTATTAGAGCATAGAGATATGTATAAGTTTCTGAACATTTTTTGAATTATTACATGTTGCGCTGCACCATTATGATTTGTTTATTGATGCGAGGTGAAATCCCTGTTTGGGTGTCACAGAAAGCAACTGGTTTTTGGGATCATCTTTATTATTATTTTCATTTTTTTTCCACTTGATATGCACAGTGATTGTGCATATTGTTTCCACTTGGTATGCACAGTGATTGTGCAGATTGTTTTCACTTATTTATAGAACCTCAAACCATTCTCACAGCTCTGTCATTCATTAAAATTTTAATGCAGGGTGAAAAGTTTAGTCTGTATGTGGAAGAGAACCGTTTGCCACTATGACACTCATCTTAGATGATCTAGGTCACATATATTTAAACACTCACCTCAGATGATCAAGGTTACACATGAACCACCTTCTGCCGCAGACTCATCTTAGATGATCTACTGCTTCACCTACTGCCAGGAACACTCATTTTAGATAATCTAAGGTCACACATGGCCAACCTACCACTGGAGACTCTCATTCTACATGATCTAGGTTATGCATGCGTGCCTCTAAAGTCCATTATTAGTTCCTTTAGCAATTTCTAGGTTATGCATGACCAACTTGCTACCAAAGAATTACAAGTTTCAGTCTACCCTCTCAACAGGTGCCCTTTTCGCAAGCAGAGGCACTTGGGCTGGCCCTGAATAGTCTTAATCAGTGATCTCCAAACTGCGGCCCTTTGCTTACTTTTATCGAGGACTTGGGGCATTATTACCCCGCCCCCCACCCCACTGTCAGCAACAGTGTGGCATGTTTCTTTCCACTGACAATGGGGTACTAGTCCTCTCATTGACACCAACAACGGGGCACTATTCTTCTGATTGATATGAACGATAGGGCACTATTCCTCCTATTGATACCAATGACGGGGCACTAATCCTCCCATTGACACCAATGGTGGGGCACTAGTCCTTCCATTGATACCAATGATGGGGCACTATTACTTCTGTTAATACAAAAAATGGGACACTATACCTCCCACTGACACCAATGATGGAGCATTTTTCTTCCCACTGACACCAATGATGGGGCACGATTGCTCCCATTAATATCAATGATGGGGCATTGTTAACTCTCACTGATGCTAAAACATTTTCTTCTCACACTGGCCACAGTCTGGGCCCCCTAAAGTCTGAAGAACAGCAACTGGCCATTTTTTTAGAAAGTTTAGAGACCCCTGGTTTAAATGGAAAGAAGACCTGGCCAATGGGATACTTTAATTAGGAAGGAGTATAAACCAAGCCTGTTCTTTGCCTATGAATGCAACAGGTTTGTTTTAATGATCACCATCCTCGGGATCACATATATACACGTTTTCTGTATTACGCCGCTGTCCCGTTCAGCACTCAGAAGTGAAGAAAATACGCTGTACTTTCTGGAATGGTGAAGAATATAATTTACTGTCGTCCTCTCACGTGACAATACTGGTGCTTCATGATTGGTTGAGCAGTATCACATGAGGCCAGGGCAAGGAGTCCTCAGCCCTGTGCAAGTTCTGGCTAGAGTGACTTGGAACTTTACAGTTTCATTTCCCTACTGCTGGCAGCTGAATAGAGCAGAGAGGGAGCAGAGCAAAGCAAAGGCAAGAATATGCTGCTGAAAGCAGGGAGCAATGAATTAAACTGTTGATTAAACCTGCATGGGCAAAGAGCAGGATTGCTCTAAGGCCCCATTCACACCTGAGCATTTTGTAGCTTGAAACCTGAAGCTACAAAACGCTGGAGGGGAAAAAATCAATTATTCTCTTTGGAGATGGTTCACATCTCCACTCCAAAACGTTGAAGCCAGAAGCTCCAAAACGCCTAAAGCTCAAACAAGTTCTGGAATTTTTTTAGGCAGATTACAGGCGTTTTTCTGCTTTTTACATCGGTGACCTTTTGACCTGTACAAAATTGTGTCAAAATCGCGGCAAAAACGTGCAAAAAAAACGCAGCCAAAAACGCACAACTTTCAGGCTGAAAACGCTTCGCTCAGGTGTGAATGGGGACTAAGGTCAGATAAGGTGCATCGAAACTAGTTGCACAATAGAATCACAAAATATCAAGTAGAAAAAAAATAAACACTGGTTGTTTTGTACATTATTTTACATCGTTTCACAGCTCAGAGTGTTCAATTTTCCAGTTCTCCAAACATGAGCTATGTAGAAATGTATACTGTACACACCACACCTTAATCAGTCAAATCTAAATGCCAGGAAAGAGTCACACCCAAGATGTTAATTTAGGAAAAAAAGTTTAACAAAGAATGGAGACGTAATATACTCTAGTTTATAATTAAAATACTTTATAAAATAAGATCATAATATAGATAGATCAAGTCAGACAGCTGAATACACAAGTGAAACACAAACAGAGGGAGACTCTTGCTGGCCATAATTTTTTGCAATGTACATAGTTATGGGGTTCACTTATTACTGCTGTAATACATGGCTACACCGTGACAACCCTTTTCAGCACTTGCAGTTGTGCACCCTGTCTGTGTGAACAACATCACTTTGGCAGTGCCTTTCCAAGAGAACGGTCAACATAATTTGTAATTGATGATTGCAGGTGGTGCCTTCCCTATGAATGATATAGGTAGACTTCTGGTGTCCACATGACATCATCATCATGCAGAATTCACAACAACATACATGTAGCAGCAAACTAGCCTATATAACAGGCTTCAAGATCTGTGTGACTGAATCAATTACAGCTGCCTTGGCTTCCTTTGATTCCAGCTGTGATCTCTAGACACTGGAGATCAACAATTCGGCACATTAGGAAGTGGGTTGCTAAACTCAACACACATTTTGAGGATGGTGGAACTAACTGCCAATCTACGGGACAGACACTCGAATTTCATGGAAATATGAAGCACTTGGAGAGGTAACTACCTACTCACTCCTTTAGCTCTATTTATTTTTATTTCATTTTTCTAACTACAGCACCAATGTTACTGAGCCCATCCCTGACTGGTCACCCTCCCTTTTTCCCTTTTTAATGGCAATGGCAGTTACCCTTATCAAGTAGTAGGCCAGCACACACGTGACCCTATGTTATTTAAGGACTGGTTGTAAATGGTAGATCACATTGTATGGACTGTCCCTATATATACACACTATATTGTCAAAAGCATTGGGACACCTGCCTTTACACACACATGAACTTTAATGGCATCCCAGTCTTAGTCCGTACGGTTCAATATTGAGTTGACCCACCCTTTGCAGCTATAACAGCTTCAACACTTCTAGGAAGGCTGTCCACAAGGTTTAGGAGTGGGTCTATGGAAATGTTTGACCATTCTTCCAGAAGCGCATTTGTGAGGTCAGGCACGGATGTTGGATGTTGTGCCCCAGGAAGATGTCACGTGTGACGAAACATGTCAGGCCGAGCTACGCACTGACGCCATCATGCACCACGTGACCCCGAAAATGCGGGCGATTGCTTTCTCTTTGCCGGCAAATGATTTTATTCTATGTGCGCTCAGATTTTATACATTGTAAGTAGTCATTTGGCTTTCCTTTTCAATAAATATCACCTTAATAGTATTACACTATTGGAGCTTCTTTCCTTGTATGGTTCATCTCTTGTTCTTGAATGATTGGGACATCTCATTGTAAGGGGAGATTACGGTGAAGGATTCATCTACCATCCCAGTGCCTTAGTGGCTTGGTTCTTCACTACCCCGCAGAGGTTATTCTGCCTGCATGTTTGACCATTCTAGAGATAGGTGGTCCCGGCTATCTGGTAAGATTTCTTGACTACAGTGTGTGGGTTGCCACAGAAAATTGCATCAAGTCACTTATCCTTGGACTTTTCACATCAACTACTAGGACTCACTTATATACAGAAGTATATTTGTTTTTTGCACTTTAAATTGTTTTCACTATATCGAATGTGTCACAGTATGTTTATCATGACTAGCACGATTTTATTTAGTTTACGGATGTTGGACGAGAAGGACGGGCTCGCAGTCTCCAATCTAACTCATCCCAAAGGTGTTCTATCAGGTTGAGGTCAATACTGTGCAGGGCAGTCAAGTTCCTCCACCCCAGACTTGCTCATCCATGTCTTTATGGACCTTGCTTTGTGCACTAGTGTGCAGTCATGTTGGAACAAGAAGGGGCCATCCCTGGACTGTTCCCACAAAGTTGGGAGCATGAAATGTCCAAAATGTCTTGGTATGCTGATGCCTTAAGAGTTCCCTTCACAGGAACTAAGGGGCCAAGCCCAACCTCTAAAAAAAACCCACACCCAATCCCCCCCTCCATCAAATGATTTGGACCAGTGCACAAAGCAAGGTCCATAAAGACATGGATGAGCGAGTTTGGGGTGTAAGAATTTGTCAGATTTTAATTTTTTGTGCTGTCAGTGTCCTGACTTTGGAGATATCGTCCCATTTCCTGTCCCTATGGCCATATAGGAAGTGAGGGGGAGGGAAGTTACCCAAGAGAGGCAGAAATGTAAAGAAAAAAAAAAAAGAAGGATTGCCCTTCTTCCACTGAATCTGAAAAATTGGATGGAGGCTTAAAGCAGTAACAGACTCAGGCAACCTTATAATTTAGACAGTGTAAGGCAAGTCCGTTGTGAATTATATGGCACTTGTAGTAGGCTTGGTGCAGCTGCTCTTGCACCTAGGCTCATTTCTTCAGTCTTTCCACAGCGCTGTGTGACTGCAAGATGGCTACCAGAATAGTGGAAGTACAAGCTATTACTCTTCAGCTGTTCCTGTTCCTGGATTCAAACCCACTGGCGATGACATCAATGTAACAATACAATCAGAGTGGACAGAATATGCCTAGGATGTAGAACTCCTGGCTTGTGTGAGGCTAGAAGAACAGTGTGCCAAAGCACTGACAGTTGCGTGGAAGTGCTTTGCTGCTTCTAATCAGGAATTATAAGCTCAAGGTACATATTTTACTGGGTGCTTTGTCACATTAATCTGCTCTAATGAACCCTCACTAAAGAGCCAACCTTTATAAGTATAGGTCTGCTTTAAGAAAAGTTACGGTTCAGGTCTGAAATTAAGTCATTTGAAAAAAGCAATTAACATAAACAATAGGTTACACAAGGCTGCCAGTTCACAGACTCACTTGAAATATCGGAGAGAGGCGTTAATCAACACTCTTAGATGACAGCTCAATTATCTCTGAAGAAGACATGTCATAACCCGCAATACCTTATGTCTGAGGTGATGCTTGCAATCAGTGTCTTGCAGGCAGGTTTAAGGAAGAACATGTGCAACTAACTTATGTCACAGGAAACCTCCAATTAAATAACAAAATGTCCTTGAAAGCTCGACCAGTCTCCTGGACTAACATAGCCACATGGCTTACACAACCTGAAGGAGTCTGCCACTGGTACATTGCTTCTCAAATGTGGTCCTTAGTGTCCACCAGCAGATAGATAGATAGATAGATATGAAAATAATAAAACATGATTTTTACTTTTGTGTTTGTATTTTACAAACCATTTCCAAAAAAAAAACTAAACGGTTCACTAAAGCTGGCCATATGCGGTTCGAAAATCGTTCCAAAAAGCATTTGATACGCTCGATAGTTCAACTTTCAAAACGTTAGTGGGCTAATTTTGATTCTGGAAATGCAAATTTTTATGCCAAAAAAAACCCAACATGTCAGATTTTTTGCACTGAATCAAACAATTTTTGAAACAGGAGTAGTGGAATCAATCGAAACCAGTTTGTACAAATATATAGCATGCCAAAATGTAACCCTGGATCGTGTAATTGAGAGACGAAAAATCTACGGTTTATGTGGTTATCAATTGATAATATGTTGATAATTGGGCGACATCTATTGATGGCATTATCGCATGCATGTTCGACAGATCTTCAGAAATCCAACCATTTTTTTCAAATTAATTTCTGACCACGTATAGCCAGCTTTAGATAGGTCATACAGTAGTTCTATTAGCTGCTTAAATAGCAGATGCCACACTAAATTGATTGTAAAAATGATAAAATTACCAAAAATAATATGAAACTGTAATAACCACAGAGCCTGAAGATCTGTCATGACAGACCTTTCCATAGTCAAGGTTAACAACAAACTTATTGTCAAAAAAGCTAAAATTCAGTCATGGTAGCCAGTAGGGCCTTAGTTATAGCTGTGACATAGGCCAAACTGGGCAAAATGCATTAAAGTTTTTGCCATGTAATGTTGTAGCGCCTAAAACAGGAGATTTCTAAATTATGGGTTCACTCCAATCTACTGTACTTTGGAGTCTTCCTTAACCCTTGTAGGAGTCCTTCTACCAAGCAAACATAATATATATTGTGGCTTGAGAGGGTTGCGGCTGTCAAGATGTCCGCTTGCCTAAGTTCTTATATTACTCCAGAGTGGTTTACTGGTTGTTATTCCTGCCTTCGTACTTTGGGCACTCCAAACACAAATGCTTCACTTTGTCTGGAGGGGTACCAATCCATGGGAATAGAGATCAGTATTATACAGAAGAAAATTACAAGTAGAAGTTTTTTAAAAAAAAAAAACCTCAGAGTGTACCAGGCTTTAGGCTTCAAACACTTCCAGAAATACTACCATGTATTTAATGTAGTCCAAGTGGACCCAGGGCAAACTGATAGAGAAATTCCTTTGTTGGTCTCCCTGGAAGCCTATCTCTGAAATCCCACTGCCATCAAAAACATCTTACGGGTGTCTCCTGAATACCACACCCATAGGAGGTTTTACCATTGTCTGCGTGCCTTCTTGGGTCTTTCACTCTTTTCACCAGTACAGAAAATGAAAGCAAATCTGATATTTTACAAGATGAGGGGAAATCTTTTATTGGGAATACCTGCCCCTAAGGGATTAATGATTTTGTGGAACTTTTCTCTTACTTTATGGTACGTCTGTGGAATAGGAAGAAACCACAATGAATTGAACAATTCTATACAAGAAAAGATATTTAATTCCAAAATTTCATCATAACAGCCAACAGTCACCTTATACATATTGTTTTCAATCATTGTTTCACGAAGCCCTAAATTTCTATTGGTGTCAGAATCTGCTAAAGGTCTGGAACTTCATCTTGTGAAAATGAAGACCAACTGTGGTCTATAGCTGAAGCACTGTCCTCTTAGTGCAGCCCTACCTGCCCACATTGGAAGTGGGGCAAAGAGTACACAATGCAAAATGTGTGAGAAGAGACTGCAGTCCTATTTATGGACTATGTAACAAATGTAATTAATCTGGATTTCGCAAATGTTGGTTAAGGCATATGGTATGGTATTTGGAATTTAAAATAACTGCAATATAAATGCTAACTAAGCCAACACAGGCAGTACATTTCCCTTGTAGGCATTTTAAGAATTTGTAATGAATACAAGTCACTTTACAGATCACAAACTGTTTTTAGAGATCAAAAGGTATGTGACATGTCAAAGCCAGGCTTGTGCATATAGGCCACCTTCTATTTTATTATGTGAAGCCCACCGACACGCATTATAGCAATTGTACTCCGGCAATACAGCCTGGGTGTCCTGTGTTTCACCACTGCATTAAGACAGACACCCTACAGACATCAAAGCGTCATCCAGAAAGATTAGAAATCACTTTTACTTGTAATGTTAGGAAAGTGACAATATGGGAATCCAATTTTCTTCAACAGCCTTTGAATGTTCCCACAATGCGTGATCTTTGTGAAGAGATGGAACATAAACAAAGGGCTTCCCACCTCTAACCCATTAAAGAAAGCCAGAGTGTGAATGGTGCAAAATAATACACCAGACATCTCCCTCACTTACTTCTACACAACCAATTCAAGCTTATAGAAAGAGCCTTCAAGGGGGCACTTGGGAGGTTTAGAAGAGTGTTTGCATTATTAGTTCAGTTACTCATTTCCTTTGGGATGAATTCATCGGGAGTGGTGCCATGCTGGAAGGAGGTAGAAGCTCTTCAATGAGTACACATAAAGACAGGTTGGATACACAGGATTCATGTAAAGAGATGAGAGAGCAATCTACCGAAGTCCTCATTACTATTCTATACATCATACCTCAATATCCAACTTTCTCACCAGATTGAATAACAGAGGCTTCATTCAGTCAACCCAAAACGATATCCAATTTTTGGCAGATGCTGGAGAATTAAATCATCTGATAGTTTATTATGCTTCTCGGGCATTAGTGAGATTTCTGCACTTACTCCTGGGTCTCCCAACCAAATGCGCCCATCATGGCTGCATCTGGTTTGAAGAATGTAATGGGAGGCATTCTTGTCTATATTCCCGTCGTACACATTCCTGGATCACTAGGCTCATCTGTAGCGGGTGCTGTAGCGTCTACGTGCCCAAAGAAGAGGTCCAGCACGGCTCTGAAACGTTGCACTTGTTCGTTTGTGATGTGAACTTTCTGCAATAAAAGCTCTAGACTGCATTTGAAGATCAATGGTGTGCTGGTGAGTATGTGCATTGATCTGTAATATGAAGCACTGTAACATACTTAAGTACAGTAGCAAGACACTTAAAGTTTCCAGGTGCACAGGTCCCGGTTATATTTATTTTATATTATAAAGAAGCATAACAGGAGGTGTTTGAAACATGCAAAGGTAGCAAGGACACCCAAAGCTCCCAGGTGCCAACAGAGTTGGGAATTGCATCTCGCTGTTTGAGTATCAAAAAAAAGGCAAGGGCCGATTCAGCTCACCAGGCGTAACTCCACCCACATTTGGATGGAGTTACTCTTTAATGCAATATTAGCATGAGAGTAAACCCTTGCTAATAATTTTCAGTTGCAACATATTGATTTCAACATACAGTATCTCACAAAAGTGAGTTTACCCCTCACATTTTTGTAAATATTTTATTATATAATTTTCACGTGACAACACTGAAGAAATAACACTTTGCTACAATGTAAAGTAGTGAATGTACAGCTTATATAACAGTGTAAATTTGCTGTCCCCTCAAAAAAAAAACTCAACACACAGCCATTCATGTCTAAACTGCTGGCAACAAAAGTGAGTACACCCCTACGTGAAAACGTCCAAATTGGGCCCAAAGTGTCAATATTTTGTGTGGCCATTATTATTTTCCAGCACTGCCTTAACGCTCTTGGGCATGGAGTTCACTAGAGCTTCACAGGTTGCCACTGGAGTCCTCTTCCACTCCTCCATGATGACATCACGGAGCCAGTGAATGTTGGAGACCTTGTGCTCCTCCACCTTCCATTTGAGGATGCCCCACAGATGCTCAATAGGGTTTAGGTCTTGAGACATGCTTGGCCAGTCCATCACCTTTACCCTCAGCTTCTTTAGCAAGGCAGTGGTCATCTTGGAGGTGTGTTTGGGGCCGTTATGTTGGAATACTGCCCTGTGGCCCAGTCTCTGAAGGGAAGGGATCATGCTCTGCTTCAGTATGTCACAGTACATGTTGGCATTCAAGGTTCCCTCAATGAACTGTAGCTCCCCAGTGCCGGCAGAACTCATGCAGCCCCAGACCATGACACTCCCACCACCATGCTTGACTGTAGGCAAGACACACTGGTCTTTGTACTCCTCACCTGGTTGCCACCACACACGCTAGACACCATCTGAACCAAATACTTAGGGGCGTACTCACTTTTGCTGCCAGCGGTTTAGACATTAATGGCTGTGTGTTGAGTTATTTTGAGGGGACAGCAAATTTACACTGTTATACAAGCTGTACACTTACTACTTTACATTGTAGCAAAGTGTCATTTCTTCAGTGTTGTCACATGAAAAGATAGAATAAAATATTTACAAAAATGTGAGGGGTGTACTCACTTTTGTGAGATACTGTATTTAACATTATAGATCAGGCATCTGTCAACAAGTCAGAATAAAGGAAACCTGTACTGAGAGAAATATCAAAGTTGCCAGTTTTGACACTGGCTTCTGTTAAGGCTAGTTGCCTGCTTTTTAGCCTTATCCAAGGGCTTTACTTCTTTATTAATCAATTGTCTGAATCAAGTAAGCAGACCTAGCATTCTGATTTCACTTGCTGCATGTTTGTTATGGACCACAAAGCAACAGTCAGTCAACTAGACTTCTCAAGAAAAAAAATCTGATATGACCTTTGCCTACTTTGTGCCCTCAATGTACAATATATTCTAGAATTAGGTAGGACAGATTCTAAGTGAGAAAATAAAAGACAGATATTTTACCTTGGAGTGCTAGCATACACTATGCCGTTATAAGTATTGGGACGCCTGCCTTTAAATGCACATGAATGTTAATGGCATCCCAGTCTTAGTCCACAGGGTTCAATATTAAGTTGGCCCACCCTTTGCAGCTATAACAGCTTTAACTCTTCTGGGAAAGATGTCCACAAGGTTTAGGTGTGGGAATGTTTGACCATTGTTCCAGAAGCACATTTGTGAGTTCAGGCACTGATGTGGACGAGAAGGCCTGGCTTGCAGTCTCCACGCTTATTCATCCCAAAGGTGTTCTATCAGGTTGAGGACAAGACTCTGTGCAGGCCAGTCAAGTTCCTCCACCCCAAACTCGTTCATCCATGTCTTTATAGACCTTGCTTTGTGCACTGGTCCAAATCATTTGGTGGAGGGGGGATTATGGTGTGGGGTTGTTTATCAGGGGTTGGGCTTGGCCCCTTAGTTCCAGTGAAGGAAACTAATGCCGCGTATACACGGTCCGATTTTCCAACGGGAAATGTTCGATGGGAGCTTGTTGCCTGAAATTCCAACCGTGTGTAGGCTCCATCGGACATTTTTCATCTGAATTTCCAACAAACAAAATTTGAGATCTGGATCTCAAATTTTCTGACCATAAAATCCGTTGCCGGATATTCCGATTGTGTGTACACAATTCCGACGCACAAAATTCCACGCATGCTCGGAATCAAGCAGAAGAGCCGCACTGGCAATTGAACACCGCGTTCTCGACGATCGGAATTTCCAACAAGATTTGTGTGACCGTGTGTATGCAAGACAAGTTTGGGCCAACACCCGAAGGAAAAAAAACATGGATTTTTAGGGTGTCAGCATACCAAAACATTTTGGAAATTTCATGCTCCCGACTTCATGGGAACTGTTTGGGGATGGCACCTTCCTGTTCCAACATTACTGCACTCAGTGTACAAAGCAAGGTCCATAAAGACATGGATGAACGAGTTTGGGGTGGAGGAAGTTGCCTGGCCTGCACAGAGTTCTGACCTTAACACGATAGAACACCTTTGAGATGAATTTGATTGAAGACTGCGAGCCAGGCCTTCTCGTCCAACATCAGTGCATGAACTCATAAATGCCCTTCTGGAAGAATGATCAAACATTTCCATAGACCCACTCCTAAACCTTGTGGACAGCCTTCCCAGAAGTGTTGAAGCTGTTATAGCTGCAAAGGGTGCGCCAACTCAATATTGAACCCTACGGACTTATGCTGGCCATACACTATACAAAAAATCGGCCGAAAAATCGTTCGTATAGACACTTCGTTTGTTTTTTTTTTCGGCAAGTTAATGGGCACAAATCGATAATCGTTGTGACGTTTTTGTGGTAAAAAAAGGAACGGGAAGTTTGGTAAATTTCTGCCGAACGTACGATTAATTGCAAGGTTAATGTGTTTCCCGTCCGAACTGTCTGCACTAGGTATATGTAAAAAAACGAACAAAAAATGATTTATTCATGTCCACTGAACAATTTATCGGTCATTATTTGATGGCACGATCGTTTGCGGTCACGGTCGAACGTTCGTTTTTCGAAAATGGGTTCGGCCGATTTTCTGTATAGTGTATGGCCAGCATAAGACTGGGATGCCATTAAAGTTGATGTGCGTGTAAAGGCGGGTGTCCCAATACTTTTGACTATACAGTGTATTTACAAGTAGAAGCCACAAAAGTCTCCCAACTCATACCCTTCTACAGTTGCACAAAAGTGCAAAAGGGAACCAGACAAAAACTTCTGAGTCAGCTGCAGATCAATTTGGCATGATATTGCAATAGGTTTGTCAAAATCGTGTGTGTCAGAACAGTTGAGCACTGTGAGGCATAATACAGTAGATGTAAAAGTCTGATAACGACCATCACATAAACAAGCCAAAAGGACATTGTTTTATTGAACTAAAGTGGCTGACCCTTTAAAACAGACAGACAATAATATAATGTAATATATAACGTACTGCGAGTAGTTTTTAGTGAGATACAGTCGTATGCAAAAGTTTAGGAATCCCCGACAATGTCCAAGATGGTCATTTATAAATATTTGGGTGTTTGGATCAGCAATTTCATTTTGATCTATCAAATAACTGAAGGACACAGTAATATTTCAGTAGTGAAATGAGGTTTATTGGATTAACAGAAAATGCGCAATATGCATCAAAACGAAATTAGACAGGTGCATAAATTTGGCCACCCCAAGAGAAAAATCACATCAATATTTAGTAGAGCCTCCTTCAGCAGAAATAACAGCCTCTAGACCAGGGGTCCTCAAACTTTTTAGACAGGGGGCCAGTTCACGGTCCCTCAGACTGTTGGGGGGCCGCACTATAGTATAAAAAAAAATATGAACTAATTCCTATGCACACATCTTTTTTGTAGTGCAAAAGAATAAAAGAATGAATAATAAATAATAATATATATAAGGGATGGACAGAGGGATGGACAGAGGGATGGACAGGGGGACAGTGGGGTGGACAGGGGGACAGTGGGATGGACAGAGGGGTGGACAAGGGGACAGGGGGACAGAGGGGTGGACAGGGGGACAGGGGGGGGACAGTGGGATGGACAGGGGGACAAAGGGGTGGACAGAGGGGTGGACGGGGGGACAGTGGGATAGACGCGGGGACAGTGGGATAGACAGGGGGACAGTGGGATAGACAGGGGGACAGAGGGGTGGACAGAGGGGTGGACAGGGGGGGTGGACAGTGGGACAGTGGGATGGACAGGGGGACAGTGGGATGGACAGGGGGACAGTGGGATGGACAGGGGGACAGTGGGATGGACAGGGGGACAGTGGGATGGACAGGGGGACAGTGGGATGGACAGGGGGACAGTGGGATGGACAGGGGGACAGTGGGATGGACAGGGGGACAGTGGGATGGACAGGGGGACAGTGGGATGGACAGGGGGACAGAGGGATGGACAGGGGGACAGAGGGGTGGACAGGGGGACAGAGGGATGGACAGGGGGACAGAGGGGTGGACAGGGGGACAGAGGAGTGGACAGGGGGACAGTGGGATGGACAGGGGGACAGAGGGATGGACAGGGGGACAGTGGGATGGACAGGGGGACAGTGGGATGGACAGGGGGACAGTGGGATGGACAGAGGGGTGGACAGAGGGGTGGACAGGGGGACAGTGGGATGGACAGAGGGGTGGACAGGGGGACAGTGGGATGGACAGGGGGACAGAGGGGGGGACAGAGGGGTGGACAGTGGGATGGACAGGGGGACAGTGGGATGGACAGGGGGACAGTGGGGTGGACAGGGGGACAGAGGGGTGGACAGGGGGACAGTGGGGTGGACAGAGGGGACAGTGGGGTGGACAGAGGGGACAGTGGGGTGGACAGAGGGGACAGTGGGGTGGACAGAGGGGACAGTGGGGTGGACAGGGGGACAGTGGGGTGGACAGGGAGACAGAGGGGTGGACAGGGGGACAGAGGGGTGGACAGTGGGATGGACAGGGGTCCTTACTTGTTAGCAGGCTGTTGCCTGAAGCCTCCGCTCTCGCTGTCACCGTCCGCGCCTCCTGTCTGCGTGAGGAAGACGTGAATCACATCAATATTTAGTAGAGCCTCCTTTAGCAGAAATAACAGCCTCTAGACCAGGGGTCCTCAAACCTTTTAGACAGGGGGCCAGTTCACGGTCCCTCAGACTGTTGGGGGGCCGCACTATAGTATAAAAAAAAATATGAACTAATTCCTATGCACACATCTTTTTTGTAGTGCAAAAGAATAAAAGAATGAATAATAAATAATAATATATATAAGGGATGGACAGAGGGATGGACAGGGGGACAGTGGGGTGGACAGGGGGACAGAGGGGGGGAAGTGTGGTGGACAGGGGACAGTGGGATGGACAGAGGGGTGGACAAGGGGACAGGGGGACAGAGGGGTGGACAGGGGGACAGGGGGGGGGACAGTTGGATGCACAGGGGGACAGTGGGATGGACAGGGGGACAAAGGGGTGGACAGAGGGGTGGACGGGGGGACAGTGGGATGGACAGGGGGACAGTGGGATAGACAGGGGGACAGTGGGATAGACAGGGGGACAGTGGGATAGACAGGGGGACAGAGGGATAGACAGGGGGACAGTGAGATAGACAGGGGGACAGTGGGGTGGACAGAGGGGTGGACAGGGGGACAGAGGGGTGGACAGGGGGACAGAGGGGGGGACAGGGGGACAGAGGGGGGGACAGGGGGACAGAGGGGGGGACAGGGGGACAGAGGGGGGGACAGGGGGACAGAGGGGGGGACAGGGGGACAGAGGGGGGGACAGAGGGGTGGACAGGGGGACAGAGGGGTGGACAGGGGGACAGAGGGGGGGACAGTGGGGTGGACAGGGGGACAGTGGGATGGACAGGGGGACAGAGGGATGGACAGGGGGACAGAGGGATGGACAGGGGGACAGAGGGGTGGACAGGGGGACAGTGGGATGGACAGAGGGGTGGACAGGGGGACAGAGGGGTGGACAGGGGGACAGTGGGATGGACAGGGGGACAGTGGGATGGACAGAGGGGTGGACAGAGGGGTGGACAGGGGGACAGTGGGATGGACAGGGGGACAGAGGGGTGGACAGTGGGATGGACAGGGGGACAGTGGGATGGACAGGGGGACAGTGGGGTGGACAGGGGGACAGAGGGGTGGACAGGGGGACAGAGGGGTGGACAGGGGGACAGTGGGGTGGACAGGGGGACAGTGGGGTGGACAGGGGGACAGTGGGGTGGACAGAGGGGACAGTGGGGTGGACAGGGGGACAGTGGGGTGGACAGGGAGACAGTGGGGTGGACAGGGAGACAGTGGGGTGGACAGGGAGACAGAGGGGTGGACAGGGGGACAGAGGGGTGGACAGGGGGACAGAGGGGTGGACAGGGGGACAGAGGGGTGGACAGGGGGACAGAGGGGTGGACAGTGGGATGGACAGGGGTCCTTACTTGTTAGCAGGCTGTTGCCTGAAGCCTCCGCTCTCGCTGTCACCATCCGCGCCTCCTGTCTGCGTGAGGAAGACGTGAATCCGCGCGGGACTGTGCTGGAAACTACACTTCCCAGCATGCAGCGCGGCACACGGAGCCCTCCATTACTGGGGTGGGGGAGGCGGCTTGAGCGGAGCGGATATGCTCCCTGCTGAAGCAGAGTGGACTTGCCCAAGCCGAGCCGACCTAGCCCCGGCCCGAGGCCTGGCCTGTCGGGAATCCGGCCCTGGGTGAGGTGGGCCGGATAAATGTCCTCGGCGGGCCGCATGTGGCCCGTGGGCCGTAGTTTGAGGACCCCTGCTCTAGACGCTTCCTATAGCCTGTAATGAGTGTCTGGATTCTGGATGAATGTATTTTGGACCATTCCTCCTTACAAAACATCTCCAGTTCAATTAGGTTTGATTTTTGCCAAGCATGGACAGCCCGCTTCAAATCACCCCACAGATGTTCAATGATTATTCAAGTCTGGGGACTGGGATGGCCATTCCAGAACATTGTACTTGGTCTTCTGCATAAATGCCCGAGTAGATTTTGAGCAGTCGTTGGGTCGTTGTCTTGTTGAAATATCCAGCCCCAGCGTAACTTCAACTTTCTGACTGATTCCTCAACATTATTCTCAAGAATCTGCCGATATTGAATGGAATCCATGCGACCCTCAACTTTAACCAGATTCCCAGTACCGGCACTGGCCACACAGCCCCACAGCATAATGGAACCTCCACCAAATTTTACTGTGGGTAGCAAGTGTTTTTCTTGGAATGCTGTGTAGAGGTCGACCGATATGGGTTTTTATCTGGCCGATGCCGATGCCGATATTTAGAAATCTCGGTGGCCGATGGCCGATATGTAATGCCGATTTTTTTGGGCCGATATATTAGGCCGATTTTTTTATTTTTTTATTTTTTTCCTTCATCTCATAAAATTTAACAGTTAGACCCCTTTCACACTGGGGCGTTTTTCAGGCGCTTTTGGGCTAAAAATAGCGCCTGTAAAGTGCCTGTAAAACGGCTCCCCTGCAGTCTCAGTGCGATATCCCAAGTGCTTTCACACTGAGGCGATGCGCTGGCAGGATGTTAAAAAAAAGTCCTGCAAGCAGCATCTTTGGAGCGGTGTATACTGCTGCTCCACCACTCCTGCCCATTGAAATGAATGCGCACCGCTGCCAAAGCGCCTGCAAAGCGTTTCGGCAGCGGCGCTTCAGGGGCGCATTCAACCCCTTCCTCGGCTGCTAGCTGGGTTATAAGCTCCCCGCTAGCAGCCAAATAGCGCCGCTAAAATGACTGTAAAGCGCAGCTAAAAATAGCAGCGTTTTACCGTCAACGCATGCCCGCTGCAGTGTGAAAGCAACCTAAAGTGATACAGAAATTTTTTTACATTTAGGCCATTTTCACACATGCGGACCGTATGTCCGTATTTCATCCATCCGTTTTCGGATGAAATACGGACATACATGCATCCCTATGGGATAGCGGGTGTCAGCGGATGTACATCCGCTAACACCCGATGTCATCCGGCTCCGCTCTCGTCCGATTCTGTAGACGGAAGAAAATCCTATTTTTCTATCCGTCTGCAGAGCGGATCGGATGAACACGGACAGACGGTCCATGTTCCTCCGATCCCCCATAGGGGAGAGCGGAGATCTGACAGGGCGGTCCCTGCACAGTGTGCGGGTCCCGCCCTGTCATCCGCCGGCTCAGCTGGGGAAAACGGAGCGATCCCCGCTGAGCAGCGGATGTTCACGGGGCGGATCAACACGGATCCGTCCCGTGTGAAAGGGGCCTTAAACATTTATTAAACAAAACAAACCACCAATCAGTTCACTTGTATGTAGAATTTAGATTAAAAAAAAAATATATAAAAAAAAACTATATCTCAAAAATAAATACACAAAAACAGGTAATCAAAACTTTTGGACGAAAAAAAATGGGCTAACTTTACTGCTTAGTTTTTTTTAAATTTATTAGTGTATTTTTTTTTTTTAAATTGCGTTTGAAAGACCGCTGCGCAAATACCGTGTGACATAAAATATTGCAACAACCGCTATTTTATTCCCTAGGGTCTCTGCTAAAAAAAATATATAATGTTTGGGGGTTCTAAGTGATTTTCTAGCAGAAAATACTGGATTTTTACTTGTAAGTACAAGTGTCAGAAAAGATTTAGTCTTTAAATGGTTAAACTGAGAACTTCTACACACAGCACTCAGTTCATTCAGAAGTGTAAACATTGTATCAATTCAGGTTCTTTTTATCAGATTTGGCAGGCTGCCCAGAGAGGGGGAGAAGTCGCTTCAGAGAAGAATACAGGCAACTTGTATTGACTTCAGAAGTCATTTACAAGTCGCGCTGAGTTATATCGGCCTTTTTTATCAGCACAATCGGCCGATGCCGATTAAGAAAAAACACCAAATATCGGCCGATATATCGGCCGGCCGATATATCGGTCGACCTCTAATGCTGTGTTCTTTTGCCGCCATGCAGAACGCCCCTTGTTATGACCAAATAACTCAATCTTTGTTTCATCAGTCCACAGCACCTTATTCCAAAATGAAGCTGGCGTGTCCAAATGTGCGTTTCCATATCTCAAGCGACTCCGTTTGTGGCATGTGTAAAGAAAAGGCTTCTTTTGCATCTCTCCCATACAGCTTCTCACTGTGCAATGTGCGCTGAATTGTTGAGGGGTGCACAGTGACACCATCTGCAGCAAGTTGATGTTGTAGGTCTTTGGAGGTGGTCCATGGGCTGTTTTTGACCGTTCTCACCATCCTTTGCCTCGCCAATATTTTATGTGGCTTTCCACTTCTGGCCTTAACAAGAACTGTGCCTGTGGTCTTCCATTTCCTCACCATGTTCCTCACAGTGGACAATGACAGCTTATATCTCTGCGATAACTTTTTGTAGCCTTCCCCTAAACCATAATGTAGAACAATCTTTGTTTCCAGGTCATTTGAGAGTTGTTTGAAGGCCCCCATGTTGCCACTCTTCAGAGGAGAGTCAAAGAGAACAAAAACTTGCAACTGGCCACCTTAAATACCTTTTCTCATGATTGGATGCGCCTGTCTATGAAGTTCAAGGCTTAATGAGCTCACCAAACCAATTGTGTGTTCCAATTAATCAGTGCTAAGTAGTTACAGTTATTCAAATCAACAAAATGACAAGGGTGCCCAAGTTTATGCACCTGTCTAATTTTGTTTTGATGCATATTGCGCATTTTCTGTTAATCCAATAAACCTCATTTCACTACTGAAATATTACTGTGTCCTTCAGTTATTTGATAGATCAAAATGAAATTGCTGATCCAAACACCCAAATATTTATAAAAGACAATCATGGAAATTGTCAGGGGTTCTTAAACTTTTGCATACGACTGTATTTAAAGTGTACATAAACCCTAACAATGAACGTCTGATATTTGCTCTCTTTGGTCCATTAACCACTTGGCGCTTTCACCCCCTTCCTTCCCAGGCCAATTTTCAGCTTTCAGTGCTGTGACACTTTAAAATGACAATTGTGTGTGGTCATGCAACACTGTACCCAAATTAAAAAATTTTTTTTTTTTTTGAGACAAATCGTTTTCTTTCGTTGGTATTTAATCACCACTGGGTTTTTTTTTTTTGCTAAACAAACTAAAAAAGTCTGAAATTTGGAAAAAAAAAACACCTTTTCTTAATTTCCGTTATACAATTATGCAAATAAGTAATTTTCTTCTTCATTGATGTGTACTGATAGGCACTGGTGAGGCTGCACTGATGGACACTAATGGGGTGGCACTGATTATCAGTGTAACTGGATAGCAAGTTATCAGTTTTCCTTTCCTCAGGCACTGACATCGCTGAGGAAAGGAAACGCCGATGACCGGCTTTTGTATACATGTGATCAGCTGTGATTGGACACAGCTGATCACATGGTAAAGAGCCTACATCATCGGCTCTATATCCTGATCGGTGTTGTTTTGTCTCTAAAGGACACGGCTCACCACCGATGGAGGCACGGATGTGTGGCGCGATGTGAAGGACGTCATATGAAGTCCAGTCAGAACAGCAAAGCCCCTGCCCGGCCGTCAATCTGCTATAGGCTGGGCAGGAAGGTCTTAAATATACCACAGATTTTTTTTTTTGTTAAATCGGTTTCAGATATTTAAAAAAAAAATTCCTGTTGAATTTGCCAGAAACCTTGTGAGCTGATGACCTCCTGGTGCAGACATATTTACATTTTTCCTTGAGGACTAGCCAACTATGTCCTTCTATGTTATGGACAATAGGAGAGGGGCTGTATTCTATTAGTCCTATCTTGTTTTTGGTATTTGCAAAAGGGGGCCAAGTGAGTCACAATTCTACTGGTCATAGATGGATCAAATTTCGTCAGGTTCTGCAGTACAACCAGCATGTTGGATTTTTTGCTATAACCGCTAGCAGTGATCATTGTGTTCTGCCGGCAGGGACGGCTCCCCATGTTCCCCACCAGCAGAACACAATAGTGATGCAGAAGGGATTTCCCCATCAATACTGTGTTGATGGGGGAATCTAGAGATTTTCTTCCCTGCAACCTGTGGTTAAAGAAAAGAAAATTGCATCATCTATGGTTTGCCTTACTGGCAAAATCACCTGGTAAAAATAAAGAGCAAAAATAGCTTGGGTGAAGAAAAAAGAAAGAAAAAACTGCAACCACCACTGGTAAGCTGCCAGTGGTTGGGAACCCAGTGCCTGCAAAAAAGAGGGGGGAAGATAGGGGGGAAGATAGGGGCGCCAGGCAGCAGTATAGTGTAGTAGTTGGAGCTGCCACAGACTTCCTTCTTGTAGCACTGCCAAGAAGAACTATCAGGAGTGTCCTCTGGTGGTCAGAGGGTGGCAATTTAAAATGTGCTCGCTCTGCCTGCTGCCAACCCCCGCTGCGTAGCCCGACTCAGCAGACCAAGAACCGCCAGCAGTCTGTGGCCCGGGGGTTGGGGAAGCCTACTTTAACCACTTCCCGACCGAGCCATTTTTGAGATTTGATGTTTGCAAGTTAAAACCATTTTTTTTTTTGCTAGAAAATTACATAGAACCCCCAAACATTATATATATTTTTTTCAGACATCAGAGAATAAAATGACGGTCATTGCAATACTTTATGTCACACCATATTTGCGCAGCTGTCTTACAAGCGCAATTATTTTTGGACAAAATACACTTTTTTTAATTAAAAAAATCAGACAACAGTAAAGTTAACCCATCTGTTTCTATATTGTGAAAGATAATGTTACACTGAGTAAATTGATACCCAACATGTCACTGCTCGTGGAATGGCGACAAACTTTGGCACCTAAAAATCTCCATTGGCGACGTTTGAAAATGTCTGCAGGTTACCAGTTTTGCGTTACAGAGAAGGTCTAGTGGTAAAATTATTGTTCTCGCTCTAACAATCTCACCAATACATCACATGTGTGGTTTGAACACCGTTTTCATATGCGGACACAACTTGCGTATGCCTCTTTTATTATTATTATTTAATTTATTTTTTTACACTGTCCTTTAAAAAAAAAAAAAACAACATTTGGGTCACTTTTATTCCTATTACAAGGAATGTCATTGACACTTATTCAATATGCCCTATGAGTAGGCACTGCTTTGTCACACATTTCACAGGGACTGCCTGCTGAACTACAGAGTAGAGCTGCACAATTTTGGCTAAAAATAGAATCACAATTTTTTTGCTTAGAATAAAGATCACGATTCTCATGGCGTAACATCAGCTCTCTCATTATACCAAAAAATTGGGCTAACTTTACTGTTTAGCGTTTTTAAAATTCATTAAAGTGTACTTTTTCCAAAAATATTGCTTTTGAAAACATCACTGCGTAAATATAGTGCGACATAAAATATTGCAACAACCGCCATTTTATTCTCTGGGGTCTCTGCAAAAAAAAATTATACGTATATATAATATATATATATATATATATATATATATATATATATATATATATATATATATATATATATATATATATATATATATATATATATATATATATATATATATATCACACACACAGTATCTCACAGAAGTAAATACACCCCTCACATTTTTGTAAATATTTTACTATAGCTTTTCATGTGACAACACTGAGGAAATGACACTTTGCTACAAAGTAAAGTAGTGAATGTACAGCTTGTATAACAGTGTAAATTTGCTGTCCCCTCAAAATAACTCAACACACAGCCATTATTGTCTAAACCGCTGGCAACAAAACACTTTGGGCCTAATTTGGACATTTTCACTTAGGAGTGGACTCACTTTTGTTGCCAGCGGTTTAGACATTAATGGCTGTGTGTTGAGTTATTTTGAGGGGACAGCAAATTTACACTGTTATACAAGCTGTACACTCACTACTTTACATTGTAGCAAAGTGTCATTTCTTCAGTGTTGTCACATGAAAAGATATAATAAAATATTTACAAAAATGTGAGGGGTGTACTCACTTTTATATATATAAATAATAATTTGTATAATATATATATGTTCGGGGGTGCCAAGTAATTTTCTAGCAAAAAATACTGATTTGAACTTGTAAGCAACAAGTGTCAGAAAAGGTTTGGTCTTTAAAGTGGGGTTCCACCCAAAAAACAAAACTACCTGTAAAAATTCTAAAAAAAAAACAAAAAAACATTTGGATATTTTTTTTTTTTCACTTACCTCTAAATGCCTGTTGCTAGGTGGTCCCTCGTAGTCTGCCTGTTCCTTAGCCTGGGCTGGTGACATCACTTCCTCCTCGGCACAGGAAGGGCTCCGCTCTGCTCCCTCCCTCCTGTCAATCATCTGGGACCCATTACAGGTCCCAGGTGATTGAGCGGCCAATCACAGCGCGCGGCGCCGCTCGCGCATGCGCAGTGGGTGCCAGGCTGTGAAGCCACAGCCCGGCGCCCACAGTTGAAATGCCGGCGCCGACGAGCGGAGGGGGGAGACGAGCGGGGCTTCGATCCCCCGCATCGCTGGACCCAGGGACAGGTAAGTGTCCAATTAAAAATCAGCAGCTGCAGTATTTGTAGCTGCTGACTTTTAATTTTATTTTTTTTTTTGACGGCCCCCCTGGGTAGAACTCCTCTTTAAGTGGTTAAACTGACCTCATTTACAGACTGAAGTTCATTCCTTTGATCTGAAAGAAAGAAATGTTACAATGTAGCTCTTTAACTCTGCCCTAAGCAATGTTGTGCTGCCTGTTTTTTTTTTTTTTTTTTGACAGCTGTTTGCTTGAGCAGAGAACTCTCTGCACTGAATCCAGAAAATGCTGTGTTAAAATCAGGAGGGGGGTAGAATCGCAATCTGGATTTTTAAACAAATATCCATGCAGTTCTACCACAGAGGTGCTGGGAGGGGAGGATTTTCGGAAGGAGTCCTCAGTACAGCAATTAATGCTTGCAGGCAGCACAGTACCATGGGATATGTAGTTCTTAGAAATTTAAACAGCAAAATAAGAAGCTGAAAAGCATGCAGAGCATCCACGAAGTTGTAGAAAGATGACCGGCAGACAAGCAGCACTCAGAACACGAAAGGAGATCTTTCAAATAAATTTATATTGGATTACCGAAAAATAGGCTTTTTAAAAACAGCTTACCTGTAAAATCCTTTTCTTTGAAGTACATCAGGGGACACAGAGCCACAGTAGTTACTATGTGGGTTATAAGGCCACCTTCAGGTGATGGACACTGGCACTCCCTAAGACAAAAAGTGCACTCCCTATATAACCCCTCCCACTACTGGGAGTACCTCAGTTTTGTAGCAAAGTAATACACGTGTATACCAAGAATCGAGGGACCTCTGTGTCCCCTGATGCACTTCAAAGAAAAGGATTTTACAGGTAAGCGGTTTTAAAAATCCTATCTTCTTTTCATACATCAGGGGACACAGAGCCATAGTAGTTACTATGTGGGATGTCCCATAGCAATGCCAACTGAAGGGAGGGAGACACAACAAAAGTAGGGCACCAAGAGACTAGAGGACTTATACTGCAGCCTGCAGTACACTGCGCCCAAAGGCAATATCCTCATGACCTTTTACATCTACTTGATAGAATTTGGTAAATGTATGGATTGAAGACCAAGTTGCGGCCTTGCAGATCTGAGCCATGGAGGCTTGGTGATGCACTGCCCAAGAAGCACTAACAGCCCTGGTGGAGTGAGCTTTAATATGAAAAGGATTAATTTTCCTCTTTAAACCATAAGCTTGAACAATCACTTGACAAATCCATTTTGAAATGGTCGCTTTCAATGTCACCTGTCCTCTTTTAGGACCGTCTGGCAACACAAAGAAAACATCTGTTTTATGAATCTGAGCAGTCGCTTTTGAATAGACCTTGACCGCTCTCACCACATCAAGAGAATGTAGTAACTTTTCTTCCACAGAACGAGGTTCTGGAAAAAATGAAGGCAGAACAATATCCTGGTTAAAATGAAAACCTGACACTACCTTCGGTAGAAAATTAGGATGAGGCCGCAATACAACCTTATGAATAATCAAATATGGCTCTTTACAGGAAAGAGCAGCCAACTCTGATACTCTCCTTGCAGAAGATATGGTAACCAAGAAAACTATTTTTCTCGTCAAGAGGATAAAGGGAATATCTTGAATCTGTTCAAAAGGCTGTTTTTGTAAAGTCGACAGGACTAAAATTTAAGTCCCAAGGGCTCAGGGGTGACTTGACTGGGGGGATTAATCAGCGTTACCCCTGGATAAGGTTACGAACCAGAGAGTGAGAAGCAAATGGTCGTTGAAAAAACACCGATAAGGCCGACACCTGGCCCTTGATAGTGCTCAAGGCCAGCTTCATTACTGATCCCATCTGTAGGAACTCAAGGATCCTACCTATGATATATTTCCTGGGGTGCCAACCCCTGGATTCACACCAGGAGACATATGCCTTCCAGACTCTATAATATATAATTCTGGAGGCCAGCTTTCTAACATTAACCAAGGTAGAAACTACTGAAGCCGACAGCCCACGATCCTTTAGAATGTGGGTCTCAATAGCCAAACCGTTAAATTTTGCGTTTGTAAGGTAGGATGGAAAACCAGACCTTGCGAGAGAAGGTCTGGCCGCAGGGGCAGGGTCCAAGGGTCCCCTACCGCCATCCTTATGATCTCGGCAAACCAAGATCTCCTGGGCCACACTGGGGCCACTAGAATCACCTCCTTTCCCTCTTGCTTGATCCTGTGTAGGAGACGGGGAAGCAGCAGAACAGGAGGGACGCACAGATCAGTGAAAACTGATCCCATGGATAGACCAAGGCATCTGTTCCATATGCCATCGGATCCCTTGTCCTTGACACAAAGTTGTCGATCTTGTTGTTGAACTTGGACGCAAACAGATCCACGTCCAAAACTCCCCATTTTTGGCATATTGACAGAAAGATGTCGGGGTGAATGGACCATTCTCCCGGGAACAAGTGTTGGCGACTCAAGTAGTCCGCCTGCCAATTCCCCATCCCTGAAATGAAAACTGCTGATAGGCAAGGGATGTTGTTTTCTGCCCAAGACAGAATATGATTCGCCTCTCTCTGGGCCGCACGACTTCTTGTGCCCCCTTGGTGATTGATATAAGCCACAGCTGTGGCATTGTCGGATTGGATCCTGACAGGATAATTCCGTAGTCTGAGTATCCAGGCCCTTAGGGCCAGGCTTACTGCCCGAATCTCTAGAATAATGATGGGCAAGGTCAACTCTGATTTGGACCACTTCCCTTGGACAGACGCTTCTTCCAGGACTGCTCCCCAGCCCAAAAGGCTGGCATCTGTTGTTACTAGGAGGCAAACGACGTATGACGTCCAGCAGGATGAGCCGCGATCACGCGCCCGTGGGGGCACGCAGCGCGGCTATCGGTGATGCGGTGTGTCAGTCTGACACACCGCTACACAGATCTCAGTAAATAGCCTCTTTACCATGTGATCAGCCGTGTCCAATCATGGTGTAAACAGGAAGAGCCATTTAATCGGCTTTTCCTCACTTGCATCTGACAGATGCGAGTAGAGGAGAGCCGATCGGCAGCTCTCCTGACAGAAGGGGTCTGGCTGATTGGCAAGATGTGCGGATGCCCACACTGGACCACCAGGGATGCCAGTAAGTGTCCGCACATCTTGCCAGTCAGTGCCAACTATTATTGGCTGCCAGATGTGTCCTCAGCAGTGATGCCCAGCAGTGCCACCCATCAGTGTCATCTGTCAGTGCCCATCCGTGACACCCATAAGTACCCATCAGTGCCGCCATTTGAGTGCCCATCAGTGTCGCCTATCAATGCCCATCACTGCTGCATACCCGTGCCACCTATTTTTGCCAATCAGTGCCACCTCATTGTTATCACCTCATCAGTGCTGCCTTTTCAGTGCCCATCAGTGAAGGAGAAAACTTTACTATTTACAAAAGTTTATAACAGAAACAAAGAAAAACTATTTTTTCTTTTTTCAAAATTTTCGGTCTTTTTTTATTTGTTGCGCAAAGAATAAAAACCCCAGCAGTGATCAAATACCACCAAAAGAAAGCTCGATTTGTGGGATCAAAATTATAAAAAATTAGTTTGGGTACATGATTTGTAGCATGACTGCGCAATTGTCATTCAAAGTGTCATAGTGCTGAAAGCTGAAAATTGGCCTGGGCAGGAAGGGGGTGTAAGTGCCCAGTATTGAAGTGGTTAAGCAGGAAAATGCCTGTGTCACCAAAACCTCTTCCATGCTCCCTTTGCGCTCATGTCTCTGCGACAATTTTGCAGCCAGCACAAATGGCGTTTTTTTTTTCCTTAAAAACACACGCCCCCACCTCGCATCGCGCCCCCCCCCCCCCTTCTTTTTCAAAAAGAGTTTTCCTGCGCAAGCACGGGCCTCCGATACGACGGGAACGGCTTGTGAGTGAGGGAGAGATGGCGTGGAGGAGACCTGGAAGCCGCCCCGTGTAGGGGCTGTGAAAGAAAACAGCATTGCTGATAGCCTCATGAAGAGGGGAAGAGTTCAGCCCAGGTGGGTTTGTCTGGCGAAAGCAAAAACCCCCCAAACTTACCGGAGGTCTGCCTGCTGGCTGGAGAAAAAGAGTCTGCTGCTTCTGTGACACAGCGTGATCTCTGAGCAAAGCATGAGAAGGTACGTGCTCCATACAGCCCCCAGTTGTGACAACATTTACTTTAAAGGAGACCATTCATAAGAAAATTTTAAAAATTTCTTAGAAAAACTCCACTTACCTTTCCCGCCGCAGGGTTTTCTGTGGTATACCAACAGACCCAATCTTCACCCTTCACGGTGGGATCCGTTAAACCTTCAGGAGCTAGGGATCCTCGAGAAAACCCATAATCCTGGACCTACAATAGCACCACCGGCAGTAAACTTTATAGCCTTAATACCAAAAAATACTGAATTCCGGGGTCCAGCTCTCAAAAGAGAAGCATTCGCAGGCAAAAACCTTGTTTCTTCGGACACGAGGCCCGGGTACCATTCAATTCGGCCAGAAAGACACCTTAAATGGATGCGTCTGCATAGCTAGCACCAGCAAGGATTGCTCCAGAGGAGCTCAGCACATCTTTACTCTGTGACCAACAACTAGACACTGGCGAAAAAACTGAGGTACTCCCAGAAATGGGAGGGGTTATATAGGGAGTGCACTTTTTGTCTTAGGGCGTGCCTGTGTCCATCACCTGAAGGTGGCCTATAACCCACATAGTAACTACTATGGCTCTGTGTCCCCTGATGTATGAAAAGAAATACCTGTTTGTATTGTTAATACAATGCTGATATTATAAAATGAAAGAGTACGCTATGACCATAGAATTTCTTGAAAAGGCAGCATTAATGGAGATTACTAAAGAATGTGTGCTCATCAGTCCTCCATACACAGGTGATCAGTGACAGAATTACAGCCTAATTGGGCATTGTGGTGCAGTGCCAACCAAACCAGGAGAAACTATGCCTCTGGGTATGTTTATCTGTTTGCTGGCAAATAAAAAATAGGTTTCATCCTTTAGAAAGATGAACAGGAAACAGGTCCGCCTCAAAATTTTTCTTAAATTGAAAATTTCCATTTCAAAGGGGGGGATTGTGAATGGACATCTGTAAACATGAGCCTGGTATAATTGGATCCACTGTGGGGGTATTGTACAATGGATGAATGCCGGACTGGTGAACATACCTCCAGAAGCTCCTCTCCAGAATGACATTACTCAGCAGTTTAGGCATATGAGCCTGCTTCAATTGTATACTGCTAAACATTACACATTCACACAGCATTGTTTGACTCTGTGCCATGTTGATGATAAATTGCAACCTACAGCTCAAATAATTCTAACCATGGATTAACATTTCAGAGGCTGAGCCACAGATTATGTGTGTGCGTGGATCTTGAATTTCATCAACCCCCTTGGCACAAAAGGTTTATTCTTTCCATTTTCCTCTATTCTCTCATGAAGGGTCAGGAAAGCTTAGCATGGCTGTTGCATTCATTTCATCTCTAACATTAACCAGATACTTTACCATCCGTACTTTTGTGTTCTATATGTGTACATGCTGCTCTAGCTGTATAGCCATTTTCTGACTATGCTAGCAGAGAAACGAAAGGCTGCCACCTACTGGACACAGATTGTATAATTTTAATTTTTTAATTGATAAGAACTGTTAAGTGGGAGTAAAAAAAAAAATAAAATTGCAGAGTGCCTGTAGTCATTAGGAGGAGGAATACTGCCCCATCATTGATGTCAGTGGCAGCAATAGTTGCCCTATCACTGATGTCAAAGGGAGGAATAGTGCCCCATCAATGGTGGCAATCTGAATAAAGATAAACCAAGGGCAACATCCACCCCACCATTTAGGCTGCATTCACACCTGAGTGTAGCGTCTTCAAGCGTTTTTCTGGTGTTTTTTGGCACGATTTGCATTTTTATACATCGTTTTTGAGCATTGTCTGTTTTTATTAGCCAATAAACAAAACCATCATCTTCTGCATCATTTGTTGCTAGCTTTTTCAGCTTTTTTTAATTATTATAATTATTTTTGTTAGGGTAAAGGGTTAGAGTTAAGGTTAGGTATAGGAGTTACTGTTACTACTACTACATGAATAAATGTAAAATAAATACACAAATAAATAAAAATAAATAAATACAATAAATGAATACTATGTAATAATAAACCCCAACCTTAAACACCCCTAACCCTTAAAAATAAAAAAATAATAATCATAAAATAAATAGCTAAACACCCTAAACCAGGGCTTGACAATTTTGCTTGGAATCTAGGAGCCAGCTAAAAAAAGTTAGGAGCCAGGTTTATTTTTTTTTAAACAACAAATCTTTATTTTCAACGACAAAAATAGCTCCTTCGCCAGAACACTCTGGTCAGTGCTGATCGGGAGGCGGTTGGCTGTTGGTTTTGCAGCATGCTCATCCGGCCGGCTTCTGCTGGACTGGCTGGCATACACATGGGCCGAAAGTCGGACAGTTTTTATTGAACCAGCCGAAGTTGCACGGCATTCGGCCCGTGTATACTAGGCTTATTGGTGTGATGGGCAGCAGTTCACTAGGGAAGGACAGTGCAGCAAGGTGGGGGCAATAGGGGATCCAGTGACTCATGCCACTTTAGACCCCTTTCATACCGGCGCCTCAGCTAAGCGGAATTTGCCTGTTCAGGCGGATGACAGGTTCAGGGCCGTGTCCGCTCCGCCATGCAGAGCAGACACGGACACAGTCCCAATCTCCTCTATTGGGCAATTGGATGGAAATGGACCACCTGTCCATTTCTATCCAATGACATCTGATCCTATCCACCGGACAGATGGAAAATAGGACCACCATCCATCGGGTTTTGGTGGAAAGGATCAGATCGGATGGCGACGGGTGTAAGCGGACATGTGTCAGCTGACATCCACCCAGGGCCGAAACAACTAATCGATTAATCGACAACTAATCGATTATGAAATTAATTGATTAATATTTTCATAATCGATTAATCGGCCAGTAACATAATGGGGTTAAAAAAGCTAAAATTAGCCCTTTATAGTACAAAAAGAGCAAATAATCCCTACTGTAAACATTACTTTCACTGTTGCACAGTAAAAAAAAGAAGGGCTAATTTTTTTTTTTTTTAACTCCATTATGTTACTAAATGTCTTAGGCCTGGTTCCCACCCATGTGTTTTTTTGGTGCTTTTTGCAGAAATACACTACAGTTCATTTAATGTTCACATCTATGCTTTTTTCAGCTGCTGTGTATTTGGAAAGGGTCAAGGACCTTTTTCAATGCAAAACGGTGCTTTTTTGGTTCAATATTCAATGGAGAAGCTGCAGAAAAGCATATAAAATTACAGTTCTGTTTGAAAATCTGCAAAACAGTCTAGAACTTTTTTTTTTCTTTAAATAAAAAAATTTGATCCGAGTCTGATGATATTTACAAGATTCAACCTCTAATAGTATATAGAGTATATCTCTTCTGTATGTTATTCTCAGAGTGGATTAAAGACTTTACTCCCTAACCATATAGTTGGTTATTTTATATTTACCCCTGCGTATAAGATATTTAGGAATAAATGTCCTTTTTTTAACCACTTGCTTACCAGGCACTTAAACCCCCCTCCTATCCAGACCAATTTTCAGCTTTCAGGGCTGACGCACTTTGAATGACAATTGCGCGGTCATACAACACTGTACCCAAATGAAATTTTTACCATTTTTTTCACCACAAATAGAGCTTTCTTTTGGTGGTATTTGATCACCTCTGCAGTTTTTACTTTTTGCTAAAAAAATGTAAAAAACTGATTTTTTTTTTAAATTGTTATTTTTTTATATTTTGTTATAAAAAATTTTAAACGGGTAATTTTTCTCCTTTATTGATGTACACTGATTAGGCGGCAGTGATGGGCACTGATAGGCGGCAGTGATGGGCACTGATGGGTGGCAGTGATAGGCACTGATGGGTGGCAGTGATGGGCATTGATGGGTGGCACTGATTGGCACTACAGGTGGGCATTGATAGGTGGCACTTGTGGGCATTGATAGGTGGCACTTGTTGGCACTGTTAGGTGGCACTGTGGGCACTGTTAGGTGGCACTGTGGGCACTGTTAGGTGGCACTGTGGGCACTGTTAGGTGGCACTGTGGGCACTGTTAGGTGGCACTTTTAATGTGGCACTGATGAGGCAGATGTGCCTCTTCCACTTGGGGACCGATGTCCCTCACATCCTAGCCGGTGATCGGCTTTTTTTTCTACTCACGCTGTCAGCGTGAGTAAAAAAAAAAAAACGATTACCGATCTTTTGTTTACATCATGTGATCAGCTGTCATTGGCTGACAGCTGATCACATGGTAAGGGGCCGGGACCGGCCCCTTACTCGGATCGGTGATCAGCCGAGTCTCAGTGACTCGGTGATCACAGCGCGCGCAGGGAGCGTGCACAGGGGAGGCCGTCATATGACGGCCTCCCGGGAATGCAGGTCTGCGCTGTGGCCGTCATTCGGCCATAGCGCGGATACCAGGAGGTTAAACTTTATATATTAACTAAATTATACACCACACTTTTTTTTTAAGATTATTAACAGATTAATCGAAACAATAATCGGCCAACTAATCGATTATTTTCATAATCGTTAGTTGCAGCCCTACATCCACCGCTCCAGAGAGGAGACTGGAGGGTCTGATCAGGTCAGCCTAAAAAACTGACAGCCCGACCTGATCAGACAGCCCCTTCAGAAAGGGGCCTTCGGCTGTGGCATGGCAGGGAAAGAGTGCAAAACTGAAGAGAATGACAAGAAAAAAAAAACATAATTTTCATGAAAAAAAAAAAATAAGAATAATGGAAAACTGTTGCCACCTTTGTTGGGGAGGGAGTGTGTAAATTGAACTGAACCTGTAACACCTTCAACCAGTTCCCAGTCGTCAGGCAGAAAGCAGGCAAAGGAAGCCCTCAACGCTGTCCGTGACTGCTTGTAGCAGCCCTGGCCACCAGAAGAGCAATGTAAGGACAATTGCCAACAGAGCGGTGCATCTTACTCCAATTACTGGCTGGCGTGGAATCTTCGTTTCCCACTCACGGGTGGGGTTGGGGTATGGTGCATGGAGACGAGACACCTGCCGCAGTCTAACCCAGGCACCAGGCTGCTAATTCTAGGTGCCCTGCCCTAATCCTAACACAAATGAAATAAATTATTATTATTAAAGTTCCAGCCTGTCAAAAAAATTAAAATAAAAGTCAGGAGCTACAAATACTGTAGCTGCTGACTTTTAATATAAGGACACTTACCTGTCCAGGGATCCCACGATCCAGGTGCAGGCACCGGTATCTTCACTAAGGGAAAAACAAAGTTGAGCCTTGCCCTTTTTGAATGGTCACGTTGTCTTCTGGGACCTGTGTGTTTCCCAGAAGGCAGCAGGGAGGGGCCAGAAATGTCATAGATCACCGCAAAATGATTCCCATGATCTTATCGGTAAGTGAAAGTGGATACCTGGTTTTGACAGGTATCTGTCCTACCCCCCCTCCAAAAAGGTACCAAATGTGGCAGCAGAAAGGGGGGGGGGGGCAAACAAGCAGGGCATCCCCTTTTGGGTGGAGCTCCGATTTAATAATAATTTTTTTTGTTCAGGTTTGGGTGTTTTTTATTAATATTATTGGGGCACCTGCCCTTACACGCACATGAACTTTCATGGCATCCCATTCTTAGTCTGTAGGGTTCAATATTGAATTGGCCCACCCTTTGCAGCTATAACAGTTTCAACTCTTCTGGGAAGGCTGTCCACAAGATTTAGGAGTGTGTCTATGGGAATATTTGACCAATCTTCCAGAAGCACAATTGTGAAGTCAGGCACTGATCTTGGACGAGAAGTCCTGGGCTCACAGTCTCTGCTCTAATTCATCCCAAAGGTGTTCTATCGGGTTGAGGCCAGTCACGTTCCTCCAACCCAAACTCGCTCATCCATGTCTGTATGGACCTTGCTTTGTGCACTGGTGCTCAGTCATGTTGGAACAGGAAGGGGCCATCCCCAAATTGTTCCCACAAAGTTGGGAGCATAATATTGTCCAAAATGTCTTGGTATACTGACACCTTATGAGTTCCCTTCACTGGAACTAAGGGGCAAAGCCCAACCCCTGAAAAACAACCGCACACCATAATCCCCCCTCCCCCCACTAAATGTTTGGGATTAGTATTTTTTTTTTTTTTTTAATTTGAGTAGAAAGTCATGCAAAAATGTGCGACAAAACGTGCATAAAAATGCGCGAATGGCGCATTTCCCTTCATTTCTATGGGAATAAAAAACATTTAGGTATTAGGATATGTTCGGCGGTGGAGCGTAGACATGGTGCGTGTTGCGCTCCACTGACCTCACTTCCGGTTGACGTGCAATTCCGAAGGTTCATTCTTTCGGGATGGATGCCATTGGTCATTTAGATAAAAGGGCGTGCTGGTGTTTAGTAGCCACGTCTCTGACGAAATCCGGTTGGATTAAACATGTCAGGCGGGCTGACACTAGCACGCTGAGAGCTGCAGCCGTTTGAATATCATGATGCACTTGTTCCTGTACTAAACTGTAGGTTACTACGAATACATTTTTTAAACGACTCAGCTTCACTATTGGCTGCATTATCTTTTCATTGGGTATTGCTGGCCATCTGGATGAATGGTATACAAAGAAGTCTTCGTTGTATTAAAATGCCTTATGATTAGCCACAATCCTGGTCCGAATTCCATCTTAAGCTGAAGAACGGAGCTGTGATCTTGGTCAATACATGCCTGTTTTTTTTTTTCAGCTATCTGGTAAGATTGGATTTACACGTGGTGCGATGTGTGCTTTTCTATACATATTGAAGCTGGTGACGGGTTTATCAACTCACCCCCCCTTGGATTTACTTATTTTTTAGTGCCGCATGTGGACTTTTATATACTTTATGTTTTGGGGAATAAAAACTTGCCAAAATCTGCCCGATTTGAGCTACAAAAAAAGCTCCAGAACTTTTTTTGAGCTTCAGATGTTTGGCTTCAGGTCACTGAGTGGAGATGTGCACCATCTCCATAAAGAATAATTAATTTTTTCCAGCGTTTTGGAGCTTCGAGTTCCAACTGCTGAGGTGTGAATTGGGCCTTAGAGGCTAGGATCACACTAGTGCGAACACAGACATCTCATGTGATTCGCACCCGCACTGCTGTGCTGATTGCATGTGATGTCTGTGCAATGCGAGTTCAGCCATACAGTTGTATGGCTGAATTTGCATTGGATTTGCACGAAAATAGTGCAGGGACTTTTTTGTCCCACACTGGAATCGGATCGCATGGGTGTTCTCACCTATGTGATCCGATTCCTGTGAGAGTTCACAGTTCGCACTGCGATCTGTGAACTGATCTGGGGGTGTCATTAACAATGTATACATAGATATATCTCTATATATAGATATATATATATACACACACACACACACACACACACACACACACACACACACACACACACGATCAGGTGACTCCCTGTAGCAGTAAAGTAGAAGTGAGATAAAGTTAACTAAACCTAAGAACAAAATTGAAATGTATTGAAGCTTACCACTTATTAGATGTGGTGGCTGCATTTGTTTTTTCTTTTTCTAGCTAAGAACAATTTAGCAAGTACTGTACATAAAATACCTGTTGATCGTCCCAAAATTGCAGTGTGTTTGCCACTTCCTGTGAGCAGCAAATACAACTAAATCTTATCTTTCTTATGTAAACTACAACTATCATCACCTCCCATGTAACGTAGATGAACAAAGGTAGACATGTTTAAAGTCAAGTTTGGTGACTACCATGACTACATTCATAGATACAGTGGGGGAGTGAGGGTAGACAAACGGACAGGAAGTGTGTTATTTGCAGGATTGCTAGATTTAAAATAATAAAGGGGAATAAGACTCAGAGAGAAAAAAAAAGTCACCTACATCTAAGGACTACTGCAATACCTACACTTTTTAAATTTGGGTTTAAATTTGCTTTAAGTTGTTTTATATTTCTTCTATGACAGATAATTGAAATAGTAGCATGTTCTTTAATGAACACTACAAACTGTGTGAAAGAGAATCCTCATGGATGTAAGTGAAAACATTTTATTATTAAAATAAAAGATATGTAAAATCAAGGTGGCACAATGGGGGTCAATATTTCCCATCGCACTACTGACTACCAGTCCTTTTTTTTTTATTATTATTATTTTTTTATATAAATTCTGTTTTTAATGAAATGTCAAAAAGACAACAAAAGGCAGTAGCATAAAACCAGCGCCAGACAACACAAAACCACAATCAAAAACAAAAAAAAACAAAAAACAAAAACTTAAGCATTGCTCCGCAAATACATATCACATGTCTCATATTGAGTGCTTCAACTACCATCTATGGGGAGCCAAGAGGCCTCGCAGCACAATATAAACAGAACTCAACCATATAATAAACAAATGTGACTGAATGAAATATAGCAGGACTCCAAGCTTCAACAAAAGTAAAGGATGAAAGGCTGTGAAATGAATGATGGGACGCCGTCTCTCGAAAAGAGACGCGCTCAGGAGCATCACCCCCAAGAAGATAAAAAAAATGGGCTCAAATCACAATGGGGGAAGGACCTTTGGGGGAGGGCCACACTCATGGGTCCGTAGCAGTGTCCCGCTGCTCTAACCACGGGTTCCAAATTTTGTCAAATTTGGTGGAACAACCTCTAACACTGTAGGATGCCTTGTATAGGAGAAGTACTGAGTTAACCAGATCCTCCCATTGATAGATAGAAGGGGATATAGGCCATTTCCATTTCAAAACAATGACTTTTCTAGCATAATACAACATACTCAAAAGCAAATATGTGAAAGGGGAAGGGGGATTGTCGCGGTGCTTGCAGATAATAATGTAAACCGTATATTTTTTAGAAAAATATATATAACTTTAAAGAGCATAAAGTTAAAACAAAACAGGGCCAGTTCATTCAGGAATATTCAACATTTAAAGATGAAGGTGGTCATATGGCAATGTTCAGCTTAAACAAAGGTTTCATATTCGTATATTAGCCCGACATGTTTCGCATACTAGCTTCATCAGGGGATATACGAATCAGTCAGGAAATGCGTAAGACTTTACAAAAATACAAAAAAGAATGAAATAAGTACAAAATGTCAAATACATAAAATGTATCATTAAATATACAGGTATACATCACTTGCACAATGCCCGCTCCTAAGGGAGGAGAACCTACCCCGCCAAACTTCCCAAAGGTGACCACTGCCAACGGGGACCAACCGACACGGGGAGAAGAAGCCCTGAGCAGCCACAGAAGACGCTCAGTGACCAAGCTGTAGGATGATCCATAGGAGAAGGGGAGATAATTATATAAGATATATATAGTATTTATAAAGTTTTCCATAAAGAGGAATTTGGCACCAGAAACATAAGGAGGTGCCTAGGTAATAGAACAGAATGAAAGACTGGGATAAGAACTGAATACTCACTTAAAATAAATAAGTTCAGAGCAAGGGGTGGAGGGCATCTGGGATGGGAGAAAAATTTAAATCCAATGGGGATATAATGGAAAGCTCTAAAAAAAGAAAAGAAAAGTAATAATACTGAACAATTAGTAAAAAGAAGCAAAAGAGAAAGAAAAAAACAAAAAAAAAAAAAACTGAATGATGGGACGCCGTCTCTCAAAAAGAGACGCGCTCAGGAGCATCACCCCCAAGAAGATAACCAGATCCTCCCATTGATGGATAGAAAGGAAGATAGGCGATTTCAAAACAATGACTTTTCTAGCATATTACAACATACTGAAAAGCACCCTCATAACCTTATGAGAGTCCAAGGGCTCCACCAGGCAGCCCTTCAACTCACTGGGCACCGAAATGGCCATCAATGTGGAGATAAAATGGAGGACTCGCAACTCCAAAAGATAGGCATGAAATCTGCTTGTGGGAGGGAAAGGTGCCAGCAACCCGGGGAGCCAGTAGGCCCAAATTTCTTCACCCTATCCAGCACCAGGTGCATACAGTGAACAATTTTGAACTGAATCAATGTATCTCCTATGAAGACAAGATATTGAAAGGGATAATCCCAATCCATCATTACCTGCATTTACCCAAAAATGCAAGAAGAGGCGGATATACGGCCTGGCAGAATACAGAGTGGGCCTTGGAAACAGAATCAGTGGGAGCAGTGACTCCAGGTCTGTTTCTTGAAGAGTAATGGCCTGGGAGCCAAACAGAGTAGTGTAGGCATGATGTAATTGTAAGTATCGAAAAAAGTACCAGTTGGGTAGGGAATATATTGTTTGCAGAACTGAGAATGAGGGGAGGAGACTATTAACGGCTATATCCCCTAACTGCATAAAACCCTGGGACTCCCAGATGACCAGCTGTCATGCCGTTGATACATTATAATTTTTATAATTCATAAAATATATAGTCAAGGAGGTTCCAGACCAGTGGAGAGTTTCCCCCCACCAGAGGAAAGGGTGATTGAATTATACTCTCAAGTGGAGGGTAGAAATCAGGATGCAAGCTCTTTTGTGGATAAAGGAGGGACCTGAACAATGGTGCCACTTTACACAAAACCAACTAACAATGCGATGACCTGGTGTTTTGAGACCAGGATACCAAGGCTTTTGATCAAGGAAGACCCATGGTAAACAGCCCTATCGTTTCCAAGGTTAAGACCGTCTCATCAGTAAGAGCCTAGTGTTGATTCAGCCTTTGTCCAGAACAATGGTGGAGATGCACAGTTAATCATACACCAAATGAAGCCCAGTTTCAGCTTAAACAGAAACTAAAAAATATATATGTATTACATTACTATGTTGCTAAATGTAAGAGTCAATATATACTGGAGCCATCCACATATTGGACAAGGACTTGACACCAGTCTTATATGGTTGAAAGGTGATGTTGTTTGATTCCATAAATCTCTGTCAATCTCAATATATTTGGTTAGGTATAAATTTTTTATAGCCAGCAAAGTACACGAGATGGGGACAGCAAATCACAGGGTATGAAGGCAAGCAATCACCATAATATATTAACATGAAACATATTAAAATACATTTCATAATACTACTAGACATCTTTATTCTGATTACACATTTACCATGATCACAGATGGGCGGGTGAAAATTAGGACAGTTACCTCCTATATTTGGAACCAACCAATCATAAGATGATAAACATGAGGTGAGGAGGTAACATTTCAACAATGGGATTGCACCCCATAAAAAGCAGAAACACACATGATTCATAACCAAAGAACCACACACCCACACACTGATATACACTTTCTGGATGAACACGAAGCTTGGACTTCGCTGCTAGGACGATTTGAATATACTGGTAGTCCTGTGTACATCTGCCCCTTTTAAACAGTGGCGAGATACTGACCATACAAATATTTATCAATTGCCATTTCCCAAAACACTGAATTTTATTTATTCAAAATTCCCACACTTTACCACACTTACAAAAATCTCTGAAACCCCGAATAACTGAAAAGTAGGTTTATTGGGCAATGTGGAGATCAGACATGGGACGTTATAGGGTGCAAGTCCCCTGTCTCATGCCATGTCCGAATCGTAGCTCACATGGTGCGAGTGAGAGGATAAGGTGCCCAGGAACCATTGTAGAGAAGGGATTGCAAAGCCTCAACCACTGCTAAAGTATTCACTTTTTCAAGCACAAGCCAGCTGTGGGCATGAACCATCTGCCCAGACAAGAAGTATTGAAAGAAATTGGGAAGACCCGAGCCCCCCACAGATGTTGGTTGCTTTAAGGAGGCAAGACAGACAGGGAGGTCAATTATTCCTAAGAAAGGAGGAAATACTCGCATCCAGTTGTTTAAAGAGGGTAAGTGGAATCCAGTTCAAGGCATTGCGGAGGACGTATAAAAAAAAAAACAACTTAATTTTAATTAAGGTATTCCATCCAATGAGTGTCAGGGGTAAGGAATTCCATTGTTCAAATGTGGCTTTCTCCAACTCCAGTAAAGGAGTAAAATTAAGCGGTATAAAATCTGCAAGGTCGTTAGCCACATGTATCCTTAAATACTTAATACGAGTTACCCACCAGAGGGGCAGGGCAGTGTCTAGATCCTCCTGTGGGATAGGGTCCAGAGGCAGTATCTGAGATTTGCTCCAATTAATCTGCAACCCAGTGAAGATGGCAAACTCATCCAAAATTATAAGGGCAGCACGTAAATATTCCTCTGGAAAAGGAGCATATCATCAGTGTATAGGACTACTTTTCCTTCTAAAGCATGAACCTTAAAGCCCTTTCCACTGAGCATTAACTTGGAGAGCAGCCGCAATGGGTTCCATCATAAGGGTGAAGATGGTGGGTAATAGAGGAAAACCCTGTCCCGGACTACCAGTCTAGTATGGCTGTAAAGCACAGGTCCAATATAAGCAGCACACATATAATTTATGATTTATGATAAAGTGAACCCTTAGCAGTTATTGCTGGAAAGCTTCTAAATAAAATATGGCCCTTCACTACTGCTTTCAGTTTGAAGTGTTGAGAACTTGGCCAGTCACCAAGCTGACAACAGTATGCAGTACAATAGAGGCCAACAGTGCTGCCTTCCTCTATCAACCCATGCAAGTAATTACAGGAAGCTAAAATAAAGATGGAAGTACATATACTATAATCATTGTACTTTAAAACAATGCAAGTAGTTTAACTGATGATTAAATGGGAAGAAATGCTATTTTTTTTTATATTTGACAAGACTTTAATTATAAGCTTAGAATGCTACAAAAAGCAAACATGATAAAAAAAAAAGCAAATATAATAAAAAGGAAGTAAAAAAGGAAGTAAACTCATTTAAACAGCTTACAGCGTAAGTTCTCCTTTACCAAAAAAGCACACTATGCTGTTGCATAGTGTGCTACACCTACCTTTCAGCCAGGGCTTCCTTTCTGTTTATGGCTCCATTCACACCTAACTGTACTGCAGCAACACTTGCTACACCACATTTTTTTTAGCATTTTTGTGTGTGTTTGTGGTGCATTTTTGGAAAGCACCATTCATTTGAATGGGCCTTCCTCCACTTCAAACTCAAATGTGCCAAAGAAGCTTGTGCACCAAATTTTGGCACAGAGCCAGGTGCCTTTAGCGTTTTTCTCCACAATTTTAGCATGTTTTGTCGCTCGACAATCACAGCAAAATTGCATCACATTAGGAAATAATGGCATCGCACACACGTCCTGTGTTTGGCCGCGTTTCAGCCCACAATTCCAGTAGGCTCAGGTGTGAATGGAGCCTAAAGAATGTAGTCCAAACCACATTTGAAAGAAGCTTCTTAAAATCCGCCACAGAATGTGATGGCTCCATACTGATTTACTGTAGGACAGCCATTCTCAATCAGGATTCCATGGAAACCTTAGGTTCCTTCAAAGGTTGCTAGGGGTTACTTGAGCTGTGGCTGACTAACCTTCAAAGTTCCAGGGGCAACACCACTTGGCAAAGCCATCAGCATGACACCAATGATCCTATTAGCTGTCTGTCGTGAATCGAGTTTTTTTTAAGAGAATCAAAGATTTTTTTTTTTTTTTTAGAAAATCTCCCAGCCCTACATGCAAAACAAAGCTCGTTCAAAGAAAGTGCTAATGCTTTAAAGCATTTGTTAACCCCCAAAAAAATATATAGATCCTGGTCCCTGAAAGCAGATTACACAGCACAGTGCTTGTGCTGTGTAATCTGCCCCCCTCTAAACTGTAAAAAAAAACAAAAAAAATCTGAATCTGCCACTTCCTGTATGCCCTCTCTAAACAGACCACGATAACCAGGGCTGCTCCGCTTTGATCACCGTGGTCAAAGTGCGTCCCTCCGTCATATGCCGCCCTGGTCTCCTCTCCTCCTCCCCCCCTTCCTGCCTGTCATCTCCCTCTGTCTGTATTCGGCCCCGCCCCCCGCCATTATTGTAATAATAAAAACGTAAATTTGTCACTGCCAGCACCTCTATTAGAGGCTGGCATAGCACACTGTGTAAGTGTGTTTTTAAAAACGAGTGTGCTAAATACTGAATTTCAGCTGTCTTCAGGATGATCACGTGACTTGCTGCTGCTTTACAGCTCCGATGGATGGCTTCTGTGGAGGAGACGAACGGTCACGTGATCTCCCCAGCTGATGTCAGAGGGAGATCACAGCCCCTCCCACAGAAGACATCCATTGGAGCTGTAAAGCGTCTGCGAGTAATGTGACCGGCCAGATGACAGCTGAGATTCGGTATTTAGAACACTCGTTTTTAAAAAAAACTTACACAGTGCACTACGCCAGACTCTAATTGCCTTAACAAACACTAAGTAGTATTCTCTTCTCCAATTCCAGTGTCCACAATGTGCCTTCCTCCACCTTTTACACTAACTACTCTCCAAACTCTATTATCGAGCTTTCTCCATATTCCACAAATCCAAAACAAATCTTTTCCAGCCACTACGGAGTTAAACCAATCCACTCTCCTCTCATAGACCACCATCATCCTTGCCCAAGACCATAAATAAATCGGGAGCAAAAAGGCGCTAAATCTTGTAAAACCTTTTTTATAAAAAGATACTAAAACCACAATACGCTTACATTCAGATGTGCCTGCCAGGAGACCTAGGATTGCATCACATTCCATGTGAATACTGGTAATGTTGGCTCCAGCCACATACAACAGGCTGCAAGTGGACACAAACTCTGTGTGGGATGATGTCACTTTAAATCAGGCCCTTTCATACGCATTTCGCTGTTTTGGCGTCTTCAGGGATGTTCCTTATGACCAGAAATGTAAGGGGTATTTTTCTCATTGACCCCCAATAAACTGGATTCCCCAAGACCTGAAAATTATTTTAAGGGTTCCTCTGTGGTAAAAAGGTTAAAAAAAAAACTCTTGTAGGGATGAATAGCCATTGGAATAAGGCCCCTTAGTGCAACAGAAGGGCCTGCTGCTCTGTTCTTTCAGGCCGTACATGTGCAGTGTGTACTCTCTCCGGTTGCTTATGATGAGTTTAACTGTTGGGATAGGAGAGCATATACACTGCAGATGTGCGGGCCAAAAGAACCGTACAGCAATCCCCCCATGGCACTAGGGGGCGCTGGTACAACAACTTGGGACAGAGCCATAACAGGCTGAAGAGGATTTTAAGAAGCTTCTTTATAATTTGTTTTTGGTCTACATTAGGGTTGCACCGATACTGGTATCGGTATCAGTGCCGATACAGAGTATTTGCCTGCACTCAGGCAAATGCTCCTGATGCCTAACCCGATACCTTTGCATGAAGAGGCGGCCGCACTCACTCCCGGAAGTCAGTGGGCAGAGAGGGCGGAGAGGGTGGAGAGGGCGGAGCAGAGAGCGAGTCCTGGCAGCAGCGGAGGGCAAGCTGGCCGGGGCAGGGGTGTGGGTCGCAACCACATGTGCCATCAGAATCGGTGCCCCAGGCCGTCACATTAGTTAATGGAAGTGACAGCCCATGTCTCCTTCAGAGGTTGAACACCGCAACGCCCATCTTGGTACACCCTGCACTCGGCCGCAGTAAGCCTGCAGTCACAAGGCGCAGCGGACATCTTATTAAACCCAGACCATATAGTTCACTAACTATATGGGCTGGGCGTAACAAGATGTCCGCTGCTGCCTTCTGAATGTTGGCTTTCTATGGCCAAGTGCAGGGTGTACCAAGATGGGCGTCGCAGCACTTGTATAATCAAGTTGCAAAATCTTACAAGTTTGAACTGTTATTGTCTCTCATCATTCATTTATCATGCCAGCAATTGCCAATGCAATCATTGCTGCATTTTAGTCCCACTGCCTGTCTATCCGTTCCACCTATCAATGCCAGCCATCAGTGCCACCTATGAGTGCCCATCTGTGCTACTGTCACAAGACATTAAAAAAAATGTATTGGTAATCAGTATTGGCGAGTACTTGAAAAAGAGTATTGGTACTTGTACTTGGTCTTAAAAAAGTGGCATCGGTGCAACCGAGTCCACATCTTTAAAGCAAAAAGGATCTCTGGCTGGTGAGCAGGTTTAGCACACATACAGTGACAGTTTCAAATCACATGACAAGTCGCACTCCATTGTCAGCAATGGAACCATTCGTATTGCCATGAGTCATGTCGTAGCAATTATGAAAAAGGTTCCTGCACTACTTTTTACCAATTTCATTGTGACTTGCATAGACTTCTGTTGTAAAAAGTCGCAAGCCGAAATGAAATCAGCAGTGCAAATCGCACTGATGTGCTGCTTTGAAATCGCACTGAAGTAGTGCACTTTAAGAGCCGCACCAGTGTGAACCAGGGCTAAAAGCACATCTAAATGTCCAAAACAAAAAATTAATCTAGCGCGACCTACCAGTTCTTGGATGAGGTGGCTGCATTCATTTCAATTTTTCCAACCTGGTAATTTTGTCAATAAGCACATTTTCTATCCCTAGGCATCTTAAGACCCGTACAGACGGGCAGAATGTCGAGAGACATTTACCGGTTCAAAAATTTTTATAAAAGACTGCCCAACATTCTGCCCATGTGTGTGTTGGTCTGTCCGACAGAAGCTGGCCGTTTGGATAGCTTCTGTCAGATGTGCATGCTGGAAAACCAGCAGCCGACCAAATCCCGATGAGAGCTCTCTCAATGGCAGAGAGTGCTGATCGGAGTGTTCTGGCATGGGGGCCGTCCCCCCTGTCAGAACACAACAGCTCTACGGGGGGAGATCGCTGTACTAACATCACATGGTTAATACAGCGGCTCCTGACTGGAGGTGACAAGTTTTTTTTTTGCAACCCGCTGGGTTGCACAAAAGAGAAGGAAAAGAAAGCTGTAGTTTGTACCCGGCTTTAATCCACCCTTTCCATTACATCTATAAAGAAAGCCATGGTTGTCACCCAGGCTAAACGTAAAAAATTTCCTCTGATCTTCATTCGCATTACATGAGGAATATAGGAATTGGTCGTTTACAGAAGAAAGAGAACACTGTTTTATTGTTCCAGTTCAGCCCACTAGAAGAGACTGCATTTCTGGCAAGATCACCAGGTGTCATCGGTATTGGTTTATCATCCCAAAAAAACAGGGCTTTTTTTCTCAAACAATAGGTGCTGGAACTTGACCACGGCCCCACAAAACCCCTCCCCCAACACACACCCTCCAAATCACATCAAATAGTGGGTGTGTTCAGTCAAATTTCACGAAAAACAGTAGGAGGGTCTTAAAGGGGCATTAAATACCAGGATTGCATTACATACAGAGTGCAGAGCTGTCACTTGTAAACACAGAAACCAGACTTCTGTGTTTACAAGTGATTGTGGTGAGCAGGCACCAAAGGGTCTAAGCCAGAGGTGGTGGAACTGAGTTCCACCAAGTTCCCCCTGAAAAAAAGCCCTGCAAAAAACTAATACAACAACTACATCTCAGGCCTGGTAAGCTGACATAAATAACATTTCAGTTCTTGTGTTTAGTTATTGTTTAATTGTTGGATTCGCTCAGCAGGAGATCGCTCCATTTATCCCCGCTGAGCCGGCGGATGACAGGTCCGTCTCCTCTCACTGTGCAGGGATGGACCTGTCAAAGCCCCGCTGTCCTCTACGGGAGATCGGATGAAAACAGACCAGTCTGCCTGTTCTCATCCGATCCACCGGGCGGACGGCGAACGTATCGCTATCCGTCTGTTTTCAGCGGATCTTGTCGGCCATATATCTGCTCCCTCCCAGTAATTTTAGTACAGGGGTACACTATCTCATTATACCCCTGATCCGTTCCACAAAGTTAAAAGGGGGAAAAAAAACAAACAAACACGAACACCAAGTTAAACCGCTTTAATAAAATAGGGCAAACACATACTAACTGGCTTTTAAAATAACGTTTAATAATGTGCCCAGAAGAAACTCCACCGTCAATCATACTGTCTACAGACGTATCCAGCAATCAAGTAGCCCAGCCAGGCAATCCATGTCAATCATAATGACCTGTCGCCCAATGATCTTTACATCTTTACACAAGGACAGGGTCCCAGCTCCTGAATTTGAATTGACCACCAGAAATTCCTGATGATGTCACTGATCCAGGATTCCCAGCAGTATTACCATGGCTGAGAATCTGTAATTTATTGGTGGGAGTGCAGGGTGTACAAAACACACAAATCCCATCACCACTGACTTTAATGGTGTTCCAATTAGGGATTTTGCAGATTTTGGCTTGTTCTTCCAAACTGCTGGCAAATGTGTTTGGGCAACACTAGTCTGCATACCACTAGGGTTCAGGAACAAAAAAAATTAAAAATAAAATTGATGTGACTGCCAAGTATGTCCTAGGACCCGTGCGTGGCTAGTTCCACTCTTGCCCCTGTCATAGCCAGGAGGCTTGAACAAAAAAATGCAGATCACACAATATTAAACAGCATGATTATGCTCAGTGTAAAGTGTGCTAGCAGTCATTATAATGTAGTGGAGGGTTGGTGATGACAGTTTTTAGAGTGTTTGGTCATAGGCTTCATTTCAGCTACCTTCCCACTGCAAGGAAAAAAAAATTTACAAATTTGTGATTTTTTTCATATCCTGCCTTAATTCTGAACTATGGTAAAATAGACGATATCTCTTCTTCCATAAATTCTCTTCCTTGGCCTGCTAGTAATTGTTTTTTCACTAATTGTGCATCTTACAGATGCTGGGAATAAGTGCAGGGACAAAGCAACTCATGCAAATGTGTAGAAGTTATGCCATGATCCTGGTCCAGCAACCTGTTAGGATGGCCAGAGACTCCGAATCCTGAAATAGGACTGAAGGAGAAGCACTAGATATGAAGCGATGAGGGGAAGCACAAATGTCACATAGCTGGAGGAGGGCACTTTGCAAGATAAGTGTGCAATAATGCATCAATATGCTGCAAACATTATGGCAAAAGCCCCAGGGAGGCCAAAAAAAAAATTAAGTTCCACTTTAAGGCTCCATACACACTGAAGCTCAAAAAAGCTTTTTCTGGAAGCCAGATTGCTGGCAGAAAACACTGGTTGAAAAACGTGCTTTTAACAGTATTTTGTACTAGCGTTTATGAGCATTTTTTAGCGTTAGCCATTATGGGCGTTTTTAATAAAAATACACAGAGGACACTCCAAAAATCCCACAATGCATTGAAAAGATAGAACTCCGAACACTAATTAACGTGCGTTTATGAGCGTTTGGCGTTTTTTTGGCAGTGAAAACTGGCACTTTGAATGCAAATTTCTGGTGTTCAGAAAAGAGCCCATAAACTTCACTGCTCATTAAAGCTAAAAAACGTTCATGTGTGCATGGACACATAGGCTAACATAGAGTGGAGTTTATGGGCTTTTAAAAAAAACGCCCTAACTCCAATAAACTGAAGTTTATCAGCTCCAGTGTGCATGGAGCCCAACTTATTTTTCTGCTTAACATTTGTGACTGACAATGTGATTCAGCATAAACAATCTGGAAATAAATCATAATCTGGCAATCACTTTTGCCAATTATATCAACAGATCTAATTATACAGTATATGTGTGTTTGATCTAATATTTAATTACCTATAAATGAGATTCTGAAATTGTAAAAAGACTATGCTCTCTCAGCATTATTTTAGCACTCATAGAAGGAATGTAATATCAAAGTAATCCACTAGATGGCAGCAATACTCAATCAAAAACAGTTGCTCAGCAGTCAGTAGATCAGCAATTCTCAATCAGGGTTCTGTAGAACATCAAGGGTTCCTCCAGAGACTGCTAGGGGTTCCCTGTGCAGTGGCTTACTGATCTTTCATATGATGGTACCTGCATATTTTCAGGGCCAATACTCCTTGGCAGAGCCAGCAGCATGACACTAATGATCGTATAATGCTTCATTCACACGGCCATATGCACATTTTCTGCACAGAATACAGGTGTTCTTGCTGGTATTGCTATCAGAGATCCTGTGTAAAATCCCACCTAAAGTACTCACATATAGATGCATACAATTCTTTTAATGGCTTAAGCAGGCCATATATTATGCAATTTTCTTTCTTTCAACCACAAGTTCATGGAAGAAAAATGCTTGATTCCCATCAACACAAACACTGCTGTGTTGAAGTAGACAAATAACTTATTTCCAAAAAGATCAGAGAAAAATAATGACAAAAATAAGACCAGCTGCTGATAAACATACAACACATTGTATTTGAGTATCACTCAAATCTCCCATGCACTGCCAGGAAAAACATTTCTTTTCTTCTGGCCCATCCACAACTATAAGCCCTGTTGGATATTTATGCAAATACGTTTGTTAACAGTGTACTTTGATATAACGTGCGGCACTTTATTCATATATACGTTCTCTTTTCAGGTTTTTATTGCTGTGATCAGATCTGGGAAGTTTTTCCTCCCTTTCTGCGTATTTGACAGAAAACAGACAGAACAGAAAGCAAGGGGATTTCTGTTTGAAAGACAGTAAGAAAACTAGTAGAGTGGGGAAAGGTTAGATTTGTAATGAAAATTTATAGAGATCGAGCAGCGCTAAATCAAAATGTACCAATGTAAAAATATAATATGGACCAATTCAAATGTTTTTAGCTTTTTTGCACATTTATTTATCACAGTGCATGCATTTTAGGAATGTGATTCTTTATTATCATATTGCACACACTGCACTTTAAACATTTGAATTAGCCCATATTATATTTTTCAATTGGTACATTTTTATTTAGTGCTGCTCCATCTCTATATATTTTCATTTTTATTGGTGTTGGTGACACCATAGGAACTTTATATCCACTATTGCACTGCATCCTGATATTTTTGTAATCTATACACGGAGTAGCTCATAGGTACCCTTCTATTATTTACTTAGATTTGTATTGCTGCTTGTATCCCCATCTATAACTCCATTCATTTATTGTCCAGGTGATGAGTACCACATAAAGCAGGGGACGTTTACAGCATTTAATTCCAAACAAAGGTTCTAACTCTTTCTCCGTTTATCTAAAATAAAAATAAAAAAACATTTTGGCTGAAGTGGACATTGAGTCTACTTTAAACTCACAATACAGTACATAAGTATTCAAAGTGTCATTTTATATATCACCACTAGATGGTGCCATGGCCAAAGTGAATTAAATCACAGCCATTCTAATACATAAAATATAAGACCATTACTGGAATTTCCAGCCTACAACAGAACTAAAAAAATCAAACAAAAACAAACAGTTACATTGTGATACAATCTTAAAATCTTTTACTTACATTTTCTATTACAAATGTCCATTCTTTGTCTTCAAACTCTTCTGCATGTGGGTCCTAAAACAGAAAGAACAGTTTAAAAAGGTTTACATGACAAGGCCAAAGTGGAAAGTATTCCTGAAATCAAATGTAGAATTTGGCTGAGTGTAAAGAATCCTCCAATTATTCAGGCTTGTTTAAAAGGTAGGGTTATAACCTCTGAAAGGTTTATTTTTTGCAATCTGTGTCAAATTGTGGAGATTTCCCTTCACTTCCTGTCCCATAGCCAAACAGGAAGTGAGGAAATCCCTTCAAATTAAGGGCATCCCTTGGGGACCCCCCAGAGCACCAGATCTAGTGTCCCCTTTGGAAGATTTCCCCTCTATTACTTTTCTGGGGACAACCCAAAACTTGGGTTTTCTTTTACTTTCGATGATAATGGTAAATACGGCCGGCGTGTTCACATACTCCACGTGCAGAGCCCGCCAGGAAGTCGGCGCTGCGCTAATCACAGGCAGTGAGACATTTCCCGATCTCTGCAGCTGCACACAGGTCAAATAGAGAGGGTGAATCTCCCCCGCGGGGGAACAGGCAGCAATAAAACCCCGACAGGGGTTCTAATCCCTCTTCACTCCTTCCAAAACTCAAAAATAAAAGTTTTGCCTTTAGTTGTACTTTAATACGAATAGGAGGCAAGCACTCTATTAGCATGTATATAACCTGCTATGACTTTAGTTCATTGGAGAAATTCCTGGGCAAGAACTTCAAATGTGGACTATAAACTTGTCTTGTGACAGAGGTACAGATGTCATATATTGCCTTCACAGTTCCTCACAGATTCGGAGTTGCTTCTGGGACCATCAAGGGGTGCATTAGACGTGCAGTTGGCCTCCAAAGCTGATCCCGTTCTTTAAGTAGTTTTGGGTTTCCATCGACTAGTATGGGTGGAGAAGCATTTCCCATGTGAACAAAAACCCTTGGACACCAGACCTTATGCATAAAGCATCTACGTTCACAACAGAAATTATCTGTACAACACTTCAAGGCAAGACCAACCATACTCGTTCAGTTGCAGGCCCACAGCCAGAAAGCACAATTATTTGCAAATATAAATTAATAGGAAACCGTTACAGAGAGAATTCAGAGAGCTGCCACAGTTGACATCCTCACTTCACACTTCATTACTTTCTGAATTCCTGACCTGAGTAAAGTCAGAACTCCGGGTCTGCATACTTATTCTGAAGGTACTGAAGCCAAGAAGATTAACGTGACAGCCAGGAAACTAGCATTTCATGAAGCCAGCAAAAGCGTTAGTATTTCTTCCAGTACAGGTCCATTAAAGCTGCCTTCTAAAAAATGCTAGTTGTCTGACTTTACCTGTGTGACTCACCAGAACAAGCATTAAGCAGATAAAAGTCTTTGGGCTTATCCTTATTCTTGTTCTAAATCAGCGACTTGAAAAGTAATGAAGCCAAAGCAACGCCATGACAGCCAGGCTACTAGCATTTTCAGAAAGAGTGATCATCAAAATGGAAGCCTACACATTTCACTTATGGCAGGAATTCTTTAAAGCAGAACTTCACCCTAAAGATTAGGTTCCACGTTATGCCCCCCTCCCCCTTCTCTTCTAATTTTGCCACTTTTGGGGGGGGCTGGGGGAAATAGCAGGTACCTGGTTTTTATGGGTATCTGCTTCCACTACCACAGGAATCAAACCAGTGAACTACCGGAAGTTCTCCTCCTGCCCACAACCTTCTGGGGCACGTCACAGGTTCTAGAAGGACTATTCACAAAGTGTCAACGCACTATTCCCAACGCACGTTCCTGTAAAGATGGCTGTGTATGTAAGTGGGTTCTCAAGTGACCACCGGCTGGAACCGTAGAGAGAGAGAGAGAGAGAGAGAGAGAGAGAGAGAGAGAGAGAGAGAGAGAGAGAGAGAGAGAGAGAGATCACCAGCACACCAAGATCTCCAAAATGGGTCCAGAGCTTTAATAAGCGATCACATCATTACAGCAAATCATGTTTCGGAGCCACGCAGGATCCCTTCATCGGGCATGTGGCATCACTGAATAAAGCCTTGGACTCATTTTGGAGATCTCGGTGTGCTGGGGACATCTCTCTCTGACTATTTACAAAGTGCAGCGCGGCCTGTGCGTTTGCAGTGAGCAGCCAGCTGTGTAACTGCAAGAAGTCACAGCCGGCTGCCCACAGTAAACATGCCAGTGCCGGGGATCCGAAGAATGGTGTAAAAGTGGTTTGGGTGAGGACAGAGCTGGACCGCTGGACAGGTAAGTGTCCTTTTATTAAACGTCGGCAGCTACAGTATTTGTACAAAGGTTTTAAAGCGTCAGTCTGCCCAAATGCTGGCAGATTGTAGTTTTCAGTATATGATGGAGAACAGAATCACCCATCATCCGTATTTCAAACTGTGAAACTAACCATTACGATGGGAGTCTCTTGCTCTCTGCAGGCATTTTCATCTATTTTAAATTACAGAGGGTGCAGCGGGAAGACTCAGAATCCCAGGACTGCAATAGCAGTAATGAGACTAACGTGAGGAGGTACAGCTGAAAACAAAAATCGGCCAGATGTCACCAAAAGGAGTCCCAGAGACATGCAAGAAGCCAAGTGGGATTTTCCCAGTTGCAACCTCCAGCATCAGCTTTGTGCCAGTGAGGCCATTGAAGTATAAATAGTCCTATATCTGGCATTATTATACTCTGTATTATGCACAGGGCTTTTTTTCATCAGGAACTTGGGGGAACGCAGTTCCAGCACCTCTAGCACCGAATGTATGCAATGGCAAGAAGTGTTGGAGAGTCTATTGATGCAGGCTGCTGGGGGTTCTTTTGTTGCTGGTGGGGATCTAAAGTCGCTGGGAGGGATTTATAGTTGCAGGGAGAATCTACTGTTGATAGGGGATTATGGGTGCGGGGGGGATCAATTGGTGCTGTGGGGGGTCTGTTGTTGCTGGGTGGGTCTATTGTTGCTGGGGGGTTTTACAAATTATTTAGCACCACAAAATGATACTTCGTTCTGTGATATAGTCAGGAGAATAATTTAGTGGGACTTTCCTTTCCCCCTTTCCTTCTACTTTCCTCCCTCACTTCTGCCTTTCCTTTTCTAACCCCCTCCTTATATGGCAGTCACAGATCCCACGGCCGTTACCTGGGTCCTCCCAGACCAAAAACCTCTCCAGTACAGAGCAAAGTTCATTTTCCTACACCTGGCTTGAGTCTACTAGCAGGTAACTATGTATTAGATGGCAGCCTAATCAATCAACTTTGGACAACCGTTAATGCTTTCCTTTATATATACACTTCTTTGTGAATATTTTTATGGCTTCTAATTGTATCCTATTTCATGCAGCCACATATCCACTTGGGTCCCCCAACATATCCACTTGGGTCCCTCAACATATCCCCTGAGGAAGCCCCACTGGGCGAAACATGTAGGGATTAGGGACTACAGTACCGAGTGACTGTTCATATCCAAATTTATTTTGATATGTACTGCTGTATGTCATTTCATGTCATTATGTCTAGCCAGCATAATTTTAAAATTTTGTATATGTTGAATAAAATATGAATTTTATTTTCTACCTTGATGTCTGTTGAAATCTCTTTTCCCGGCACCCAAAAAGTCCCACTAAATTATTCTCCTGACTATATCTACTACTCAGGGATGGTGGTGCCCTCTCTTTGACACTGTCACCTATCCATTTTTATTAAAAAATACTTAGTTTTGTATTCTCCAAAAGGGGAGGTACTGGGAGGTGGGTATGGGGTGGAACTAAGGGACGGTGCTTGGCGGTAGGTAGGTGGTGGAGACAATGGGTGACTGTCGGGGAGTACCTGCACCTATTCTCTGGGGAAAAAAAGCCCTGAATATGTACATTACTACAAACCTAAAGGGGACAATCAGACTAGCAAACTACTCAAAACTTACTGCTACTGAACCATTTATCATCTAATGCAAAAAATCTGTTCAGATCTGTTTTTTTTATATTAGATACTTTAGTGTTTTGCTCGGAAGCTCACATTCAAGTACTTGGCTTTACTGAATGCTAGATGACACAGATGATATACTTGAAAAAGGGAAGGGAAAACTGTCATTCTTCCAACAAGATTTCAAGTACAACAAAATACTGACTGGAATAATAGATGTTTAAAGGCTCCCAAGTGGCCTATGTCTTCTAAACATAGAGCAGAGCTACATCAGCAGAACAGCAGGGTATGATGTAAAAGACAGGAAGCATACGGCAGACTGATGCAAACACCAACACCGTGCCAGCTGGTGAATTATCAGACATATATATGTGCAGTGACTTGCTTTTTACTGCAACTGATCCAACGTCAGTCACCAGAAGGGAGCAATTGTTTTCTATGTGCCGTTTACACCATGACACTGGTGTTATGTGCAGTACGAAAAATGTAGACAAGCTGTACCTTTAAACAGTGAATCGGATGGCACCACAGACAGTGCAGTACTGAGACTTGAATAGAGTGCAACTTTGCCCAGTCTCAAAAAAGTAAATAAAATTTTAAAAAATGTAAACCGTACAATGAGCAGCTACAACGCATTGCACCAGCTTCTTACCACCAGGCAAAAACAGAAACCATATATACAAAATGATTCTGCGCTGCACGGAAACAGAAAGGGACAAAAGCAGCTAACACAACCAACAAGGTATATAGTGAAAAAACAAAAAAATATAAGTGTAGCGCTATACAATGTCCAACATGAACGCCGTTAGGCCAATCAGTTCAAAAAAATGTACAGTAAGGAGGAATCAACCCTATCTATGGAAATAGGTAGTCCTCAAGTAAACATTATAAAAGGACATCCAGCGTTCAAAATGTAGACAAGCACACTCCCACCAAGAGATGAAAAGGCTTACCGGATAAGGTGGACCCAAAGAGGCATACGCCGGGTTGGGTCGGATAAAGCTTGGGTGGTGAGTGGCTGTGCTTGGCTTGAAGAGGTGATGTTTGTGAGTGTCCGCACAAATTTCTGTATCCCTCTGAAGGGTGTAGGTAGTCTCACGGGTGTAGGTGGTCTTCCAAATCGCAGAAGGGTGGAGTGGTCCTCCAAATCGCAGAAGGGTGGAGTAACGCGATATTATATCCCTCAAAGCGATGTTCCATAAGCCCAGAGGTGATGGTAATGAGTAAGGAGAGAAAGGAATGGCCACATAGTGTAAATCCGAAAAGGACAATTTATTTAAAAAATAAAAGATGTACACTCACATGTAGATCCAAATGAAACAGCGCTGTAAGAGAGTGGCGACAGTGGGGTCCTACCCGACGCGTTTCGTCTTCATAGACATCGTCTGGGGGGTTCCCCCACTGTAGCCACCGTGGTATATATAGGGAATACCTCAATAATCATGGGAATCAGCTCCACATCTAAAAACAAGTCACTTCCGGTATCGGCCAAAATGGCCGCTCGACGTGCGTTCCACGCCTCCCATTCACTTGCATGTATACACCGGAAGTGAGGAAATGACATGGCCAAAGGTCGAATGAGCAGTAATGCATAAACGGCCACTCATTGGGCACCAAGATATAACGTGCAGAATATGGGGAGTGATAAAGCAAGAACAGTGCAATAAAAGCTTTGTGCAGCGGTGTGTGCGCATATCAAAGGAATGCCTCCGATGCCGCGCGTGCGCAGTGTGTGCGGACATAATGGGAAGGACTGAGAATCAATAATGGAAGGGCGTGGAGAATGACCAGGTGACGCTGGTGGGAGGAGGAACCTCCGTGAGGAAAAAAGCAACATGACGACCAGACGTCAAGGCTGCGCATGTGCCGTCAGAGTAAGAAAACGAACATGACATCAGCGGGCGGCAAAGCGTAGCTAGGTTACGCTGGTAAGGGGAAGGGCCACAGTGAAAGCAAACAAGGTTGGCCAGAAGAATCAATGCTGAAAAGCAACAAGACCGGCCGCCTCATATGAAACACCAGGCAATGCTGGTGGTAACCCGGAAAAACATGTAATAGCCCGTAGTAACAATAATGGAAAAAGTCACTAGGTAAATGTACAAATGTACATCTTAAAATTATAAAAAATGTGAAAAATGTATTAAATCACTAAAGTGAAAACAAAAAAAGGGCAAAATATAATACTAACAAAACAAAACATTTGTTTATGGCGAAGTGGGAGGAGGATGTCGTCTACACCAATAGGGATCCTTCCCTGATTGTATGGGCACGGTACATTGACGACATCCTCCTCCTATGGAGGGGAAGTGCCGAGTCACTTGATTAATTTTTTGAACACCTCAATGATAATGATCGTGGCATCTCCCTTACATATACGGCCAGTAAACAAAAAATCAACTTCCTAGATCTAGATATTGAGATCTGTAATGGCAGCATTCAGACCCATTTCAAGACCACGGACCGGAACAGCTTCATACCCACAGACAGCTGTCATCACCGGTCTTGGCTGGATTCAGCACCACGAAGTCAATTTCTTAGATTACGAAGAAATTGCTCCAGCACTGAGGTCTTTAAAGCACAATCTACACTTTTGAAGGCTAAGTTCGTAGATAAGAATTATGATATCCAACTCATAGATCGGGAGTTTCAACATGCACTTGAAACCAATAGAGAATCACTCCTTGTAGAAAAGCCTAAAAAAGAACAGAGTGAGATCTTTAAGTGGTCCTTTTTGACTGCTTTTTCCAATCAATATAAGCACGTTAAAGCCATCCTTTCCAAGCATTGGGATATCCTCAAGAATGACCGGGTTTTGGGCACAGTATTGCCAGATAGGGCAAGAGTCATCTTTAGGGGAGCCCCTACGTTACAAAGTAAAATTGCCCCCAACATCATTAATCCTCCTACACGCCAACCTCTTTTCCATGAAATGGAAGGATTCTACTCATGCAGAAAATGTACTGTATGTTTACATAATTCTGGCATAGGAAGGAAAACTGTATCGTTTACCTCAACAGTTACCCAGAAACAGTATCCCATTAAACAGTTTTGCACTTGCATCACCAGTCATATTGTATATCTAATTACATGTCATTGTGGAAAACAATATGTAGGCCGCACCATTCGCTCTTTCGCTATAAGAGTAGCGGAACATATTGCTCTCATTAAGAACAGAGACACTAAACACACAGTCCCCCGACACTACAAGTTACACCATAATCGTGTTATGGTGGGGACACAATTCGTAGTGATTGACAGATATGTTCCCCCCGTGGAGGGGAGGGGCCATGACCAGGGGGGCATCCCGTTTGGAGACCTTCTGGATCCATGAGCTCCGTACACTTTTTCCATTAGGTATTAATGTAGAGTTAGATGTCAATGCCTTTATAAATAGGGCTTGACACCTACCTCTATATGTTGATCTCTCTCCTTTGTATTCTCTTAAAATACTCTTTTAAAATATTATTTTTTAATATACTTTTTTAACATACCTTTTCAGCATTCTAAGTATGAACATGTGGGTACATTCCACATGTGCATATTTGTTGTTTCCACGCATACATTTGTTACACACAGGTAATATTTTATGTGCATCCCTATGTGAGTTCACCTTACCATTGTGAATCCGCATCTATCACGTGTATTGATGTACTGTTATCTGTGTGTATATGTGTACACTTTTTTATGCATATTTTCATGGGAGTCCACTCCACTATCGTTTATTTTGTTAGTATTATATTTTGCCCTTTTTTTGTTTTCACTTTAGTGATTTAATAAATTTTTCACATTTTTTATAATTTTAAGATGTACATTTGTACATTTACCTAGTGACTTTTTCCATTATTGTTACTACGGGCTATTACATGTTTTTCCGGGTTACCACCAGCATTGCCTGGTGTTTCATATGAGGCGGCCGGTCTTGTTGCTTTTCAGCATTGATTCTTCTGGCCAACCTTGTTTGTTTTCACTGTGGCCCTTCCCCTTACCAGCGTAACCTAGCTACGCTTTGCCGCCCGCTGATGTCATGTTCGTTTTCTTACTCTGACGGCACATGCGCAGCCTTGACGTCTGGTCGTCATGTTGCTTTTTTCCTCACGGAGGTTCCTCCTCCCACCAGCGTCACCCGGTCATTCGCCACGCCCTTCCATTATTGATTCTCAGTCCTTCCCATTATGTCCGCACACACTGCGCACGCGCGGCATCGGAGGCATTCCTTTGATATGCGCACACACCGCTGCACAAAGCTTTTATTGCACTGTTCTTGCTTTATCACTCCCCATATTCTGCACGTTATATCTTAGTGCCCAATGAGTGGCCGTTTATGCATTACTGCTCATTCGACCTTTGGCCATGTCATTTCCTCACTTCCGGTGTATACATGTAAGTGAATGGGAGGCGTGGAACGCACGCCGGGCAGCCATTTTGGCCGATACCGGAAGTGACTTGTTTTTAGATGTGGAGCTGATTCCCATGATTATTGAGGTATTCCCTATATATACCACGGTGGCTACAGTGGGGGGAACCCCCCAGACGACGTCTATGAAGACGAAACGCGTCGGGTAGGACCCCACTGTCGCCACTCTCTTACAGCGCTGTTTCATTTGGATCTACATGTGAGTGTACATCTTTTATTTTTTAAATAAATTGTCCTTTTCGGATTTACACTATGTGGCCATTCCTTTCTCTCCTTACTCATTACCATCACCTCCGGGCTTATGGAACATCGCTTTGAGGGATATAATATCGCGTTACTTCACCCTTCTGCGATTTGGAGGACCACTCCACCCTTCTGCGATTTGGAAGACCACCTACACCCGTGAGACTACCTACACCCTTCAGAGGGATACAGAAATTTGTGTGGACACTCACAAACATCACCTCTTCAAGCCAAGCACAGCCACTCACCACCCAAGCTTTATCCGACCCAACCCGGCGTATGCCTCTTTGGGTCCACCTTATCCGGTAAGCCTTTTCATCTCTCGGTGGGAGTGTGCTTGTCTACATTTTGGACGCTGGATGTCCTTCTTTTATAATGTTTACTCGAGGACTACCTATTTCCATAGATCGGGTTGATTCCTCCTTACTGTACATTTTTTTGAACTGATTGGCCTAACGGCGTTCATGTTGGACATTGTATAGCGCTACACTTATAAAAACAGAAACCAGCCTGCACGCTAATACAGAGCATTTTAGCATGTGGTTAGTATGAACGGGCCCCAAAAGTTGACCCGTCACAAACCACCAACAGTACACAGTAATTCAGTTTCGCTTTTTTTGCCTTTGAAAACCCAAGTCAAAATATGGGTCAGCCACTACGGGCAGTTCTCCAAATATTCAACGAATTCACTGGATACTCCAGATTGAAAGTGAATTGGGCTAAATCTTCCATTTTACCATTAGACCCTGGAACTAGACCATCAGCAGACCCTGATCTCCCTCTGAAACGGGTGACTAGCTTGATGTATCTAGGGGTGTGAATTACATCTAAGGTAACAGACTATATGGCCCTGAATTTATCAACTTTGCCTACTACGCAGAAAACTGAAGCTTGGAAACGTCTAACGTTGTCTTTAATAGGCAGGATTAATCTTTTAAAAAAGGAGGCCTTACCAGTCTCTATTTCCTGAGACTTCCCCCCGTATAAATATCACGCTCTTTATTTTAAAACAATAGATTTAGCCCTTTCATTTGGCTATCCTCACATTGGACTTAGGGCACTACAGGAGCCTATGGGCCAAGGTGCTACCTGGTCTACATACTGAAAATATTTTTCGGCAACTCAAATGGTCTATGCTCATTGATGGCTGATGTGTGATGATGGTGATGCTGCCACTATACTGGAAGCTGCCCTAACAGGATCTAATGAAAGTCTAAAGTATTCACAGTTTCAGGAATCCAAAACACTGCATTGTGACACGGGCTCCATGAACCTTTTCCGTAAAAGCATGAGATCAGGCTCATTAAACCTTGTACCCAAGGAGGACTGAGAAATTACTTTAATAATAATCCATATTTTGGTAGAACCTGCAGATTCCCCATTTCCTGGTACATCCGGGTCCAGTTGTATGAATAGAGATGCAACTTTGGCAGGCAAATTTGCGACATTTGACAAACTAAAGAGTAAACATGGTACTTTTTCTGATATATCTACAAAGGCATCATGCCTGTGTATCGCAATTTGGTTTGCTTTCTCTTTAGTAACTCAGCCCTCATCTGGAAATGCCATGTTTGGATTCTGTGGTCAATCTATTATCACTGATCTACAAGGAGTTGTTCTCAGTTAGGCCTCCCTCTATTGAACGCTGTAGAATGAAGTGGGTAGTTGATGTCCATAACTTACAGGGGGGTGACTGGGACGACATGTGGGATTACCCACTTCAGCACCTGGTGTCCATCAAAGGCAGACTGATTCAATATAAGTTTCTTCACTATATTTATTTTACACCTGCCAAATTGGCTGGTATTTACCAATCCCTGCCTGCACATTGCTGGGGCTATAACTTTGCCCCGGCCGCTTTTTCAAATATTTTTGCCACTGCCCTTTAATCCAACAATTTTGGACCGATGTCACTGAATTTATGTTGGAGACCACAACTCTCCCTTTCCCCCTGTCCATCTTGGCGTGCCTTCTGGGCCTTGTGGAGGGGACAGGCCACCACGGAAGCGCATAAAACTCTAAATATACTTCTGTTTTACGCTTGTAAAGTGATCTTATTACATTGGAAAAAAATCAATGCCCTTTACCCTGCAGTTTTTGAAAGGATCCGTGAACTCGGTGTTACCATTCTATAAGGCTGTTTATTTAAATCAGGGCGGTCCAAATTTTTTTTTAAAGATCTGGGATAGTTGGACATCTAAAGGTTGCTACTAATGGATAGTTCTCCATTCATTATTGTATATTGATCTAGTTTGTTTGATCCATCTAGCTGAATCTCTGTATCACAAAGTTGTGCAATTATTACTTTTCTTGACACCGAGATGCTCATTATGGTTTAAAACGCTAACCATTTTAAGAAGTTTTATGCTATGAGGATGGTCTCTATTATGGTCAAATAGGTACAGTATCTCACAAAAGTGAGTACACCCCTCACATTTTGTAAATATTTTAATTATATCTTTTCTTGTGACAATGCTGAAGAAATTACACTTTGCTACAATGTAAAGTAGTGAGTGTACAGCTTGTATAAGAGTGTAAATTTGCTGTCCTCTCAAAATAACTCACACAGCCATTAATGTCTAAACCGCTGGTGAGTACACCCCTAAGTGAAAATGTCCAAATCGGGCCCAATTAGCCAATTTATCCTCCCCGGTGTCATGTGACTTGTAATGCCCTATACACACGGTCAGACTTTGACGGAATATGTGCGATCGGAGCTTGTTGTCGGAAACTCCGACTGTGTATGGGCTCCATCTGACTTTTTCCATCTGAATTTCCGACACACAAAGTTTGAGAGCAGGCTATAAAATTTTCCGACAACAAAATCCTTTTGCGTAAATTCCGACTGTGTGGACAATTCCGATGCACAAAGTGCCACGCATGCTCAGAATAAATTAAGAGACGAAAGCTATTGGCTACTGCCCCGTTTATAGTCCCGACATACGTGTTTTACGTCACCGCGTTCAGAGCGATCGGATTTTCCAACAACTTTGTGCAACCGTGTGTATGCAAAACAAGTTTGAGCCAACATCCGTCAGAAAAAATCCATGGATTTTGTTGTCGGAATGTCCGATCAATGTCCGATCGTGTGTACAGGGCATTAGTGCTACAATGTCTCAGGTGTGAATAGGGAGCAGGCGTGTTAAATTTGGTGTCATCGCTCTCACTCTCTCATACTGGTCACCGGAAGTTCAACATGGCACCTCATGGCATCCTCTCTGAGGATCTGAAAAAAAGAATGGTTTCTCTACATAAAGATGGCCTTATGCTATAAGACTGCCAAGACCCTGAAATGGAGCTGCAGAACGGTGGCCAAGATAACAGAGCGGTTTAACAGGACAGGTTCCACTCAGAACAGGCCTGGCCATGGTCGACCAAAGAGGTTCAGTGCACGTGTTCAGCGTCATATCCAGAGGTTGTATTTGGGAAATAGACTTAAGAGTGCTGCCAGCATTGCTGCAGAGGTTGAAGGGGTGGGGGGTCAGCCTGTCAGTGCTCAGACCATACACCGCACACTGCACCAAATTGGTCTGCATGGCTGTCGTCCCAGAAGGAAGCCTCTTTTAATGATGATGCATAAGAAAGCCTGCAAACAGTTTGCTGAAGACAGGCAGACTAAGGACATGGATTACTGGAACCATGTCCTGTGGTCTGATGAGACCAAGATAAACGTATTTGGTTCAGATGGTGTCAAGCGTGTGTGGCGGCAACCAGGTGAGGAGTACAAAGACAAGTGTGTCTTGCCTACAGTCAAGCATGGTGGTGGGAGTGTCATAGTCTGGGGCTGCATGAGTGCTGCCGGCACTGGGGAGCTACAGTTCAGTGGGGGAATTATGAATGCCAACAAGTACTGTGACATACTGAAGCAGAGCATGATCCCCTCCCTTCGGAGACTGGGCCACAGGGCAGTATTCCAATATGATAACGACCACAAACACACCTCCAAGATGACCACTGCCTTGCTAAAGAAGCTGAGGGTAAATGTGATGGACTGGCCAAGCATGTCTCCAGACCTAAACCCTATTGAGCATCTGTGGGGCATCCTCAAATGGAAGGTGGAGAAGTGTAAGGTGTCCAACATGAACCAGCTCTGTGATGTTGCCATTCAGGAGTGAAAGAGGACTCCAGTGGCAACCTGTGAAGCTCTCTTCAACTCCATGCCCAAGAGGGTTAAGGCAGTGCTGGAAAATAATGGTGGCCACATAAAATATTGACACTTTGGGCCCAATTTGGACATTTTCACTTAGGGGTGTACTCGCTTTTGTTGCCAGTGGTTTAGACATTATTTTGAGGGGACAGCAAATTTACACTGTTATACAAGCTGTACACTCACTAATTTACATTGTAGCAAAGTGTAATTTCTTCAGTGTTGTCACATGAAAAGATATAATACAACATTTACAAAAATGTGAGGGGTGTACTCACTTTTGTGAGATACCGTATATATCCAAGTCTGTGTTCCACGCACTATAGTCTTCCTATAAATAGTAATCACTTGTCCTGCTAAAATGGGCGGTAATGCACAGAGAGAGGTGGGGGTTGTTATGTTTTGATGTTTTAACAGCCCTATATGGCTAATTGGGCGTCGGTTGTTGCCTCTATTTGTTGTTGCCTTATATTTTTTTCTATTAAGCCAGCCATAGACGGATCAAATCTCTGCCATTAAAGCAGGGGCCAGCTGAGATTTGAACCATCTATGGGTAGGCTGGTTGTACCCAAATCCATCCATCGATCAACTTGGGTACAACCAGCCTGTTTAATTTTGTACATGCAATCACTACTGACAGCTATAGCCGCTAGCAATAATTGTGTTCTGCCAGCCCAGGATACTCACCACGCCCCATCTGGTCTACGCAGGCTTTTTGTGACAAATGCTGTGGTATCCAATTTAACGCATGTTTTTGGGTAGCACTGCAATACAATGGAAATTGCTGCATTTTATTTTAGACAGTTTGATAATTAATGGCAAGCCTGCTAATACTCCGTGACCGGCTCAGAACAAGCCTGCCTCTTTCATGATGGCACTAAAGAAATAAAAATCGACATAATGGTCACTCGTTTTTTAATATATCTACTCACATAAAACTGGGTCACTGTAACATCATCAGCCAAAGCTCGACACGTTTGGTTTTGTGGTTGGATGTCATTACACGGACCCAATTTTATATTAATGACAATCTGAAGATCATGGCCATTATGAGCAGATCGTGATGTCTTATGCCACGTACACACGGTCGGACTTTTCGGCTACAAAAGTCCAACAGCTCGTCCGACAGACTTTCGACTGACTTTCGGCGGACTTTTGGCGGACTTGCAGCAGACTTTCTAACGACCGGACTTGCCTACATACGATCACACAAAAGTCCGACGGATTCGTACATGATGACGTACACCGGACTAAAATAAGGAAGTTGATAGCCAGTAGCCAATAGCTGCCCTAACGTGGGCTTTTGTCAGTCGGACTAGCATACAGACGAGCGGATTTCTGGGTCCGGCGTAGTTACGACGTAAATATTTGAAGCATGTTTCAAATCTAAAGTCCGTCAGATTTGCGGCTGGAAAAGTCCGCTGAAAGTCCGGGGAAGCCCACACACGATCGGATTGTCAGCCGTATTTTGTCCGTCGGCGTCCGTCAGACTTTTGTAAACGAAAAGTCCGACCGTGTGTACGCGGCATTAGATACACAGGCAGCTTTTGTTGGGATGTCTCTTTTGGAAGGTAAATTATCAGAAAAAATTCTTTGTCATTTAACCTGTATTAATGGGATAAATACTTTGAAACTGAACTCCAGGCAAACCGTAACATTTTTAAAAATAAAACATATGCAAAATGCCAAAAGTTTGGCAGTTTTGTTTAGCCGCCAAATTCTGCAACTCTATGTAAATAAAGCAAGCGTTTGCATTATCGTATAAAGTAAAAAGCCCTGTGGACACAGAGCAGGCACTACTTCAGTGTTTCTGATCACTTTACCATGGTTGCCCCTGAAACACCAAAATGTCTGCATACAGGGCAAATGTGCACACTCCGTTCCTACAACGCAGCATTGATGCCTTGCGTTTCAGTGGGTTTTTGGGGCAGAAAGCAAAAATTCACACTGTAGAGGGCACCAACCAAACATGTTTTTAAAAAAGGAGTCAGGGACTTCAAATGAATGGGTTGCTGTGCCCCAGCAAACCCAGCACAAAGGCCCCACTCAGTGCTGGTTCTACCACTAGGCAAACTAGGCATCCGCCTAGGGTGCACTGCCACCTAGGGCATAGCCATGGAATGTCCTAACAAGACAGTGACAAGTAGAAAAACCGAAACCCTGCAGCTGCTGAATGCCAGTTTCTCCTCCTCTCCCTCCCGCAGGTATTCAGTGGCTGCAGGCTGCAAATGGAGGAGGAAATCGGTTTCTTTATATGCCACTCCTCCTATCCAGGTCCTGCTGGCCCACTGTGATCTCCCGCTATCTTTGCTCCTGGCACCACTTTGATTTCTCCCAGCCCCGATATTTCCTCTCGCCCCGGCCCCCCGCAGCTCTTCCAGTTTCCCACTCACCAGCTGCTGTGGGGGATCTGTCAGGATTAAGAGCAGGGAAGAGGCTGGTAAATGTGCCATTTACTGGACCCTTCCTTGTCTGACCGATCACTGACTTTTTTTTTTCCCATTCATAACCATTTACTATGCCTCAGTTTATGAATGAATGGGAAGCCTCTGTACAGAGCTAGTCCTGTTCATTCATTCTGTGCTGCTGAGGCTCCAGAAATGGAGATTGAGGGCTGCGTCCTCAATCTCCTTTTTTTGTCTCAAAGGTGAAACATCAGAGATATGTTTAAACCCCTAATATTTCATCAAAGACTATCAATGGGGGGGGGTCCTAAACGGAGAACAAAAAATTAAATTTGTAAAAAACAATAAAATGTTAAAAAAAAAAAAAATTAAAAATAAAATAACAAACAAACAACTACTGACACCAGTGTAGTGAAGCAGGCTAAATATAACTAAAAGGCATCAATAAACCGGTAGTTGTTATTATTTGTAATTAGTTCAAAAAAAAAAAAAATGGACTGCTCAGTCTAAAATGCCCGGGTCTATTTTTTGTCCCAGTCCAGGCTTTCTTCCCACTGCCGCCAATGTTCCCCACACACAACGCCGATATTTCCGCATACCGCTGCAGGATTGGATGAGCTTAGCTGGAGAAAGCAGTTTGAGGTTTTGTAGTAAGTTGCAAGTAGCTGGTCTTGCCTAGGGCACAATATGCTCTAGCACAGGCCCTGGCCCCACTACAGTGTCTGAGCCTGTAAGCAGTATAGGTAACTGGAGGACCTGCCAAGTGTGCTGATTGGACACTGTTGGAGCAGCACTGATGAGGTCATCATCAGCTCCCTTTACTGTAGTGTTTGACAGTATGGCGCACAACCGAAGAGGCACTAATGCCGCGTACACACGGTCGGACTTTCTATCCTACTTGGTCCGGCACACTTTCCGACGGACTTTGTCCGCCAGGTGCGCCGGACTTTAAAACGGACGGACTTGCCCACACACGCCGGGACTTTCCGGCGGGCTAAGTCCGCCCGTCTTTCTGACGGACTTTCGCCGGAGTTCCGGCGGACTTTCAGAATGAACGGACTTGCCCACACACGGACAAGTCCGTTCATTTTGAACGTGACTCAGGTGCGACGGGACTAGAAAAGGATGTCAATCTTGCCGCTTTTATCGGCGAGATTGACACCTTGCGAGCCCCGTCGCGGGGCATACCAGGCCCTTAGGTCTGGTATGGATTATAAAGGGGAACCCCTACGCCGAAAAAACGGCGTGGGGCCCCCCTAAAATCCATACCAGACCCCGATCCGAGCACGCAGCCTGGCCGGTCAGGAAAGGGGGTGGGGACGAGCGAGCGCCCCCCCCTCCTGAACCGTACCAGGCCGCATGTCCTCAACATGGGGGGTGGGTGCTTTGGGGGAGGGGGGCGCCCTGCGCCCCCCCCCCCCCCCCAAAGCACCTTGTCCCCATGTTGATGAGGACAAGGGCCTCTTCCCGACAACCCTGGCCGTTGGTTGTCGGGGTCTGCGGGCGGGGGCTTATCGGAATCTGGGAGCCCCCTTTAATAAGGGGGCCCCCAGATCCCGGCCCCCCACCCTATGTAAATGAGTATGGGGTACATGGTACCCCTACCCATTCACCTAGGAAAAAAGTGTAAGTAATAAAACACACTACACAGGTTTTTAAAATATTTTATTAAACAGCTCCGGGGGGGGGATCTTCCTCCGGCTTCGGGGGTCTTCTTCCGGCTTCGGGGGTCCCTCCGCTTCATCTTCACCCGGCGTCCGGTTGGTTCTTCTCCGCTCTCCGGCCTCTTCTCCTGGTGTCCCAGGTCTTCGGCCGGCCCCTCCGCTGTCTTCATGTAGCTCTATTGCCAGCGGAGGTCCGGACTTGTGGGCTTCTTGTCTTCTTGTCTTCTCTTCTCTTCTCTTCCCCCAGATGTTGACACGACGCTCTCTCCGGCTGGACTGGTCTCTGAGGGCTGCGTTGTGACTTATATAGGCGGAGACCCCGCCCCCATATGATGTCACAGTCCCTGGGCATGCTGGGACTGTGACGTTTTAGGGGGCGTGGGCGGGGGCTCGGATCGGGGTCTGGTATGGATTTTAGGGGGACCCCACGCCGTTTTTTCGGCGTAGCGGGGTTCCCTTTATAATTCATACCAGACCTAAGGGCCTGGTATGCCCCGCGCTCGCCGCAATAGGAAGATTTGTTTTTCCTATTGCAGCGAGCGCGAGATGCAATACCCTGCCCTCGTGTCGTATTTGGTCTGTCGGACCAGCCTACACACGAGCGGGCTTTCCGTCGGACCAGCACACACACGAGCGGACTTTTCGCCCGAAACTGAGTCCGACGGAAAGATTTGAAACTTTTTTCAAATCTAGGTCCGGCGGGCTTTTGGGAAGAAGTCCGCCGGAAAAGTCCGCCGCCGCCCACACACGGGCGGATTGTCCGGCACACTCTGGTCCGCCGGACCAAGTATGCCGGAAAGTCCGACCGTGTGTACGCGGCATAAGGCTCTGAGTGATGACCTCTTGCAATTCAGTTGATTACAGGAAGCCAGGAAAGTGATCAGATACTTATACTATGTTTAACCACTTCAATACCGGGCATTGTCACCCCCTTCCTGCCCAGGCCAATTTTTAGCTTTCGGTGCTGCCGCACTTTGAATGACAATTGCACGTTCATGCAACACTGTACGTATATAACATTTTTTTTGTTTCTTTGAGACAGTTGGAGCTTTCTTTTGGTGGTATTTAATAACCACTGGGGTTTCCTTTTTTTTTTGGTATGCGAACATTTTGAAATGAAAAAAAACCTACGTTGTAAGCCGTCACGATTGCCCCATGTTATGCACGGGTTATTGCGATTTTTATATGCCGGCTTGTTTTTAATTGTATTTCTGCCTCACGGAGCGTGCACTCTCCGTTGCGGTCTGTACTTTTATTTAATAAATCCTGAAACTTTTTACACTATTGGAGCTCCGCTCTTTTGTTTTTTCCTTTGCCACACTGGGAGCAAGAGAGCTGTCCTTCCCCCCTCTTCAGGCGTTTCACTTGGACTAGCCCGGACCGGAGACAGCATTCCTGACAGCTGCTGGGGAGATCTTCTCATCACACGGTCCCTGCAGAGGGCAAAATCTGCATGCCTGATAGACCCTGCCAAGGAGGGGGTCCAAACACGGAGGGTAAGAGTCCACCTTTACCACTTTTCTCACTTATTGGAGTCACCGCCAGTGGAATTGTACCATCCTGCACATCCCTCTCCTTTGTTGATCCACTCATAGGGAGATTGGTTGCTGCTAAGCTGTATAGTGGATGGAAGCATTTTTTCACTGATGAACGTTTTATGTTTGAACTCATGGACTGAGTCTGTTTGATTATCATGTTTTCACGTTATTATTATTGTTGTACTTCACATGTACACTTTTTTCTTTTTATTTGAGTTTTTATGATTGGCACGCATATTTTTTCACCACTCATTGAGTCATTCATTTTGCTCTCAGTAGATTGTGGTTTTCACTACCACCCATATGCATTCACATTTATGTGTATATTCTCACACAGTTAGCGCACTTTATTTATTTTTATATCATATACATAGTTATACAATGTCAAAGCCTAGAATTAATTTGTAAGCTATAAAACACTGAGGGTTTAATACCACTTTAACAATATTTATTAAGGCCCCTTTCACACTTGTGAGGACTTGTCATGCGACTTAGAACTGAAAAGTCGTACCCCATGATTTCCAATGAGTAGCATTCATATCTGTGCGACTTCAAATAAAAAATATTCCTGCATCAGTGGTGTCACTGGAAGAAACACCAAGACAAAGCTTGTCACTCAACGACTACCCATTCTACGCACTACAAAGCTCCTTCCCCTTTAGCACAGAGCTCCCACTCTGCCCACTCCACCCCCCCCCCAGTACAGAGCTTCCGCCTCCACCTCTCTCCCCAGTACACAGAGCTCCCATCCCTCCCTCTCTTCCCAGTACACAGAGCTCCCTTCTCCTCCCTCTCCCCCTCAGTACACAGAGTCCTCTACCCCTTATAGAGAGCTCAACTGCCCCCACCCCAGTATGCAGAGCTCCCACAAGCACAGAGCTCCCCCCTCTAACACACCCCCAGCTATTTACCCAGTGCTTTAGTATTCCCTGCTCCTACTGCACCGAGGGGGCACGGTCACTTGAGGCAAACTGTCTTCTCTAAACACAGAATCCTGCACAGGAAATTACTTATGTGCTTACAAGTGAAAGCCAGAGGGGAGTGGCTAGCGCTGGAGGTGGCGGTACAGAGTACCGCTGCACTCTGGACTAATAAAAAAACCCTGCTGACAGGAGTGGAACTGCAGTCACTCCTGTCTCTGAGAAGCAGAAATCTGCTGCAGCTCCCAGTGTGCCATCCTTACTGCACATAGAGTCGGTGCCCATGGCACATGTCCCTTTTGCCCACCCCTTGTCCCGACTCTGGGCTGAAGCGTTAAACACTTAGTCGTTGTGCTACCCATTACATTAGAAAAACAACAATATTGTAGATATGGGCAATATGCCCTATAAGAGGATTTCATTAAAGTTTAACTGGGCCTTTTAAACAAGACATTCAGCTGTAAACAAAAACAGTAAAAGAGTGAGGGTTGTAAAAATAATACTTATGACCATGTATCAGAAATTTGGCTTCATAGATCAAAAAACTGTACTTGGTAGCCAATAAAATAAGACTGATACCACTCTCAGCATCCAGACTGTTGACAGTAATTTTAGATATAATACTAACCTTAAAGAGGGTCACAGTGATTTCCACATTCTCAGGAACAGGCCACACAACTACCCCTCGGTATGGGTTCTTTATTCCAGGCTGCCAGCTGTGTGCCTGTAAAATAAGAGGAAACTGATTTAAGGACACGTATCGTTTACAATAAGTCTTAATATATGTTTTAGGAAAATGTAAATAAAATCATGATAATAAATGTCATATTCAAGCAGTACATACTTCGTATTTCAGAGCCTCAACAATAGTTTGTGGGTCTCCCTCAACAAGGAAGTGCAAAAATAATAATGACGTGCAAAGTGTAAAAAAAAACAGTTATGTCTTTGTGTTACCAAACCTTAATACAGACCTGGAAAAACCTCAGCTCTAGTAGCCAGCTGAAAAAGTTAGGAGCCAGCAAATCACAGCCGGGTGCCCTGGCGAGCAGTATTTACCAATCTTATTTTATAGAATTACAAAAATTAACCTCGATTTATCAGTCACACAGGAAAAATCTGCACACTTACAGCGGTGCTTCCAATTTACTCTACTGAAATGATGCCAATTGATTAAAGGGAGGGGACTCTCTGATCACTTGTATATTTTTGTATTTTGTAATATATATATATATATATATATATATATATATATATATATATATATATATATATATATATATATATATATATATATATATGCATGTTGTTTTTTTCTGTCATAAATGTGCTGTGATCAAGGCTAGAGTTGTCGAAACATGTTAGCAGTTTGCTTTTACTGAATAATATTTCAATAAACTGCAGAAGGTATTCCAGAGTGGCCGTCTCTCCATTTGTTTGTTTGTGTCCATGTCTGCTCTGCATAAGCGGACACAGACCTGTCATCCACCTGGTCAGCGGAGATCAGTTTAATAAGTCAGATTAAAAAGTCACCAGGACCAGATGGCTTGCACCCGAGGCGAGGGTCCTTAGGGAACTCAGTCAAGTAATTGCCAGACCATTGTTCCAAAATAAAGGGCCAAAATACATCCCTGGGAATTACAGACCAGTTAGCCTAACATTAATAGTATGTAAGCTCTTGGAGGGGATAAGGGACTATATACAAGATTTTAGTAATGAAAACGGTATCATTAGCAATAATCAGTATGGATTCATGAAGAATCATTCCTGCCAAACTAATCTATTAACATTCTATGAGGTGGCGAGTTGCCATCTAGATAAAGGAAGGCCCGTAGATGTGGTGTATCTGGATTTTGACACAGTTCCCCATAAACGTTTACTGTACAAAGGTCCGTTGGCATGGACCATAGGGTGAGTACATAGATTGAAAACTGACTACAGGGGCGAGTTCAGAGGGTGGTGATAAATGGGGAGTACTTGGAATTGTCAGGGGTGGAAAGTGGGGTCCCCCAGGGTTCTGTGCTGGGACCAATCCTATTTATTTGTTCATAAACGAGCTGGAGGATGGGGTAAACAGTTCCATCTCTGTATTTGTGGACGCTACCAAGCTAAGCAGGGCAATAACTTCTCCACAAGATGTGGAAATCTTGCAAGAAGATCTGAACCAATTAATGGGGTGGGCAACTACATGGCAAATGAGGTTTAATGTGGAAAAATGTAAAATAATGCATTTGGGTGGCAAAAATATGAATGCAATCTACTCACTGGGGGGAGAACCTCTGGGGGAATCTAGCATGGAAAAGAACCTGGGGGTCCTAGTAGATGATAGACTCAGAAATGGCATGCAATGCCAAGCTGCTGCTAACAAAGCAAATAGAATATTGGCATGCATTAAAAACGGATCAACTGCAGAGATAAAGCAATAATTTTCCCGCTCTACAAGACTCTGGTCCGGCCTCACCTGGAGTATGCTGTCCAGTTCTGGGTACCAGTCCTCAGGAAGGATGTACTGGAAATGGAGCGAGTACAGAGAAGGGCAACAAAGCTAATAAAGGGTCTGGAGGATATTAGTTATGAGGAAAGGTTACGAGCACGGAGCCTATTCTCTCTGGAGAAGAGATGCTTGAGAGGGGATATAATTTCAATTTACAAATACCATACTGGTGACCCCACAATAGGGATAAAACTTTTCAGTGGAAGGGAGTTTAAAGTTATTGTAAGGGTAGTTTTTTGTTTTTTTTTTATTATTTAAAACAAACAAACATATATCATACTTACCTCCACTGTGCAGCTCATTTTGCACAGAGTGGCCCCGAACCTGCTCTTCTGGGGTCCCCCTGGCGGCTCTCACGGCTCCTCCCCACATAAGGTACTCCCTAGGGGAAGCGCTTCCCCGAGGGGTTACCTTGCGGGCGCGCTCCCGAGTCCAGCATTTGCGTCCATAGACAAGAATGCCAAAATCGATACAATTTAGGGCAAACAGTACAGTTACAATACAATTCGATACAGGAGGAATCAGAGTGCCCTGGCTCAGAGCTTACAATCTAGAACAATTATTTAATGTATATTAGAGCTTGTCTTTAAAGCTGGGAGGGGTGATGCCTGAATTGAGCATTATCTATGCACTTACAACCTGGTTATTAATTTAAATGGTCATTTGGAACTGCGAACATATTTTGGGGATGTGTGTGGAGCTGGAGGATTGCACACAAATGTGTTGGAGCATCAATAAAAGCATGAAATCTTAATAAACTAATTAAAGCTCTGAATCATTGCTGCACTCGTCTGCCCCATTGAGCTGTGCAAAGACTGTCTAAGACCCCTTTCAAACAGGAGGCATTTTTCAGGAGCTTAGCTCTAAAAATAGCGCCTGTAAAGCGCCTGAATAAAGCCTCATCTGCAACTCCAGTGTGAAAGCCCGAGTGCTTTCACACTAGGGCGCTGCTCTGGCAGGACGTCAAAAATTCCTTGTAAGCAGCTTCTTTGCAGAGCTTTAGGAGCGTGAATAAGCTTCTCTCTTATTCCTTTTAAGGCAGTGGTTCTCAACCTTACTAGTGCCGTGACCCCTTGATAAAATCTCCCAAGTGTGGGGACCCCTAACAGTAAAATTATTTCGTAGCATGGGTTGTCAGCACCCAAGGCAAGACAAGTAATTTGCGCCCCCATGGATATTTAGTGCTCCCTAAGTCCTTCCACTCGTACAGTATTAAAACCCCTTATGGTACATTTTAGGATGTACCACTCTTTCTCTTGTCACAGGTAGTGTTGTTCACTGTGTCTTCCGACTTTTGGTGTCTCACAGCAGTGACACCTATGCCGAAATCAGGAGATAGGGTCTCCTGCAGCCCTCCCACTTCACATTCCTCACAAGTCAGCTGACCTCTAGTCTCTGCCCCCCCAGCTATGCCGTGAACTGAATGGGCGGCTGCGAAGAGGGTAAGTGGGCAGCCGCGGGCTCCAGGACAACCCAGCTGGGCGGCTGCGAAAATTCTGGGAGAGCGGTGCGGGCTCCAGGAACAGCCCAGGATTAAGTGACCCTGGCAAATCGTCATTCGACCCCGAGGGGTCCCGACCCCCAGGTGAGAACCACTGCTTTAAGGCATGCTGTATAGCAAAGTGCTTGTGCCATGTCATCGGCCTCGATCTATGGAGAGAAGCGGAGGGGCCGAGATTCCCCTGTGCTGGCCAGCTGACATCACAGGGGAATCTCGGCCCCTCCCGTCTCTCCATAGATCGAGGCCCGGCCAGCACAGGGGATCACATGACCGCACAGCTGTGGTGTGACAAAAGGTATTCAGCCTTTTTATTTTTAAAAAACAAATCCACTGTAGTGAATGGTTGCATGCCCAGAGCGGATACATGTAAAGGCTTTTGGGTTAAATATACATGCTATTGGGATGATCCAAAACAGCACAAAAATACTACAAATAATAATAAAATAGGAATACAAAAAAAAAAAAAAAAAAAAAAAAAGACAACACAGTTTTATTATAAACCATAACCATCCCCATATAAAAATTTGTCAAATCTACATAAAAAAACAGAATGCACTGATTTGCAAATCTCAAACCCATATTTTATTCACAATAAAAAAAAATATTATATATATATATATATATATATATATATATATATATATATATATATATATAAAATATACAGTGGGGCGGAAAGTATTCAGACCCCTTAAATTTTTCACTCTTTGTTATATTGCAGCCATTTGCTAAAATCATTTAAGTTCATTTTTCTCCTCATTAATGTACACACAGCACCCCATATTGACAGAAAAACACAGAATTGTTGACATTTTTATTAAAAAAGAAAAACTGAAATATCACATGGTCCTAAGTATTCAGACCCTTTGCTGTGACACTCATATTTAACTCAGGTGCTGTTCATTTCTTCTGATCCTCCTTGAGATGGTTCTACACTTTCATTTGAGTCCAGCTGTGTTTGATTATACTGATTGGACTTGATTAGGAAAGCCACACACCTGTCTATATAAAGACCTTACAGCTCACAGTGCATGTCAGAGCAAATAAGAATCATGAGGTCAAAGGAACTGCCTGAAGAGCTCAGAGACAGAATTGTGGCAAGGCACAGATCTGGCCAAGGTTACAAAAAAATTCTGCTGCACTTAAGGTTCCTAAGAGCACAGTGGCCTCCATAATCCTAAAAATGGAAGACGTTTGGGAAGACCAGAACCCTTCCTAGAGCTGGCCGTCCGGCCAAACTGAGTCATCTTGGGAGAAGAGCCTTGGTGAGAGAGGTAAAGAAGAACCCAAAGATCACTGTGGCTGAGCTCCAGAGATGCAGTTGGGAGATGGGAGAAAGTTGTAGAAAGTCAACCATCACTGCAGCCCTCCACCAGTCAGGGCTTTACTGCAGAGAGGCCTGACGGAAGCCTCTCCTCAGTGCAAGACACATGAAAGCCCGCATGGAGTTTGCTAAAAAACACCTGAAGGACTCCAAGATGGTGAGAAATAATATTCTCTGGTCTGATGAGACCAAGATAGAACTTTTTGCCCTTAATTCTAAGTGGTATGTGTGGAGAAAACCAGGCACTGCTCATCACCTGTCCAATACAGTCCCAACAGTGAAGCATGGTGGTGGCGGCATCATGCTGTGGGGGTGTTTTTCAGCTGCAGGGACAGGATAACTGGTTGCAATCGAGGGAAAGATGAATGCGGCAAAGTACAGGGATATCCTGGATGAAAACCTTCTCCAGAGTGCTCAGGACCTCAGACTGGGCCGAAGGGTTTCCCTTCCAACAAGACAATGACCCTAAGTACACAGCTAAAATAAAGAAGGAGTGGCTTCACAACAACTCCGTGACTGCTCTTGAATGACCCAGCCAGAGCCCTGACTTAAACCCAATTGAGCATCTCTGGAGAGACCTAAAAATGGCTGTCCACCAACATTTACCATCCAACCTGACAGGACTGGAGAGGATCTGCAAGGAGGAATGGCAGAGGATCCCCAAATCCAGGTGTGAAAAACTTGTTGCATCTTTCCCAAAAAGACTCATGGCTGTATTAGATCAAAAGGGTGCTTCTACTAAATACTGAGCAAAGGGTCTGAATACTTAGGACCATGTGATATTTCAGTTTTTCTTTTTTAATAAATCTGCAAAAATGTCAACAATTCTGTGTTTTTCTGTCAATATGGGGTGCTGTGTGTACATTATTGAGGAGAAAAAATTAACTTAAATGATTTTAGCAAATGGCTGCAATATAACAAAGAATGAAAAATTTAAGGGGGTCTGAATACTTTCCGTCCCCACTGTATATACATATACACACACACACATATTATATGTGTAAACTGAGAAAATGCACCATTTAAAACAACAAAGGGAATTTTAAAATTGATGGCAGCAACATGTCTCAAAAAAGTTGGGACAGGACAGGAAAAAGCCGGCATAGAAGTGGCAGTAACAAGGAAAAGTGAACATTTTGCAACTAGTTGGGTAATTGACATTACGTTAGAAACATGATTGGATATTTAAAATGGGGGTGCATTAGTGGGGGTGGAATGGGCAGCTTGCACATCTGGAAAAGCACCGTCAATGCTGAAAGATATTTTCAGGTTTTTAGGACAGCATATATGCTCCCATCCAGACTACATCTTTTACAGGGAAGGCCTTGCATATTTCAGAAGGACAATGCTAAACTGCATCTATGAAAACAGCATAGAGCCTGGGTGCTTAACTGACCTACCTGCAGTCTAGACCTTTCACCAATTGAAAATATTTGGTGTATCTTGAAACAAAAAAAAATATGACATAAGCAGACCCAGGACTGCTGAGCAGGTAGAATCTTATATCAGGCAAGAATTCCTCTTCCAAAACTCCAGCAACTGATCTCCTCAGTTCCCAGATGTTCATAGAGCATTGTTAAAAGCAGAGTGAATGCTACACTGTGTTAAACATGGCCATGTCCCAACTTTTTTGAGATGATGTGGTGCTGCTATGAATTTCAAACTTACTCTATTTTCTTAAAATGGTACATTTTCTCATTTTAAACATTTGATATGGTTTCTATTGTGAATAAAACATGGGTGTCATAAGTTTGCTAAAGGCCACCCTCTTCTAGGACAATGTTCTGTGGACAGACGAGACAAAGCGGAACGCCTTTGCAGAAATGTACGTCTTCATGTTTGAAGAAAAAAAAAATATCCAAAACTGGATGATGTAAGAAGACAAATGACCAGAAACTCAGAAGGCGGCCAAGAAAAGAACAGAAAATGTATATTCTAGAAAGACTGGGTTATTAAAGTGGTTGTAAAGGCTAAAGGTTATTTACCTTAAAGTATAACTAAAGGCAAAACTTTTTTTATTGTTTTGGATAGAGTGTAAGGCCCCTTTCACACGAGGCGGGCTCCGTTTCTACGGAGCCCGCCTCGGTCCGCCGGCTCAGCAGGAGATCTGTCCGTTGATCTCCGCTGAGCCGGCGGATGACAGGTCCCTCTCTGCTCACTGAGCGGGGAGGGGCTTGTCAGGCGCCGCTGCCGCCTATGGAGGGATTGGACGAAAACAGACAGCGTGTCCGTTTTCGTCAGATCTCACCCGATCCGATCCGCCAGCGACGGATCTGGACGTAGAGCCATCCGTCTGCTTTTAGCGGATCGGACGGGGTCGGATGTCAGCGGACATGTCTCCGCTGACATCCGACGCTCCATAGGCTAACATGGATCGCCCGTTCAGGTCCGCCGTCAAAACTGACAGGCGGACCTGAACGGTCCGATCGTGTGAAAGGGGCCTAAAGGGATCAGAATGCTTGTTAGTTTTAATAGCTTTCTGTGCCCCCCATGAAGGAGATTCAACCTCTTTACTTGTCCGGTTTACTATTAATTTGCAGGGATTTCCTCTCACTTCCTGTTTGGCTATAGGACAGGAATTCTGACAGGGGTTATAACTCTATCCAAAACGAAAAAAAAAAAAAAGTTTCGCATATAGTTCTACTTAAATGCATTCTGTGCATTAAGGTAAAAAACCTTTCAGGTGCACGCCCCCACTAAATTCTTACATAGGCCCGATCTCAGCCCAGGGCTGTGCCCAAGAGCAAGTGGCTTGCTGGGGAGGCGTACTCAAAGACAGGAGGAGCCAGGAGTGCCAGTGGGGGACCCCAGACGAGGAGGATCAGGGCTGCTTCGTGCAAAACCATAGTGAGGTACAGAACAGGTAAGTATAACATGTTTGTTACTAGGAAAAAAACAAAAAAAAAGTGAAAAGATCCTTTACAATCACTTTAGGATGCTGCAGCATGACCAGAATTGAGCTATACCAAAGAAATCCATATAGATCGCTAAACTGAAACAGTTTAGTAAGCAAGAGTGCTCTAAAATTCCTCCTAAAGCTAGCTACACATTACAATTTGATTGTATAACCGATTCCCGACCGACGCAAGCCGATGTACGTCGGCAGAATGGCACGGTTGGGCGCCGGGAGCTCCGTGAGTCGGGTCGTGGGTCCCGCAGACTCGATCGCCGCGGGCATAGCTGCGATCGCCTCACGGAGAGGACAAACGGGGAGATGCTGATGTAAACAGCATCTCCCCGTTCTGCCTAGTGACAAGTGTCACTGATTACTGCTCCCTGTCATCGGGAGCTGTGATCAGAGTAACGGCACTGCTAGCCCATCCCCCTACAGTTAGAATCACTCCCCTAGGACACACCTAAACCCCTCCCCGCCCCCTAGTGGTTAACCCCTTCACTGCCAGTGTCATTTACACAGTAATCAGTGCATTTTTAATCGCACTGATCGCTGTATAAATGACAATGGTCCCAAAAATGTGTCAAAAATGTCCGACATGTCCGCCATAATGTCGCAGTCACAATAAAAATCGCTGATCGCCACCATTACTAGTAAAAAAAATAATAATAAAAATGCCATAAAACTATCCCCTATTTAGTAAACGCTATAACTTTTGCGCAAACCAATCAATAAACGCTTATTGCGATTTTTTTTTTACCAAAAATATGTAGAAGAATATGATCGGCGTAAACTGAGGAAAAAAAAAGTTTTTTTATATATTTTTGGGGGATAGTTATTATAGCAAAATGTAAAAAATAATGCGTTTTTCTTCAAAATTGTCGCTCTTATTTTGTTTACAGCGCAAAAAAAAAAAAAAAATCGCAGAGGTGATCAAATAACACCAAAAGAAAGGGGGTCAATTTGTTTTGGGAGCCACGTCGCACGACCTCGCAATTGTCAGTTAAAGCGACGCAGTGCCGAATCGCAAAAACGCTCTGGTCAGGAAGGGGGTAAAATCTTCCGGGGCTGAAGCGGATAATTTCCCATATATTTAATAACTATAGTCCCATAAGAGATTACTCTAGAATTCAAAGCTTACACAACCAGATAGGCAGTTACACTACATAGTTGTTGATAAATCCAAAGGGGATTGCCCAATCAGATTGTCATACGTGTGTCCAGCTTTACCATTGTGCAAGACCGATCTGCAGCCACAGGAAACATGGTGAAGGTTAGTGCTGCTCACTGCTAAAACAAAGCATTTAGTAAAAATAAAAGCACAATTGGTGTTCCTAGTTTAACCAAATGATGTTTCTTTTATTGCAACTAAAGATCAGATCACATTTTAGGAGCAATCAATGGGGATCCCAAAGGCTCCATTCACACAGAGGCAACTCTGGATCCGACTTCAAGTCACCCCAAGTCGCCCCTAGTCGCCTCAAGTCGCACTACATGAAAAAAAAATCAATGTAAGTGAATGGATCCATCTTAATGCACACTACTGCAGTCGCTCCGACTTCAGAAAAGGTTCCTGTACTACTTCAATCGGGCTAGAAGGCGAGTTGTACCCATTGATTTCAATGGAAGTTGCCTCCAAGTCTGATCACCGTTAATACTGAGGCAACAGGAAGCAGAAAGGAAACAGAAAGTAATTTACTCCACTAAACACACACAGCTGATAAGCTCTGATTGGCCACTTGTAAAGTTCCCTGTCCTGGAGGCGACTTCAAGTTGTGTTGTAAGTTGCCCCAAGTCGTGCTGTGATTCATACTCAAGTCGTGCTGTGATTCATACTCAAGTCGCGTCCAAGTTGCCTCCCAAAGTCGCGCTGGAAGTCGTGTTGCCCCTGTGTGAATGGGCTCAAAGGGTTTACATAAATAAGTAAACTCTGTCTATTTACTCAAACGCACACACTGTACATATTTCAGCTTTAATTCGATCACCCCTCAGTTTGTTGACAGGTCTTAGACCCCTTTCACACTGGGGCGATTTGCAGGCGCTACATCGCTAAAAACAGCGTCGTTCTACTGCCGACGCCGCTTCTGCCCCAGTGTGAAAAGGGGCCTACGGTCAGACAGAGCTTGTCCTCCAGCCTGAAAAAATTTGTCAGATCAAAAGGTGGAATCTCAGGAAAGTCTCTCCACCGTGGGGGTTTGTCAACATACCTTCAAGCTCCATTTACACTCGAGTATTTTGGAGCTCAAATCTCCAGAACACTCCATATCCAATGTCCCGTGTATCTGAATGGTGCCTGTTCACATATGATTATTCAGGTGCCTGCAGCTCGACTTCTGATGCTTCAGCTTGGAGGGCTACTTTTGTGGCAGAACTTGGTTCTTGGACCCTTATGCCGCGTACACACGGTCGGACTTTTCGTCTACAAAAGTCAGACGGACGCCGACGGACTAAAGCCGGCTGACAATCCGATCGTGTGTGGGCTTCCCTGGACTTTCAGCGGACTTTTCCAGCCGCAAATCTGACGGACTTTAGATTTGAAACATGCTTCAAATCTTTACGTCGTAACTACGCCAGACCCAGAAATCCGCTCGTCTGTGTGCTAGTCCGACGGACAAAAACCCACGCTAGGGCAGCTATTGGCTACTGGCTATCAACTTCCTTATTTTAGTCCGGTGTACGTCATCACGTACGAATCCGTCGGACTTTTGTGTGATCGTATGTAGGCAAGTCCGTTCGTTAGAAAGTCTGTCGCAAGTCCGCCAAAAGTCAGTCGAAAGTCTGTCAGACGGGCTGTCGGACTTTTGTAGCCGAAAAGTCCGACCGTGTGTACGCGGCATTAGAATTTAATGGGACACCTGAAAATGTGTGAATCCAAATCAGATACGGCTGCTCTACGGGTATTCTCACCCGCACCAACTGTCAGAATACAAGAGAAGATTTGTCCATCCTCACTGTAAAAGGAATTCATACAGAGGAATCCATTCAGTGGCATACCTTGGGGGGTGTGGCCCACACCAGGTACAGCAAAGGGTGCAAAAACTTTAATGAGTACATATTAAAGGCTGAGATACACTACACTACAATCCAAAATCCAAAAATGTTGTATTGCTCCCAGCCTCCTCTAAATCTCCAAATTCCTTTTGTTTGGCTGCTGTGATCCAACTTTCTGTTAGAGGGTGGCTACGTTCAATTTCCATTGTCCCACTGTATGTAAAAAATGTAGCTACCCTCAAATACACTCTGTTACCAAAAGTATTGGGACACTTGCCTTTAAACGCACATGAACTTTAATGGTATCCCAGTCTTAGTCCGTAGGATTCAATATTGAGTTGGCCCACCCTTTGCAGCTATAACAGCTTTAACTCTTCTGGGAAGGCTGTCCACAAGGTTTAGGAGTGTGTCTATGGGAATGTTTGACCATTCTTCCAGAAGTCCTGGCTCGCAGTCTCCTCTCTAATTCATCCCAAAGGTGTTCCATCGGGCTGAGGTCAGGACTCTGTGCAGGTCAGTCAAGTTACCCCACCCCAAACTCTCATCCATGTCTTTATGAACCTTTATTTGTGCACTGGTGTGCAGTCATGTTGGAACAGGAAGAGGCCATCCCCAAACTGTTCCCACAAAGTTGGGAGCATCAAATTGTCCAAAATGTCTTGGTATGCTGACGCCTTAAGAGATCCCTTCACTGGAACTAAGGAGCCAAGCCCAACCACTGAAAAACAACCCCACACCATAATCCCCCCTCCACCAAATGATTTAGACCAGTGCACAAAGCAAGGTCCATAAAGACATGGATGAGCGAGTCCTGACCTCATCCTGATAGAACACCTTTGGGATAAATTAGAGCGGAGAGTGCGAGCCAGGCCTTCTCATCCACATCAGTGCCTGACCTCACAAACGCTCTTCTGGAAGAATGGTCAAATATTCCCATAGACACACTCCTAAACCTTGTGGAAAGCCTTCCCAGAAGAGTTGAAGCTGTTATTGCTGTAAAGGGTGGGCTAACTCAATAATGAACACTACGAACTAATGCCCCGTACACACGGTCGGACATTGATCGGACATACCGACACAAAAATCCTAGGATTTTTTCCGACGGATGTTGGCTCAAACTTGTCTTGCATACACACGGTCACACAAAGTTGTCGGAAAATCCAATCATTCTGAACGCGGTGACGTAAAACACGTACATCGGGACTATAAACGGGGCAGTAGCCAATAGCTTTCATCTCCTTATTTATTTTGAGCATGCGTGGCACTTTGTGTACACACGATCGGAAATTCCGACAACGGATTTTGTCGTCGGAAAATTTTATAGCCTGCTCTCAAACTTTGTGTCGGAAAATCCGATGGAAAATGTGTGATGGAGCCTACACACGGTCGGAATTTCCGACAACAAGGTCCTATCACACATTTTCCGTCGGAAAATCCGAGTGTGTGTACGGGGCATAAGACTGGGATACCATTAAAGTTCGTGTATGTGTAAAGGCAGGCGACCCAATACTTTTGGTAATATAGCATATACTGAATATATTAAAAAACATGACATTTTGTGAGGCTTTGAAGAAACAGCACAGCTGGATGCTAATTCAAAGTGAAGCACCTGCCGAGATATGCATTACAAAGCAAGAAATGGCAGCAATTTGATGATTGAAAAAATAAAAAAAAAAAGAAGGGAACAAAACATCATCAATTACCAAATAAATGAAGCACTTCAAGTGTCACGTGCAGCACGATTAGCTACATGTTAGACTCGATGAGCATGGAGCAATGAACTGTGGGGTTTCACATTTAATCACTGCAATGATTTTGCTGTGAATTTAATAGTTTAGATCATTACAAATGGCCGCTGATAAGGTATTAAATTAAAATCTGTACATAATTGTTGATGAGAAAACTGACAGGCCAATCCAGTGGAACACAAAGACAATGATCCAATAAAAAAACAATTTTCCTTGTCAAAAGAAGTTTATTGAGTATACAATATTATAAAGATACATAAAGTAAGTTTACAAGGATCTATAAAGTAAGCTCATTGTTTTACAGTAGGGTTTATATAGGTAAATATCATGAAATTTCAAATATTAAACCTTGGGTTCACGTAAACCTAAATTAAAGATATATATCATTTCCTTAGTTACTTTTGTAGGTATTTAGATGATTTATACCTACTATACATATTGTTTACAGGTAGAGTGTATATAGGTCAAATAAATTCTGATAATGAGCTTTAATCGTAAGGTGGAGAAAAGGAAAGAGAAAGAAGAAAAAGGGTAGAAAGGCAGAGGTATGGTCCACAAGGTTGTCCCGCTCGTCAGTTTATTATTCTTTTTAGTTCTCTTTGAAGCCTTAGGCTGGCCATACACTATTCAATTTTCCTGTTCAACTTTCCTTTAGATTTACCAAAACCATATTATAGGAGGTCAAACCTAAACACTTTCAATTTCGATGCAATCAGGCAGGCCCTTGTACTACATAGTTGAAGGTATATCTAAAGAAAATTGAACAGGAAAATTGTATGGTGTATGGCCAGCTTTAGAATGGGTGTCTCTGTAAGTCATTTAATCTGTTACCATGGCAACAGGACAGAGTCATTGAAATTTGACAGGAACTGTTGTTTTATCCAAGGATGCCAAAGTTTTTCAAATTTTGGAATTTGATTTTGATCGATGGCTACCATCTTAGCATGGGACATTGTATTATTCATTCTGTGAATTGTTTCTGCTAGTACCAATGTAGGAGATTTCCATGCCTTGGCCACTGTTTGTTTTGCAGCAGTTATTAGTTGGATCATAAGTTTGAATTGAGAGAGTGTTAACCATTCCGGTTTTAGATTAAGTAAAGTTATATATGGATCTGGTTGTATTATTTTTTTAAATATTTTAGATGCAATCACGAAGACTTCCTTCCAGAAGGTTTGGATTACTGGGCACGTCCACCATATGTGTAAATGTGTGCCTATTTCTGGGCATCCTCGAAAACAAAGAGCTGAGGTATTAGGTGAATATTTTGCCACTCTAGCAGGTACAAGGTACCAGCGAGTTAGGACTTTATAATTTGTCTCCAGTGCTAAGATGTTGGGTGAAGATGACTTAGCTGTGAGCCATATGTTAGACCAGTCCGCGTCTTCTAAAGTTCGTCCCAGGTCCTCCTCCCACCTCTGAACGTAAGAGGGTCTATTAAGATTTACTAATCCATATAATTGATTATAAAGTGATGAAATTGTACCTTTAGCAAATGGATCTTTTGCACAGATTGATTCAAAAATGGATAATTGGGATAATGGTGTATCCCCCTTTAGGAATGGTGTATAGAAATTTTTGATTTGGAGATATCTAAATATCTCAGAGTTTGGTAGATCATATTTTTCTCTAATGCCGCGTACACACGAGCGGACATTACGGCGGACTTTGCCCGGCGGACTTTTCGACGTACTTTCCGACGGACTTTGTGAATGAACGGACTTGCCTACACACAATCCACCAAAGTCCGTCGAATTCGTACGTGATGACGTACGACCGGACTAAAACAAGGAAGTTCATAGCCAGTAGCCAATAGCTGCCCTAGCGTGGCTTTTTGTCCGTCGAACTAGCATACAGACGGCGGACTTTTCGACCGGACTCGATTTCAACGGATAAATTTAAAACAAGTTTCAAATCTAATTCCGTCGAACTTTTGAGAAAACAAAGTCCGCTGGAGCCCACACACATCGAATTGTCCGACGAAATCCAGTCCGCCGGGCAAAGTCCGCCGTAATGTCCGCTCGTGTGTACGCGGCATTAGTGATGGGAATGAAAGGAATGATTTAGATGCTATGAAGTCATTTAGTGTCTGAATGCCTGATGTTGTCCAAGCTTTAAAAGAATTTGGGTAGATCCATGCCGGATAAAAGGCCGGATTTCTGATAAAAGAAAGGAGAGGATTGTGTGGAGATTGTAACTGATATTTGTTTTTTAGTTTATCCCAGAGAGATAAGAAGTGTTTAGTTATGGGATTATGAATTTTAAAGCGGTCTTTAGGATCAAGCCATAACAAGTTTGATATTAATAGAGGGTCATTTTCTGAAGCCTCTATAAATACCCATAATGGGATTTCCTGTTTTGCATGGTATTTGGACAGACTGGCCAAATGTGCTGCTCTGTAGTAGTTAGTAAAATTAGGGTATCCCAGGCCTCCTTTATTTTTGGGAAGATGTAGTGTGTGTATATAGGTATACGTGGTTTAGAAGAGCCCCATATAAACGAAGTTGCTCTTTTTTGTACTATTCTCAAAAAATAGGAAGGAATTGGAATAGGGAGGACTCTGAATAGATAAAGCAATTTGGGTAGAATAGTCATTTTGATTGCATTAATCTTCCCTATCCAGGATAAAGGAAGTTGCGACCATTGTTTTATTAGATTTGTGATCTGTCTTAATACAGGAGGATAATTGGTTGAGAATAAGTCAGAATGAGATGCTGTTAAATGAATTCCAAGATATGGGATTGATTTTTCTGCCCATGTGAATGGGAGTGCAGCCCTAGCCGGGTTCAATTCCATGTTTGTGAGCGAAATATTAAGCACTAGGCATTTCTTATGATTAATCATAAGGCCGGATAGGGCTGCAAATCCATCAAGAGCTGGTATTAAGTTAGGACCAGAAACCTGTGGTGATGATAGAAAAAGTAATATATCGTCTGCAAATATACATAATTTGTGTGTAATACCTCCTACTTCAATGCCAGTTATAGTTTGGTTTGTTCTGATGTATTGGACCATGGGTTTGAGTATAAGGGCAAATAATAAGGGAGATAATGGGCAACCCTGTCGGGTACCTCTTTCGATATTAAAGGCATTAGATTTGTATCCAGCATATTTTATATAGGCTTTGGGTTTATTATATAATGCTTTGATCCATGTTAAAAAGTGGGGTCCAAAACCCCATTTTTGTAATGAATATTGCATATATTGCCAGGATACTGTGTCAAATGCCCTCTTAATATCGAGAGATAGAAAACATAAAGGGATTTTCCGTTTTTTAGCAATATGTGCCAATAACTCTGCCCTGCGTATATTATCGCCTGCCTGTCTATTTGGCATGAAGCCTACTTGATCTCTATGTATTAATTTTCCTATAATGCTATTGAGGCGTTTTGCTATTATTTTTGCTAATAATTTAATATCAAGGTTTAACAGAGAGATAGGCCGATAATTCACACAGGAAGTATCATCATAAAGGGGTTTTGGGATCATACAAACAATTGCCATTAGTGTTTCTTGCCGAAAAGAATGTCCTTCTAGAAGTTTGTTAAAAGTTTCAGTGAGAATGGGAGAGAGTATTTCTGAGAATGTTTTATAGTATAAAGCCGAATAGCCATCTGGGCCTGGTCTTTTGTTAAGTTTTAGGTCTTTTATGGCGTTAGCAACTTCATCTATAGTTATAGGCTCATCCAAACTGCTTTTTTGATTCTGAGACAACTCAGGTAAGGTTATTTTTGAGAAGAAGGATTCAGCCTCTGTAGGATTAAATTCATTGTTTGTCTTGTATAAAGTTGCGAGATGTGAGTGAAATTTATGGACTATTTTAGCTGGATTACAAGTATAAACATTTTTTGATAATTTCAAACGTATTGGTTTGAAAGATTTGTTAGTTGAATTTAATGCCCGAGCCAAATATGTACCTGGTTTGTTTGTATTCATGTAGAAATTGTGTTTGGAGCGTTTGAGGGATTTATCAACTGACTCAGTGAGAAATAGATCGTATTCCAATCTAGATTTTTCCAGATGAGATTTTGTACTCTGAGATGGATTATCTTGGAATGATATGTAGGCTGCATTAAAATTGAGTTCTAGTTTTTTTGCTAGATTTTTGCGTTCCCAGGCTTATGAGCTTCCCACAGTGTTATTGGGGAAATGTCTGTTGTATTATTAATTGATATGTATTCCTTTAAAGCTTGTTCAATGGCCATCTGATGTAGTGGGTGTTTGAGCATTATGTCCGGTAAGTACCACGTTGGATCATGCGCTTTTGGTATGGCTGAGGCTATAGTAGTGTATACTGCATTATGGTCAGACCACGGAATCGGAATTATATCTGATGCAATAATTTCTGGTATCATTCCTATTGTTAGAAAAATATGATCTATTCTGGTGAAGGTTTGATGAGGGTGCGAGAAATAAGTGAATTTCTTTTTCATTGGGTTACTTTCTCTCCACGAATCTACCAGATTGTATTTGGAAAGAAGTTGAGAAAAAGGTAATCTAGAGGTTATTTTGGATGGTGTAAAAGGTGATTTATCTAGAAATGGGAGGAGGACCTGGTTCGAATCCCCGCACATTATTACTGTTCCTATTTTGTGTGTATTAATCACTTGTAATATATGTGAGAGGAATGGTGTAGGTTGTTTGTTAGGAGCGTAGTAGGAAATCACCGTGATTGCTGTATTCATTATATAACCCATGAGTATCAGGTATCTACCTTCTGGGTCTTTAATTTCTGATGATAAGGTGAATGGTGTGGATCGGTGAAATGCAATTAGAGTTCCCCTTTGCTTGGTACAGGCAGAAGCCGTGTACATTTGTTGATAAAAAGGAGAAATATATTTTGGAGTAGAATCTTTGGTGAAGTGTGTTTCTTGGAGGCATACTATGTGAGCCTTCTTGTTATGGAAAGTACGGAAGGCTTTGGTCCTTTTTTGAGGGACATTTATTCCCTGAACATTCAGGGAAAGTATATTCAGTGGTGCCATGGCAACAGATCAAATAGTTTTGACTTACTTTTTGTTATGCAGAGCTGACTGCGCAGATCAACCTGTGTGGACTGAAGAGATGAAAAGATAGAAAAGAAACCAGTGAATTCTGGAGTAAAGAGTAAACAAAAAACATATGAGATTAGATGATACATTGTATTAATTATTTTTTGCAAGTAATCACAATTTACCCGTGAAAGAGAATAAATATCTCTCTCAGGGGAATAAGTGCCTTCGTCACACTCCCACATAATATGGTTGGGAGAATGAGGAGGGCTAATGGGGGTACACGGATCTTCCGCTTACAGGAGAGAAGTGCTATGTCAAAAGACATCAAAATGATGATTCATTAATTGGAGTGCAGAATATAGTTTTTGTTGAAATTATTTATTCCAGGGTGGTTGTATATGGTTAGTCTTGCCCTAGGCTAAATAATTCAGTTAGAAAGGTACTGTTAATAACTTTGGTATTGATGAAGATAGTTTGAATTATTTAGGGATTTTAACCCTTTTAGAGTAAACAATTACATATTTTATTCATATGTAACTGTTTAGATATGTTAACTCATAAAATTGAGGTTGTATTGCTTCAGATTAGAACAAAAACATAGTTCTAGGAACTAGTTAGGTAATAATATATTTGTTTTAAGAAAAGAAAGAAAAAGCTTCCATTACTTCTGGATTATTGAACATATTTGTCCTAAAAAGTAATAAATCTATTGTTATTACCTGATAATATATAACTGAACAAGAATTTCCTTATTTAACTTATATATTCTAAGGCTATATGAATCAGAAGTAATAAGAAATATAACTGGAATGTAACATGATCCCACACAGTGTGTGACTATCAGAATGCAGTTACATTCAGTTATAAATACAGGTTTTTTATAGAGAACCATCTCTTAGTATAATAAATAAAGAGATATCAGGAATTAGGATGTCAGTCCATTGAATCTTCTTGGTCCATGGATGATGTGGCATAACGGCCTCTTTTGTGAGAATGATGATTCCAATTTTGTTCTGAAATTTTCTGGGGGTTGCCTGAAGGTGAAGATGATGCCATTCTTCTGCGTGTGGGAGAGTTGCTGCTTGTGGGTTCTGTCAGATTTAATTTTAAAAGGGTTTGTTGTAGTTCATCTGCTGATCTGCTTCTGTAAATTGTACCTTGGTAGTTAAATCTGACTGAAAAGGGGAAGCCCCATTGATACATAATGTTGTGGCGTTGCAGTTCCATTAGTTGGGGTTTCATGGATCGTCTTTTAGTAATAGTAAGTTGGGATAGGTTAGCAAAAATTTGATAATTGTGTCCTTGAAAAATAAGTTCCTTTTTTTCTCTTGCAGCAATTAGTATTTGTTCTTTCGTTCTGTAATAATGAAATTTTGTGATTATATCACGTGGGGGTCCATCTTTCTTTTTGGCTGTGAGGGCTCTGTGTACTCGGTCCAGTTCTAAACGTTCAATAGGGATATCTGGCTTTAGTTCTTGTAATAGAGCAGTAATAGTAGATTGCAGGTCTGTCACAGTTTCAGGTATTCCCCTTATGCGCAAGTTTGAACGTCTGGCTCTATTTTCGTAATCTTCGAGCTTAGTTTGAAGTATTAAATTCTCTTCTTTTAATTGTTCCAATTCTGTTATATTTTCTTGGGTTGTAATTTCAATTTCATCCATTTTTATTTCTAAGGCTGCGGTGCGGTTTCCCAGCTCTCTTATTTCTTTGGTTAGGCTGTTTGTTATTTGGTCTGAGGTTTGTTTTAAAGCCTTATGAAGCATCTTTTCAAATTGTAATAATATTACTGGGGATACTGAGGAGGCTTGTGGAGAAGTTTGTGAGAGGATTTGTTCTGTATCTGACTCAAATGGAGAGTCTTGCTGTGACATTTTCTGTCTGTGAGAGCGCCCTGATGCTGTATATTGTGAGGTGACTGGAGCTGCTTTAGTTGCAGTGAGTGCCTGTGAGCTCTTTGTGAGGTGATTTTTATTTCTGCCACGGCTTCCTCCCAGTACCATATTTCCTGCCCAAACTTTCACAGTTTGTTCCCTGGGGCAAAAAGGTTCAAATGGATACCTTTTGAGCCTGCAGGCTCCGCTTTGTCCTTCTCTTCTCTCCTCAGCGGTGCAGAGCTCTAACAATGCATGTCTGCTCCGCTAGGCTCCGCCCATGCACCTCCCAAAAAAAAACCAATTTTCAAATACCACCTGTCATGAGAAAAACACGCGGTTTACTTTAGTTTAGGTCCTATACTATGCTAGCGAGTATACAGCAACTAGAACAAAAAACTGCCCTTTTTAACAATTATCACAACATTTGGTTATATATTTAAAGCGGTATTAAACCCAAAACCAAAAATGTATTTTATTGCATCCAATCATTAGATTGCAGTGGCTGCATCCAGTTTTCTTTTCTTTGGCTTTTCCCTCTGCATTCAACTGGTGATCTGGCCAATAACTCTCCTCCTGTTTGAAAATGGTAAAAACTACCTACTCGCGCATGTGGAAAATTGATCAATTGGGGAGCTGCACGTTATAATAATAATGAAAAAGCAACAAGGTAATTAACAAATTAATTACAAACCGCGCTCCTTTTAAAGTGCAAGTGCAAAATCACTCTATTGTGAAAACAATCGTGAAAATGTTGGAATAATGTCAGTGACAGTGTCTACCAGCTGAGTTAAACACTAAATCATCATCCCTGATGAGGTCAGAACGCACTGACGAAACCGGTCGGACGTAAACTAACGTGACACGCCACTTCCGCTCGTAACTTGATTTTCCTGCTTTTTTGTTTGTTTGCCTGCATGAACCCTTATGTGGGTAATGTGGTTTTAAGTCCGTTTTTGGCCTATTAAATATTTTGGCTTACTGTACTTCACCATGGGAGTTTTTTATCCATTTTTTCCACATTCTTAACATCTATGGTCTTTGTGACCCATCTTGGGAAGTCCGGTTGTATGCATCCAAGTAGCCTTAGCGCTAATCAAGACACCTGAGTCCCAGCACCTGAGTTCCAGCATCTGCACTTAGCCGTGACCGCGAGAAGCTCTGTTGGTTGTCCCCAAAGCGTGTTTGACTCCTGTCATGGGAGTCACCTCCATCTGGTGAGTAGGCTGTGTGGCTGGTGATGGTGACTGAATACTGTTATTCGATGCTCTGCTGAACCCAAGGAAGATTTGCCTAGAAGCCTTATGTACTCAAAAATTCAGTTTTATCATTATTTGAAAATTTTGATTTATGATTGATTCATCATTATTTTTCGAACACATTGATATTTTGAAATTATCTGTGGACTTTTCTTTTAATTTTTCGATTTTTCACCCTGTACATTTTGATTATTTCTACTATTTAGTAATTTTTCACTATGATGATTTAGTGTTTAACTCAGCTGGTAGACACTGTCACTGACATTATTCCAACATTTTCACGATTGTTTTCACAATAGAGTGATTTTGCACTTGCACTTTAAAAGGAGCGCGGTTTGTAATTAATTTGTTAATTACCTTGTAACTCTCCTCCTGTATTAGTGAGACAAAACTCTGGAGGAAGGAGCAGAGCAGGCACAGCAGACAGCATCAGTCGGGGGGGGGGGGGGGGGGGAGCGTTAAAGTGATTGTAAAGGTTTTTTTTTTTATCGGGCCATGTCTCCACGTCTTCCAGTAGGCGGGCGAACAAGGGTGGGTAGTTAGTTCTGTATAGTGAGGTTACATCGAAGGTAAGTTTAATACTCAAATAAGAAAGGAACGACTGTTGCCACGAGAAGGGGAATTGGGATTTGATACTCTGGAGCGTCAGGATTGGCAAGTTGACATTCAGCGCCTCTGATATATCCTGATTGACCAACAGGCCAGAAATTTTACCGAATCGGTTTAATAGGGACAGAAGATTTGGTATTGAGGTATGGGGGGACGTGATAAACAGCAGGAGATCGTCTGCAAATAGTGCTCACTTATGACTCTTCCCCCCGCTTTCTATTCCCAAGACGCCGGGGTGGTGGTGGATCGCTATCGCTAAGGTTTTAATGGCTATCACAAATAGAATGGGAGATAATGGGCATCCCTGCCAAGTACCCGAAGAGATTGGTATCAAGTTCGATTTGTGACCCCTTAGTAGTATCTGAGCCGAGGGTGTGCTATATAGTGATTGCATTGAGGCCAAAAAGGTAGGATCGAAATTCGATTTCGTCAACACTTGGAAGAGGAGGGGCCATGACAATGAGTCAAATGCTTTGCTGATGTCTATGAATTGCAGCATCCCCTTTCGGTGTGGTCCCCCATCCCATGATGAATGTAATAGGGATACGAGATCAATAGCCCTCCTGATCTGATCAACATTGACTATTTCTAATCCTCATGCTGCTACCATTAGTAAATAGATAGGAAAGTATATCATTTGTACTTGATTTTACTTTTTTTTTTTTTTACATTTCTCAAAATACTTCCTGGTTTCCAGGCCTAGGCAAATGATGTTACATATCCCAAAAATCAAGAGTCGGCGGGGCTTTCTCGGTGAAGCACACTCTTCTGCCTGCATGCCTGAGCTAAGGACATATGGATTCCAGGAAGTAAATGCTACATAAATCATCTGCCCTTACTCAAGATGGCCATGACTAGAAATGCTAGGGGGTGTTTTTCAAAGTGATTTCTCAGCAAAATAAAGCATGGAGACATGGATGGGGGAGTTTGCTTTAAATATTAAGTTGTTCAGATCTGCGCTATAGCCGAATAACGGCTACAGCGCGGACCTGCTTTGCCAGGAGTATGTCTATTGACGTCCTCCCATGCCCGAGCGGCCTGTGCACCTCCTGCAGGGTGCGCGCGGCGCGCTCTGTGATCAACGAGTATATGAAACTCGCTGTATCACAGATCGGAGTAAGGGGTCGATCCCGACCCTTTACTACGTGATCAGCTGTCAGCCAATGACAGCTGATCATGTGATGTAAACAGAGCCGATAATCGGCTATTTTTTCTTCTCTCGCTGACAGCGCGAGGAGAAATAAAAAAGCCGATCACCGGCGGCTGTGAGAGGAACATCAGTCCCGATCACGGAGAGCTGCCGCCAGCTCCTCAGTGCCACCTAGCAGTGCCCACCAGTGCCCACCAGTGCCGCCTACCAGTGCCACCCATCAGTGCCACCCATCAATGCCCACCAGTGCAGCCTTATCAGTGTCCACCAGTGCAGCCTTATCAGTGTCCACCAGTGCAGCCTTATCAGTGTCCACCAGTGCAGCCTTATCAGTGTCCACCAGTGCAGCCTTATCAGTGTCCACCAGTGCAGCCTTATCAGTGTCCACCAGTGCAGCCTTATCAGTGTCCACCAGTGCAGCCTTATCAGTGTCCACCAGTGCAGCCTTATCAGTGTCCACCAGTGCAGCCTTATCAGTGTCCACCAGTGCAGCCTTATCAGTGTCCACCAGTGCAGCCTTATCAGTGTCCACCAGTGCAGCCTTATCAGTGTCCACCAGTGCAGCCTTATCAGTGTCCACCAGTGCAGCCTTATCAGTGTCCACCAGTGCAGCCTTATCAGTGTCCACCAGTGCAGCCTTATCAGTGTCCACCAGTGCAGCCTTATCAGTGTCCACCAGTGCAGCCTTATCAGTGTCCACCAGTGCAGCCTATCAGTGTCCACCAGTGCAGCCTCATCAGCGCATATCAATAAAGCAGAAAAATTACCTGTTTGCAAAATTTTATAACAAACTATGAAACTTTTTTTTTTTTTTCAAAAATTTTCCATCTTTTTTTGTTTGTTTAGCAAACAATAAAAATCCCAGCTGTGATTAAATACCACCAAAGGAAAGCTCTATTTGTGTGAAAAAAATGATAAAAATTTAATTTGGGTACAGTGTTGTATGACCGCGTAATTGTCATTCAAAGTGCGTCAGCGCTGAAAGCTGAAAATTGGTCTGGGCAGGAGGGGGGTTTAAGTGGCCAGTAGGCAAGTGGTTAAAAATGAATTAAATAGCCTTTTTGGTTTGTGGTGCTCAGATGCAGTGTAGCTCCGCTTTAGGTAAATTGACCCAAATACGCCGATTAGTGGCTAGGCACCTACATTTTAAGAAAAACTCACCTCATACCGATTCTCTAATTCTTAGAAAATATGAAAAAAAAACAATGATTCCATAGACAATCACAGCTCATAAAAAATTGAATTTCCCAAAACAGTGAACTGCTGTTTGAACATATGTATACTTTATTCCTTACACATTTTATGTCTAATAATATTTATTGCTAGATCATAAAACCCACAACATGCTCAAAGCTGCTGAGATGCAAAAAGAAGCACACAGATCCTAAACACATCTCTTGGGAAATAACAGATAAAAATGTCATTATTATTGGAAATAATACAGAAGTCTCTGGAGAAACAAAACAATAAAACTGCTATACATGAGATTATAGGACTTAATAGGCTTTCTAAGCACAATGACAACTTCCACTAGCAGTTGTTGGTAGGCTGAACCTCTCACAGACATAAACCCAGGACCCTGCATTCACTGTATCTGGTCTCCCACAGTACACAGAACATGGAAATGCAATTATTTTAGTAAATATAAACTGCTAAATATCTTTTCTCATCAGTAGTATATAGCAGTCCTGTAACTTCTATCAGTGTCTGGTTAAAGCTTGTAGAAGGAGTTTTCATTCTCCTCTGACTGTTCTATGAGGCCGCAGGACCCCTGACATTCTGTCTGGACAGTGCTGATTGGCCCTGTGCTGATCACATGCACCCTCCAAATAAATAAAGATAAAAACTCTCTAGCAATACACACGAAACTGAGCATGTGCAGAGTGCCCCCAATGCGCTGCACTATCAGGAGCTGGATTGGGGGCAGTGGAAGATGGGGAGGATCAGAGAAGACAGGATCAAACAGCCTTTTTACACAATGTGGAGGATTAACCCCTTAGATTCCACGGTGAGTATAACAAGCATGCTTTACTGCATATACAGACTGATTTTACGGGACTGAGAGACTCTACTGGGCACTTGCAAAGTAAGAGGGGGGACGACGACTTTGCTGGGTACTCCAAAATGTAAGGGGGGGGACCCTGTTAGGGCACTTCTTGGTGTAAGGAGGGGGGAGGGGGATCTGCTGGGCAAGCCCAGCTTTTAAAAAGGTGGAGGGGGAAGTGCTGGGCACTCCTGCACTCCCGGATTAAAAAAAAAAGGGGGGCGGGGGGTGGTATCTTCTGGACAGACCCAGATAAAAAGGGGGCGGGAGGAACTCTGCTGGGCACTCCTGGATGTAGTGGAGGACCTCTTGAATAAGTTAAATGTTATACATTCAATTCCAAAACTGACTATTTTTATTTGACATGTGAATAATTCTAAAATATACAATGTGGCCCTCATACTAAGAAGTTTGGGAATCGCCATCTATAGCAATCAACGCAGCTCAACAGCCATGGGGGGGGGGGGATGAGCCCTTACTGGATCCTAGAGTCTCCAGTGCTACCCTGGTCACATGGCAGTGTTTTATTGAATTAAACCAACTCCAGCTGTACAATGGATACTTCGCAACAACGTCCATTTGTAGAACAGGTAATGTGCGCAAAGCACATTAGACTTCTATTGTAAAACACAGAGCACAAGAGAAGCAGACGTAGAGGTACAATGACACATGGACCATAAGATGTAGGCACCGTATTTGCCAAGACAGTCACCAGCAGTACTCCAATCAATGGTCAACTGATTTCATATTCAATTAATCACTCCAGTGTTAATAAAGTAGCTTTTTTTTTTTGCTGTTGGCTTTCCTTATATTTCCACTTTGAGAAACAACACGAGGCACAATGATTTCTCTCCAAAGTGAGGGAAAATCCATTAGGCAACCATTGCCGAAACGTTTCCCTCATTTCATTTTCTGCTTACAACTGTAAAATGTTGGATTTGTTACTACTTTCTATTAAAATAGCAATGGTCTTTCCCCCTTTACCTCCACTTACAGGGGACACCGAAATAAAAAAAAAAAAAAAAAAAAAAAAAAAAAAAAAAAAGGCAGAGGTTCTAATTGTCCCAATTATTAATTCAAAAATAAAAAAAAAAGGCAGAGGTTCTAATTGTCCCAATTATTAATTCAAAAATAATAAAAAAAAAACTACTTTTGGTTGTTTACTTTCAATATAGAGATATGCAGAAAATACACTAGATGGGGACCATCTATCTGCCTTTGCTAACAACTGTGAAGATAAGTATCAGGCACAAGGAGAAGATTGTTTGCAATAAGTAAATTTGAAAAGTAATACTAAACAAATCAAAAGAACAGAACTGAGAAGCAAAGCACAGAACCTGCATGTGTAATAAGCAAATATGGCAGCCTCCATAAACTTATACAAAAGTAAGCAGAAACAAGGTTTTCCAAACAATACCACACAAGATAAGGTTATCTACATTGAGCTGACCTCAAGCTCTATCTAGGATTTCAGCTAGCCATGTCCCAACAAAGCCCTGGTTCACACAAGTGCGGCTTTGAATTTGCGCTACTTCAGCGTGACTTCAAAGCTGACTATCAGTGCAATTTCATGTGTGGCTTGCTGACATCTGTGCGACTTCATTTAACAGATGTCAATGCAAGTGACACTGAAATCGCACAGAAATAGTGCAGGAACCTTTTTCAAAGTCGCTGGGGTGTGACATATCATGCAACTTTAAGCGGTCAAGTCGCACTGGTGTGAACTAGGGCTAAAAAGGAGTTCCAACTGACATTATCGCAATCCAGGATTGAAAAATACATTTTGCTTTGTTATTATAAATAACCGTACACTTTCCTACAGTATACTTTTCGTGCATCAACACTATTATATCTACTTGGGTCACTCTGATAAAAGTTGGAAAAAATAAAGGCTCATTATATAAACTTTTTTGTTTTTCTTTATTTAATACATTGTGCACTTAAAAGACACACTCCACGTCAGAAGTACAGATCGCATTGTACATCACATGTTTACATTGCTGCCACAGAACAGGAAGGCTTATACTGTAGAAAAGCACTACCCCCCGTAGTGTAGGGAAAAATAAACAAAAGAAATACACAAAAAAATTTTATGATCAAAAGGATGCTCAACCCGTGGCGCACCTCCAACCACCAAAGAATGATTAACAGATACCTCATGCAGTTAACGGGCCTATCACAACTTCTCTCATCTTGGAAATAAAGGAAAATAAGTATCCTGCTCAGCACAAGGTAAAAGTTTTAATTGAAAGTGCCCTCATTCCCTAGTAAGTAGGTGGAGAAGCAAAGGGGGAGTCGGGAAATGCGGGTCGCATAGAGAATCTCCACTCCATCAGCTAAGAAGATACTAAGGCCTTATGCATACTGCGCATCAAAAACACCGCTTTAAAGTGGTTCTAAAAGGCAGAAGGTTTTTTTTAATCTTAATGCTATTCTATGCATTAAGATAAAAACCTTCTGTGTGTAGAAGCGCCCCTAATACTCACCTGAGCCCCATCTCAATCCAGCGATGTTGCACAAGATCCTCGGCTGTCCAGGACTCTTCCTCGTCAGTGAGCCAATGAGGAGAGAGGGGATGGGGCTGAGCCACAGCTCTGTGTCTGAATGGACACAGAGCAGCGGTTCGGCTTGGGTGCCCCCATAGCAAGCTGCTTGCTATGGGGGCACTCGACAGGAGGGCAGGACCAAGAGCGCCGGCAAGGGACCCGAGAAGAGGAGGGTCTGGGCTGCTTTCTGCAAAACCACTGCACAGAGCAGGTAAGTATAACATGTTTGTTATTTTTAAACCCAAAAACACAAGACTTTAATATCACTTTAAGGGCATTTGACATTTCTTTTCTGCCTCTAAACGCCCCTCCATGTTAGCCTTTACGTCTGCACACAAATAAGCGTTTACAGGCATTTAGGCTGGGTTCACACCATTGCGAATTGGATGCGGGATCCCCGCACATATTTCCGCAGTAGGTACGATGCGTTTTGCAGAAAACCGCTGTGCGTCTTTTGGTCAGTTTCAGGTCCGAATTCAGCCCAAAATTCGGCACTGAAATCATACCTGAAATGGTGAACCAGCACGCACCAGACCCCTGCTGTGAGTGTCATGCGGCTCATACGTAAACCAAGCCTTAGAGGCAGGAGCATTTTAGAGGCAGAAATTGTGTATGAGGCCTAAGTCTATGTACTAAGACCAGCACATATAAACCATCCATGGAAGTCAGGTGTCCCTTATTTGGTGTTCTCTATTATGGAGTGTAACTGCCAAACTTTCCTTAAAGTGGTTGTTAAGCCACTGTACTACAAACATCCCATCCCCTCTGTTGGCCAACATTATCTGTCCTAGTGCCTCTGCTGAAAAAATAAATAAAAAATTACGATTACACCTTATATCAGAGCAGCTCCAGTCACTCACATGACTCCTTGGCTCTCTCCTCTCCCCGGCTGACAGCTATAGTGGGTGGGGCGGAGCACTCCCACTGACGTCAGCAAGGGAGGAGAGAGAGCCAAGGAGCCACGTGAGCGCTGGGAGACGCTCTGATATAAGGTATAATCCGCAATTTTTTTTCAGCACAGACACTAGGACAGATAATGTTAGCTAACAGAGGGGATGGTATGTTTGTAATAGTTATTACAGCAGCAGGAAGGGAAGGGGCTGGGAGCATAGTGGCACAGACTAGCTGACAGGCAGGGAGGGGAGGGGGGAGGAGAGGAGGACAGGAGGGTTGCAGATGACGAAGGCACGTAAACTGACCAGTGTCAGGGGTCAGCAGCCATGATAAACCGTTGTCAGTTTACAGGGAGGAGGGCATAGCCAGGCAGGATCAGCCAGGTATTTCAGGTGTTACAGGAGACCAAATTACACAGCATAAGCACTGTGCTGTTATGCATGCTTTAAGGAAACAGGATCATTTTTTTATCTTCTGGGGTTACAAACACTTTAAAGTCAGGGGAATGGTTTGCTTCCAGAAATCAGAAATGCAGACATGGGCCACATTCAGAATATGGATAGTCAGTGAGTTCTTCTGAAAGTGAAAAAGCTGCGCTAACCAGTGAACTAAACCAAAAACAAAGTGAGTTCTTGTAGCAGTGCAGAGGTACTGGACTAATATGGAACAAGTATCCCAGGGGTTCTGTACCAAGATCTATGGATGTTAATTGGAAAACTTATATAAACATTTTTATGGTGTATATAAATGTGTTATATCATCAATGTCACATTATGGATAATAGTTTTTAACACTGCAAGCAATTCATACAGTCTTATAAATTTCTTCTCACCTTAGATGATTTCCTTCGGCTCCTTCTTGTCCACACCACAACCAATTTGTCTGGTTGCCTGCATAAAAGACAGGAAAAAAGTTAAACTTCAGTATCATGAAGATATGGAAGGACATGGAAGGACATGCATTAGGCTGGCTATATATTAATGGAATTTCAAGTAAACGTACATATGATTATTTGTATGAAAATTCTCAGTATATTCAATGACTTGACATATGTTGTTTGAAAGTACTTCAAAAGTTCTTACTGCTTGTAAAAAGGAGAAGATTGGGCTATATACTGACACATACATACTTGCCCTCCATGCAGCATCTGCAGCTATCCCCTGCCCACTCTAAGTCTATGAACGTTCTGCCCCTCCAGGGCTCAGTGGACTGTTCGGCTTGAGATGGGTAAGAGCAACTGGCTTCGACTCACAGATGAGGTGAACCAGAGCAAGCTGTCAATCAGGTGGATGGGTGGAACCCGACAATACGGTTGGGATCCTTCCAGAACCTGGCGTGACTCTGTGACGTCAGCTGGCTTTCATCTGACTCTGGGTTACAAGAGAGCAAAAGTAAGTGCAGTCCTGTGACCTAGAAGAGAAGTATGGCCACAAAAGCTTTGGCCATACTTCTCTTTTAACATTCAATTCTGGAATGAATGTAATTTGGAAGAAAAAAAGTCAATCTTGCTCCTCCAAATCTTTTGTCACTACAATCAAAAACCATCAATTTGACCCCACTAACAAAAAAAAAATCAAACGTATGTTGAACATTTTCTAATGGTTATTGGGGACAATCGTTTTCAACTGTAATGATGAGAAAATTAGAAGGATAGGGATTGAAATTTTTTTTCTTAAACAAATTACCGGTACATTTCAACTTTGAATTTGGTTTTCATTCAATGACTTGACATATGTTGTTTGAAATCATACATTTGATAATGAGCATGTTCTAGGCATGAAAGAACCCTGTTCGATATGTCTTAGATTCCACTGAAGTAGCGGGTCTAGAAAAATGTTACGTTTTTTTGAACAAAATTAGCTGGCTCAATGATGACTAGATCAAATGCTACGAAGAAGAATTTCCATACAACCGTTCAACTGGTATATGGTCAGCTCAAGAAGGGGAATGTATCAGAGGCAGGCTGTGATTGGTTAGGCATGTGGTATGTGCACTGTCCTCTGAATGGTCAGCCAAAGATGTAAGCTGACCACACAGATCAGCTTTTGTGCTGTGTGTGTGTGTGGTCAGTTTAGAACAAGGAAGAAAGGTGACTGGCAGAATCAACCAGGTACTTCAGATGGAATAAGTACATGAAAATGATAGAGACTATGATTTTTAAAATACACATATGTGAACACAAACACAAAAAAAGGGGTTTTTTTTTAGGTTAACATACACTTTAAAATGGAACTAAGCCCTCTTAAGCTTACATAGTTAAAAAACAAACTCTTGCGAGCTACCATGTGAAAATCCAAATGATAATTAGAGATGATTAAAGAACAGCTGCTGGCATTGACCACGTCTCACATGCTCATGCCAAATAAGAATTTATATCAATATAATGCTGCACTATCCAAATGTAATCAAATGATAATCGTACTAAATCCTAATATTACTGACTGCATTTAATTATTGGTGTTGAGATATTCCATTCCAATGTAAAATATATCTAGATTTTTTACATGGGAATGGAATATCTCAACACCAATATTTAACTGCAGTCAGTAATATTAGGATTTAGTACGATTATCATTTGATTACATTTGAATAGCGCAGCATTATATATTGGTATAAATAGTCACATAGTCAGGTTGAAAAAAGACACAAGCCCATCAAGTTCAATCCTGGTACACACTACACTATCATTTTTTTGTTGTTGTTGTTGAATCGAGCAGGCTGAAGGGGGGGGGGGAAAAAACAAAAAAAAAAAAACTGAGAAGCTTGCTGTATTAACTATCCAAATATTAGTAAAGTGATCTCCCCGCTAAGCTACTGTGTTCTGACAGGGGGACTGTCCAGACTGCCCCCCACCCTGCCCCCCAGCCACCAGAACACACCTGACAGCATTCTCAGCAATTTGCTACCAGCACTGATTGGATGCCGATCGGAAGCTGGTTTTCCAGCATGCTCGGTCAGCCAGCTTTAGTCAGACAGGCTGGTGTACACACAGGCCAAATGTAGTCTGCCTTTTGTTGAACCGGCCGATATTCGGCCCATGTGTACCAGGCTTTATCCTTTACAACCAAGGAAGCTCCCATGTTAGCTTCTGTTTGATCTGCACTTGCCACGGTGCTGCACGTAATTCGTTATGACACCGTCCATTTGATGACTTGACAGTTTGGTTGAGAGCATAAGCAACTGTGACAGTTAATCATAGCATCCTTTAAAACGTAAAGGTTTTGGAAAACAGTTAAATTAATGGGTTTAGCTCCACTTAGCACATTCTGAATTCTGGCTGCTTGCAGTGGGTTTCTGTACTATGCTCACTGCACTGAACCCGCAATGTGAATCCAGTACATCGCTCGGTGCCATTTAATCTTTGTCACAACTTTGTGACCTAATTGAAAGCAATTAGAGTTATGACAGTGCAACATGGAAATGGATCGATGCATCAGTCACAGCGGGATCATCATATAACACAGGAAATGATCAGAGTGTTTCTAACAAACGGATCATCATCATGTAACCCAACAGGATCAATGTACTGCTCACAGACACCACAGGGGAAAGATCAATGTATCCGTCACACAGATCATCGTATAGCAGGGAGAATACTATGAAACACAAAGGAAAAGCGGGTGAGCCGAGAGAAATATGAAGGCTGTAGGGCTGATCATCTGGAAAATGACAGTTGCCTGAACGTCCTGTGCATGCTTTGGCTTCAATAGTCGCTGGCTGACTATTAAAGAGGAAGTATGGGATCAGAGGCTGAAAACTGATGTACAATATAATGATAATAAATTAAAATAAATACAAACAGACTATAGACTTGGATAAAAATGGCCGTGGTCCTTTATTATTGGCATAATAAAAAATACCAATTAGCTTACTAAAAATCATACCAAAACAATAATAGTTCAGCCATCAAAGCTCGAACTATATTCAAACAATTAAAACCAAATAGTTCAGCCATTAAAGCTCAAACCATATATATATATATATATATATATATATATATATATATATATATATATATATATATATATATATATATATATATATATATATATATATACATATATACACACACACACACGTCTTTAACGTTAATACACCATACCCCCTTACAGCAGAAGGGACCAGCCACATAACAAGAACCACGACATAGGGAGGGAGGGGGGGATGCTTCTTGAAGTGCTGCCGTTGGTCTGATGACCGTTAATATTCTTCTTTCTTCTTATTGGTACTTCTAGTCACCTGACCTTTCTTAGAAGCTTCCAGAATTTTTTAATAAAGTTTATTGATAACAGTTAACTGATCAATAATTAACACTACAATAACTGCCTATTTGTTTCAGTCCCTGTTCCCATAGGCAGGGGTCGCTAATGAGCTTCTCCTGCCTTTCAAACTTCCTTGGTTTGTTTGTACCTATAGGTAAGCCTATAATAAGGCTTACCTATAGGTACTGAAAATATCTCCTAAACTTGCACTGTTTAGGAGATATTTATTGTATATGCCACCAATGATGTCATCAGCGCATGTGGCTGAAGAATTCATGAAAGTCTCCTTTTCCAAAAATGTGCGTTTAAACACCGCTGCACAAATACCGTGGGATATAAAAATATTGCAACAATCGCCATTTTATTCTCTAGATTCTCTGCTAAAAAAAATGTATAGAATGTTTGGGGGTTCTAAGTAATTTTCTAGCAAAAAATACAGATTTTAACTTGTAAACACAACATTTCAAAAATAGGCTTAGTCATGAAAGGGATAGTATGATTTATGTGAAGGGATTATGGCAATTAACACTTCTCTGTTTAGTATCACTATAAGGATCACCCTCCTCATCACTGAATATATACATTACATGGTCAGGAAAAGGTTGAAGGTAAAATTGTAGAATATGCTGCACCTTTCTGCCCCAAAATGCACAAACTTCTTTGCTCATAAATTTTGACTTCACCAACTCTAATGGCTCCTTTCCCTGCTCTCCTCAATTGGCACTCATTGAAATTCACATTAGTCACCAGCAGAAGCTTGTGTTATAAGGGAGAGAAAGCCTGTGCAGTAATCATTTGTTAATTGATTTTTACTTTGATTTTATTATAGCTGTTATAATAACCTCTAGAACAATAGTAAAAGGTGAATCACTGCTACTTACAGAGCAGGTAAATGTGTGTTATGGATCTTTGTGAACTGAACCTTTAAAGTGTTACTAAACCCACAACTGGGTTTTTTCACAAGTGTCTTATGGCATTTTGATATGTTCATTTTATGGTTTGTATTTGTCTTGGTGGATAACAGCTGATCCCAACCCTCGCCTACATGATCAGCCATTAACATGACAAGGTGGGTGAGACATATCATACAGCTTTATGTGCCTCTCTCTTAATGATCAAAACACCTCGTCAGCTTCCAAGGCCACTGAGCATCTTGAGTGGAGACTCCAGGGATCAAGGCACCTGTCTCCACAAGGAGCATGTACTCTGCTCATATAAGAAATACACCTCCCCATACAACATTGTGCTGCATTTAAATACATGGAAAAACAAAGAAGATACATTTGTCATACATTTCCACTCATTTTAAATTTGTCAGTGCAATTAAATTGTATGTGTCATGAAATTTAAACATGTATTTAGGGTAACTCCACTTCAAAAAAAAAGTTAACCACTTAAGGACCAGGCCTATTTTTTATACTTGCTGTTTACAAGTTAAAATCTTTTTTTTTTGCTAGAAAATTACTTAGAACTCCCAAACATATATATATATTTTTTCAGACACCCTGGAGAATAAAATGGCGGTCGTTGCAATACTTTATGCCACATATTTGCGCAGAGGTCTTACAAGCGCATTTTTTTTTGGAAAAAATACACTTTTTTAAATTAAAAAATAAGACAACAGTGAAGCTGGTGTGAAAGATAATGTTACGCCGAGTAAATTGATACCCAACATGTCATGCTTCAAAATTGCGCCCGCTCATGGAATGGCGACAAACTTTGATCCTTAAAAATCTCCATAGGCGACATTTAAGAATTTCTACAGGTTACCAGTTTTGAGTTACAGAGGAGGTCTTTTCCTAGAATTATTGCTCTCGCTCTAACGATCGCGGCAATACCTCACATGTGTGGGTTGAACACAGTTTTCATATGCAGGCACAACTTACATATGCGTTCACTTCTGCGCACAAGTTCGGCAGGACGGGGAGCTTTAAATGTATTTTTTTTCTTATTTATTTTACTTTTTATTTTTTATTTTTAAACACTGTCTTTTTAAAAGAAACATTTTGGGTAACTTATTTCTATTACAAGGAATGTAATCCCTTAATAATAATAGTAATAGAAAAAAAGCATGACAGGACCTCTTTAATGTGAGATCTGGGGTCAAAAAGACCTCAGATCTCACATTTACACTTAAATGTAATAAAAAAAATAAAAATATAATAATTTACCCTTTAAGACCATTGGGGGGGAAGTGATCTTTGATGTCGCTTCCGTCATCCAATGTTATGGAGCCAAGTGGAGGCCATCATTGCCTTACTCAGCTTCATGCTACTGAGGGATAGGACAGGCGGGTCCAGTAAGCAGTGGAGACGACCGGAGCGTGGCGGGGGATTTACAGCGAATCCGCCGCAGAGACCCCTTTTATCTGAAAACAGACCACCAGTTGAAGAAAATACTATCTGCTGCCATAACCCCGGTGTGCTACGTCAAAGTACTGACGTACAATGACGGCGGTTTGTGGGAAGTAGTTAAAAAAATATAGCCTATACACCAATCAGCCATAACATTAAGAGTAGATCCCCCTTTTGCCTCCAAAACAGTCCTGACACATTGGACGCCACTAGACCTCTGAAGGTATGCAATGTTACCTGGCACCAAGTCATCAGTAGCAGAACCTCTACATCCTGTAAATTGAGAGATGGGGCCTCCATTGATTGCACTTTTTCCAGCACATCCCACAGATAATCAATATATTGAGATCTGGAGAATTTGGAGGCCAAGTCAACACCCCACACTTATTGCTGTGTTCCTCAAACCATTTTTTAACTATTTTTGCAGTGTGGCAGGGTGCATTATCCTACCGAAAGAGGCCACTGCCATCAGGAAATACAGTTTCCATGAAGGGGTTTATTTGGTCAGCAACAATATTTAGGTATGTGGTGAGTGTCAAGTAACATCCACATAAATGGCAAGAGCCAAGGTTTACCAGCAGAACATTGCCCAAAACATCACATTGCCTCTGTCAGCTTGCCTCCTTCCCATACCATATCCCGGCAACATCTTTTCCCCAGGTAAGTGACACATATCCACCCGGTCATCCACATGATGTAAAAGAAAAACGTGAGTCATGAGACCAGGCCACCTTCTTCCATTGCTCTGTGGTCCAGTATGGATGCTCATGTGCCATTGTAGGGCCTTTTGGCTGTGGAAAGGGGTCAGCATGGGCACCCTGACCGGTAACTACGCAGCCCCATACACAACAAACTGTAATGCCCAATTTTTTTGCTTTTAACACAAACTTCATGGACAACATCTTTACTTGCAGCCTTATATATCCTACCCACTTTCAGATGTCATTGTAACAAGATGTTATTCACTTTACTGGTCAGTGATCATAATATGGCTGATCAGCTACACAAGCCATATATAGTAGTTGAATGTTAGTAAAAAAAATTACATTGCCTTATTAATCTGCAGCACTGTAATTTTCTGTAAAATTCAATGCAATATGGCAATCTCAAGGCCTTTTGTATAAAGCTGCTGTAAAAAACTTCTCCAGGAATGTCATTTCCTGCTTGTGTGACTGGCTCACTGATTTTCCCAGAAATTTGAACCAATATATGAGTCAAATTTTAGGCATCCTCTGCAGCAAAAGTTTCTTTTTCGGTTAGGTATTCCCAAAAGGGATAACTTTTAAAGGGATGCCGACCCTGCAGCTTTCCTCTATAGAACACTGCAAGTGTATTAGCCGATTAGTAATGGAAAAGTCAACCCCCATTCAGATTCACTTTGACGTAACCAAACAGCTTTTTCTTCAGAGCAGAAACAAGTAGGAATATGCAACAAAGTTTGTTAAAATCTTTACATTGATTATCCAAAAGAGGATTTTTTTTTCTCAAAAAAAACAAAAAAAACAGTTACTCTTTAAACGTATGGCAAGTGTGACAGTATGCGAGGCCTAAAAAAAAAAATGATGAAAAATAGCACAAAGGAATAATTTGCTGTGCCATTTGTTACATAATAAATATATACATTGGGCAACAGCTATGCTTTTTTACCAACATTAAATTCAATTTATCACTGTACAGCACCATAAGATATCCCTATTGGTCCTAAAAATGTGTGATATATATATATATATATATATATATATATATATCAATTTAACATAGTGTTTGTGTAAACAGCACTTCTACGAGAGGATCCAAGCCGAGTCTGCATCAGGCCATGCGTGCAGCACAGCATAGGTAGAGGTCCAACCTGCTACATACAGAGCTCATAGAAGATGCCAAGAGCAGTCCAGAGCACCTAAATAGGCGTGTTCTAGACAAATGCATGTGTTCCTTTTCATGTGTGTTTCTCTTGCATGAGCAAAACAGTTAAGCACTCATAGGGGCCACATCTCTTACACTGACCATACACTTGTAAAAATGCATTTGAAATTTTTCATTTTAAGAACATTCGTTCCACTTTCTAATCATTAGTGGGGTCAAATTGACGCTCACTTTCAATCACAGTGTAAAGACAATTCAAAGGAGCATGATGCAAAAATTTTCAAACAAATGAATTTCTAACAATAAATGTGGTTTTCATTCAAGAAAACCCATTCTTTCCCAAATCAAATGTTAAAAGTAAAGCCGTATACCCGTCAGACAAACTGATAAAAAGGTAGGTCCAAGCCTGGGAACCTTGGATTTCCTATGAGTTTCCTTCACTCCAACCGGCTTGTTTGCGCCTCCTCTGATCTGAATTTGTGTTCTTTTTCCTTCTTTTTTCTCCTTCCTTCTCTAGACTCTGCCCTTTCTTACTCCCTCCTAGCTTCTTTCTGGTTCTTCTTTCTTCTTGTTCTTACAGACTCCATCCTTTGGGGTTGGTCTCAGAAATGGGACCACCCCTGGGAGGACTGTGAGTAGGTTGTGGTGTATGGCCTTTTTCCCTTCCCTTTCACCTTAATTATCCTTCAATATCATCCCAATCGCAAGAAGGTAGGAAACTATGATTGTTATGTTTGTATTCCTCTTGGATTCTTCTGTAAAACCTGATCATTCTTTAGCCCCTGCGAGGGCGACCTATATGCTTGCTTTTGATTTCTTACATTGTGGCTTAAAACCAATAAATACAGTTGTGCTCATACGTTTACATACCCTGGCAGAATTTATGAATTCTTGGCCATTTTTAAGAGAATATGAATGATAACACAAAAACTTTTTTCACTCATGGTTAGCGTTTGGCTGAAGCCATTTAATATCAATCAACTGTGTTTACTCTTTTTAAAATCATAATGACAACAGAAACTACCCAAATGACCCTGATCAAAAGTTTACATACCCCAGTTCTTAATACCGTGTATTGCCCGCTTTAACATCAATGACAGCTTGAAGTCTTTTGTGGTATTTATGGATGAGGCTCTTTATCTTCTCAGAGGGTAAAGCTGCCCATTCCTCTTGGCAAAAAAACTCCAGTTCCTGTAAATTCTTGGGCTGTCTTGCATGAACTTCACTTTTGAGATCTCCCCAGAGTGGCGCAATGATATTGTGGTCAGGAGACTGAGATGGCCACTCGAGAACCTTCACTTTATTCTGCTGTAGCCAATGACAGGTCGACATGGCCTTGTGTTCACTGCATTCATCTTGCCATCAATTTTGACCAAATTTCCTGTGCCTTTGTAGCTCACACATCCCAAAAACATTAGCGATCCACCTTCACAGTAGGAATGGTGTACCTTTCATCATAGGCCTTGTTGACTCCTCTCCAAATGTAGCATTTATAGTTGTGGCCAAAAAGCTAAATTTTGGTCTCATCACTTCAAATAACTTTGTGCCAGAAGGTTTGAGGCTGGTCTTTGTGCTGTTTGGCATATTGTAAGTGGGATACTTTGTGGCATTTGCATAGTAATGGCTTTCTTCTGGCAACTCGACCGTGCATCCCATCTTTCTTCAAGTGCCTCCTTATTGTGCATCTTGAAACAGACACACCACATGTTTTCAGAGAGTCCTGTATATTACCTGAAGTTATTTGAGGGTTTTTCTTTGCATCCCAAACAATTTTCCTGGCAGTTGTGGCTGAAATTTTAGTTGGTCTACCTGACCGTTGTTTGGTTTCAACAGAACCCCTCATTTTCCACTTCTTGATTAGAGTTTGGCATTCTCAATTCCTTGGATATCTTTTTATATCTCTTTGCTGTTTTATACAGTTCAACTACCTTTTCTCGCAGATCCTTTGACAATTTTTTTTGCTTTCCCCATGACTCAGAATCCAGAAATGTCAGTGCAGCACTGAATAAAAGATGCAAGGGTGTGTCAGGAGTCCAGAAACTCATTGACCTTTTATACACACACACTAATTACAAGCAAACAGATCACAGGTGAGGATGGTTACCTTTAATAGCCATTCAAACCAGTTTGTGTCAACTTGTGTGCATGTTATCAAGCCAAAATCACCAGGGTATGTAAACTTTTGATCAGGGTCATTTGGGTAGTTTCTGTTGTGATGATGTAAACACAGTTGATTGATAATAAATGGCTTCAGCCAAACACTAACCATGAGTGAAAAATGTTTTTGTGTCATTATTCATATTCTCTGAAAAATGGCCAAGAAATCATACGTTCTGCCAGGGTATGTAAACTTATGAGCACAACTGTACATTGAAACAGAAAAGGTCCATACAAATCTCCAGTTATCTCTATTAATCTTGGTGGCCACAATAGTTTAGCAAAAAAAAAAAAAAAGACTATTTCCTGCATACCATAAAGCTATGAGTATGCCATTCAAGGTCTTAACACATAGAGGAATATTACCATTGCAGTTTTGCACGGCAGTGATATTTATCACTTTTTCTAGGTATCCTTTGCATCTACATACTACGACCATCACTCAGTATGTTGTATACATACACACACACACACACACACACACACAGTAGGGCCAGGAGTAGTTGAAGATGCCCTGGATGATGGAATGTAGCATTACTGGGAACAGGCATGATGAGCCTCCCAAATAGACAGCTGCAGAATCTGGACGGCTCATTAATATAGAGGGAAGGAGCATATTAGAAAAACAGTTAAGTCTTGTAAGGTCAGCCAAATTCAAACATTTGAAAAAAATTAAAAACGTAGTCTTTTAAGGACAAATACAAGGAAGTCAAAATAAAATCCAAAGTTTGAAATTACCGGTAATCGTCTGCAGTTCTTGGATATGCAAAATGCATGTTAGAAGCATTGCGGGTAGGCCACAACCCTTGGTCATCCTGTTTTATACAAAGAGATGGTGCAGACATAGGAAGTCCTTTATAAAATCAGAACAAGCCGACTACCAGACTATTCCTGTGCTTCACATGTTATTTATTAATTGTGTACCATTACATATATTTTACTATTTTAAAAGGAACTTTTTCGGAAATCATTTCATATATCCTAACAAACCTACAAATTGCTTAGTTTTCAGCAGGTGCAAGATTTGGAAAGGTTTTAAAACATTCTGCAAAGAATCAATTCATCTTAAATTGATTTTGATATACAGTATCTCACAAAAGTGAGTACACCCCTTACATTTTTGTAAACATTTTTTATTATAGCTTTTCATGTGACAACACTGAAGAATGGCTATGTACAGTATAAACTATCCAACCTTGTTGTGTTGACTTTTCTAATGCTGATATTTTTTAATGTATTTTCTTTTTTTATGTATTAATTACCTATGTGGTCGTGCCTAAAAAGTCCAAGCCCTCTATTCCAATTTTTCTGTTCTATGCCCAAGAGGGTTTAGGCAGTGCAGGAAAATAATGGTGGCCACACAAAATATTGACACTTTGGGCCCAATTCGGACCTTTTCACTTAGGGGTGTACTCACTTTTGTTGCCAGCGGTTTAGACATTAATGGCTGTGTGTTGAGTTATTTTGAGGGGACAGCAAATTTACACTGTTATACAAGATGTACACTCACTACTTTACATTGTAACAAAGTGTCATTTCTTCAGTGTTGTCACATGAAAAGATAGAATAAAATATTTACAAAAAATGTGAGGGGTGTACTCAATTTTGTGAGATACTGTAGATGGAGCCCAACAAGCCAAACAACCTCATGGCTTCTTAGATGTCCTGGATACTCCAACAGAGAGATTTTCCTGCCATAATTCCCAACACCTGTGTTGAGTCTTCGGTTTTTCCACTGATTACTGTGCGTTTTGGTGCAGTCTGCTATATTCTTTAGAATGTAAAATAAAAATTCACAAAAGGAAGACAAGAAACTCTCATAATGACCACAGCAGGTACAGAGACAGATATCCCAACAATAGATCACCCAATATTTTCAGGTGCTTCATTTGTCCATCATCGACCAAAACTGAAGGGCTGATCCTTTAGTCACCTTCCACTCAAGACTAAAGCAATGACCCTGAAACAAAGGTTAAGAATTTTATACCTTGTACACAAGCTCACGTGAACATTTAATTTGGGGCTCATACAAAGGACCTGTAAGGGTCAAATGTTTTATTTTTACAAATACTTCTAAAATATCTACTTTGAACCAATGAAAATAAATGTAGACTGTGCTGTTGGTGCACTTTGCCACTCAATTCTGCTGGGTTTCTTTATTTCAAATGGACCTTCCTGGGAAATAATTTACTGTAGTGGGAAAAAAAAATATGGCAACTTTATGGCTGGACACATATCAGTAAACCATTCATAAAGTACCTTAAGGGGCAACCAATAGGTAAACTCATGCCTAGTACACACGATGAGAAAATTGGGCGAAATACACCACTTTCGGAATGATCGTCCAATGATTCGATTATTAGTACACAGCTTTTGAGAGCCGATCATAACAGTTGATGCGAAAATATCCGAAGGGACAAGCACGAAAAGGTTTCTCGTACGATAACGGAACAAACAATTTTCTTGTAATTAGTATAGTATTTGTACGAAACAAATCATGTGACCAAGACCACACATGCTCAGAAACTAAAGAAAGCATTACAATACATCACTTCCAAAGTTGTATTCTGTGATATGAGGATTTTTGTAACTTTAGTAACCTATTGGTTTCCAATATGAGACTAGCATGAAAAAAAAAGATAATTTGTCAGATATTCTTATGTGTACTAGGCTTTACTCCATTAGCTCACCCAGGATGTCTGAAAGAAAGAGAGAGAAAGAAAAAGAAAGAAAGAAAAAAAAAAAAGAAAGAAAAAAAAAAGAAAGAAAAATAAATCACACACACCAGAAATGTGTCCCAAAATAAAACAAAAAATTAATAAAAAGCAGCAGAAGATACCTGTCTGATACAATCTAAATTATAACTTCACATGGATTTTATGGATTAAGTTTAGCCGGGTTTCAGAATTCAGGTTTCCATGGAGTATATGAATCATAAAGGAAATATTTTCTTCAACCTGTGCTTAGTTATGTAAAAAGAGAGGAAATAAAAAAAAAAACACTGTGCTTTGGATGAATTAAAACAGGTATTTCCTCTTGTCATTTAAAGTATGACCCGCTACCTAGAGGCTCAAACAGTTGCCAACATCTGGAAAACATTAACAGCAGAACATTGCTGAAAAACCTATTGGAACCCTGATACTTTCCCACAACTCTACGGTTTTTCTTTACTACAACAAAATAAAATAAAATGAGAAAATCTTTTGATGTTGTATGACCCGTCTGACCTCAAAATAAACCTGTTGTAAACCTAAACAATAAAAAACTGATCATATGATGGTAACAAGGTTATCTCTGGTAGGAGCTACAGTTGAATCTATAAAATAAAGTCTCAACTTTTCCTGCTGCTAGCATTAGTAAATAGATAGGAAAGTATATCATATTTATTTGGTTTTAATTTTTTTTTTCTAATTTCTTCAGGTACTTCCTGGTTTCTGGCCTAGGCAAATGATGTCATACATTCCAGGAGTATTCAGGAGGGGAGTGGGGGGGGGTTATCAGCTAAGCACACTCTCCTGCATGGGTACCTGAGCCAAGGACAGATGGATGCCAGGAAGTAAACAGAAGCGGCCCATCCATTAGGGGCACCCAGGCGCTACCCCTATATGCAATGGATAGATTCATGCATAGCATAGCTGTACATAATTGAAGAAAAAAAAATGTTTGGTGAACAAAACTAAAATTGCATGGTCCCTATGCCTAGCTCAGGATACACAAGGTTTGAGTAATTGTTCCCACACATGGCCCCAATGGCTCTTCAGTGTAGTACAGAGTAGATCAGAACTAAGAAGAACCAAAATAAAGTCTTTGCTCCCATCAACCTGCTATCTGCTTTCCTTCCCATGATACCATTATTAATATGGAAAGGATTGTGGATTGTTTTGTTGACATGCAAAGTCTCCCCATTCCATGGAAATCTTGCAGGTTTCAGGAGGAAGTCACATTTAGATAACATTCAACATATTCTTTATGTACGTTTTCACAATGATGCCTAAATATTCATTATATAGAAAGATTGCCCTTGGGATACTTTTTTATTTTTAATTAATCCTTTTCTTTTCTTTTTTTTTTTTTGATGAGAAAAAAAAAAAAAAAAAGAAAACAATCATATAGAATGCATTGAATGATTTCTGAATATAAAACCTCAGCTGGAATAGCAGGGATCTGAATTGGAGGTAAGTAGTAGGTGTTTTTGAGAACACAAAAGAAGGGTGTTGGAGCAAAGAATTGGGTTTCTGTAGATTAGACATGTTTAGATAAAATTTGAATATAAATTTTAGACAACATAACCACTGCTTATATTCTATAAATACAAAAATAATATTAAACTTGTGTTTGGCGGTTCCAACAACCCAAAAATGTACACCAATAATCACAATACAGTTGACGTGTGCTCACATGTAGATGTTGCATCTGATAGGAGATATACAAAGTCACTAATAACTTTAAACATTCCAATGTTAAAGTGGTTGTATACCTTTAATTTTAACTTTTACCTACAGGTAAGCCTATAATAAGGCTTACCTGTAGGTAAAAAAAATATATCTCCTAAACTTGTAAGGCTTAGGAGATATTCCCCTCGTAGTGAGCCGCTGACTGCAGCGGCGCATGCGCACAGGGGATTCTCAGCTGACAGCCGGCAAACTCCAGAGCTTGCCGGGCAGAAGTCTCCCGCGCGCATGCGCGGGAGTGACGACATCGCGGCTCCGGCCACTCACAGCGCCGGAGCCGTGATACCCGGAAGACACGCCGAGGGGAGATGTCAGCTCCCTCGGCGTGGACCAGGTGAGATGCCGGCACCTCGTTCTAAGGTAATTATCTCATAATGAGCTAGTATGCGGTGCATACTAGCTCATTATGCCTTTTCCCTTGCAGGTGTAGAAAAAAAAAAAAAAAGACAGCGGGTATACAACCGCTTTAAATCAAAAGTGCAAATCTGCTGTATTTATGAACCTAAACAGTTTTCACAAAAAAGCAACAAAAATTCTGAAAAAAAAAGGTTAAAGGGTAACTCTACTTTTGTGGGAACAAAATAGCAAATAAAAGAAATAACAATATAGCGTATACAATTGCCTTTTTCATCTGCAGCTCTGTAATTTTCTGTAAAATGCAATGCAATATGGCTACCTGGAGGTGTCCTCTACACAGAATGTGTACAGAATGCCCCAAATACGCCATTTCCTGCTTGTGTGATTGGCTGATTTTCCCATAAATCTGCACCAAGAGACAAGTCAGATTTCAGGCATCCCCTGCAACAAAAATGTCATTTTTGTTCGGATACTCCCAATAGGAAATCACGTCCAAAGCGACGCAGACCCTGCAATTTTCCTCAGTGCCCTGCAAGTGCAGCAGCTGGTTGAGAACTATAAAACCACTCCCAGCACAGACTCGCTCGGAACATGAGCACAGAGAAACACACATGGATTTTTTCAGAATAACAAAAGGGAGAAATCTGCAACAAAGTTTGTTAAAATCCTTGCAATGTACATCGGATTACAAACAGAGGAATGTTTTTTCCCTCAACAAAAGTAAAGTCACTCTTTAAAGGTTGGCAGCCATTAGCAGCCAGCAGAACCCATAGTGGCAAAGGTTTCTCATGCACCTCTGCAGAAATGATGGTCTTCTCTCACTTTGCAAACAAAATAGTATGAGAGAGTTAGGGTCCTTCCACACGGGAGATCTGCCTGCATGAGAAACCTTATGGGCTGTCCTCAGTCAGAATATAACCCCCTCCCTGCTCTAGGTATTCAGTTTGGTAGCAAGCAGTAATAGAAGTATCAAAAACTCCATAGAGGGGTGGGTGCTGTGTCCGTCGAACTCAGAGAAATGGATTTTACGGCGAATACAAAAATTCAATTTTCTCTTTCGTTCATCGACTGACACAGCGCCTCCTTAATTTTGAGCATAGTGACGTCCAAAAGCAGCGCCAGAGAAAAATGAGGGGTAGGCAAAATAATCAAAATTGATGTCCTTTTTTCCCCACAAATAGAGCTTTCTTTTGGTGGTATTTGATCACCTCTGCGTTTTTTATTTTTTGCGCTATAAACAAAAGAGCGACAATTTTGAATAAAAACAATATTTTTTACTTTTTGCTATAATAAATATCCCCATTTTTTTTTTTTTTTTAGTTTAGGCCGATATGTATTCTTCTACATATTTTTGGTAAAAAAAAAAAAAAAATCGCAATAAGCATATATTGATTGGTTTGCGCAAAAGTTATAGTTTCTACAAAATACGGGATAGATTTATGGTATTTTTTAAAATTCTTTATTTATTTACATTTTTTTACTAGTAATAGCAGCGATCTGCGATTTTTTTCTTGACTGCGACATTATGGTGGACACAAGGGACACTTTTGACACATTTTTGGGACCATTCACATTTATACAGCGATCAATGCTATAAAATTGCATTGATTACTGTATAAATGTGAGAGGCAGGGAAGGAGTTAACCACTAGGGGGAGACGAGGGGTTAAATGTGTTTCCTAGGGGAGCGATTCTAACTGTAGGGGGCGGGGACTCACAAGGGGAGGAGACCGATCGGTGTTCCTCTGTACTGGGAACACAGATCGGTCTCCTCTCACCTGACAGGTGAGATCCAGGACGTGGATCTGTGTGTTTACACACACAGATCCACGGTCCTGCTCGGTTAACGGGCAATCGCGGTTGCCTGGCGGACATCGCGGCACAAGCACCGGGTCCCGAGCAACGCAGCGGGCGCGCGCCCCCTAGACAGCCGGGAAGCCCAGGACGTCATATGACGGCCGCCCAGGATGGGAGATCCCATCTGCGGCCGTCATTTGACTATGGGCGGGTATTGAAGCGGTTAAAGGACGGGGATTCCTCCACTGGGATCATTGTTGCGTTATTTAACCTGGAAACAGGAGGGTCCACCACTGGTGGGGTACTTCACTTTTTTAAAAGCGATTCTTCAAAGGGGTAGCGTACTGAGAAACGCTTGGGGACCACAAAGAGTGACTTTAGTTGTTCCAATTCCTTATAGGTAAACCTATCAAAATAAGGCAGATAAGGAAACACCTTTGGTGTGCGAGGTGACTTATGTGTACCAAAGGACACCGCCACATCCGTGGCCCTGTCAGCTGCATCCTCCATCTTTAGAGTCTCCCGCACCGCAGTAACAAGTGCGTTCACCAGCGCTTTTTCACTCGCTGCCGAGACAGTGGAGGACTCATCCCCACTATCGGATGGGTCAGGGGAAGAGGTATTAAACCCCCCTGGATGGTCTTAGGCGGCATCAGGCTCAGAATCAGATGAGACAGACTGAGGAGGGGAAGGTGGGGGACGCTTTTTCCTGGGTCTTTGCCCACACGCTACTTCCACCCAGGATACCTCTCAGCACTGGAACCCCCAAACTGCACACACAGCAGGGCATGCACCTAGGGGTCTTCGCTGCACTCTTTGCACTGGAACCCCCCCATACCGCCAGGGCAGGACACACACCACCCAGAAGGGAAATAGCGGGGGAGACCCCAAGGGGTCCCTGCTGCCTGCCCTGGGACTCCCACCAATCCGTGGGGGGAGGGGGAAGCCCAGCTTAACCAACTTTAGGATGGGAGGAGGGATCCTGCAGGCAGATCCGACCATCCCTGGAGGGTACTCACGTCCACCCCAAACCGCACAAAGGAGGAGAAGGGGGACTGTACTTGCTGATCCATGGTGCGGGTGACCCTCCAGACAGAACTCCTCGCCACCAAAGTGGGGGGCTGTCAGCCAAGGGACCGCTGCAACTCGGACCAGAGCCCATTCGTATGCGACCCTGCAAGATGTTTAACTCGGGGGCCAGCCTCCGTTCGTTGAGGCTATGTCGCGGCCGACCTAGCGCGTAGCTGCGGTCTGCACACGCTTCCTGGCTGGACTGGGGAGACCACTGGATCTAGATTATCCAGCTCGTCACCCAGCCCGGCAGTTGATTGTAGATCTCCCAGGAAAAAATGCACGGAAGAAAGACAAAAAGTAAAATTTGCTAGGGCCACAAGATCCCAGCAAGGAGCTAGGTCCTTACTCCTGACTAGACAGAAATAAACTGAATACCTAGAGCAGAGAGGGGGTTTTATATACTGAGGACAGCCCATGGGCATAGCCAGGTGTTTGTTGTTCTGCCTAGTCCAACTCCTGCGGAGGCGATATAGCCCAATGGTCAAGATTAAGGAGGCGCTGTGTCAGTTGATGAATGAAACAGAAATAGGGTCTCCATCCGCCTGGATTTCATGAACAGGATAGGATTGGATAGCAGCGGGTGTCAGCAGACATCCGCCGCTCCATAGGGCTGAATGGAGCATCCGATCAGGTCCGCCTAAAAAATTGACAAGCCGGACCTGATCGAAAAACCCGTGCGAAAGGGCCTTATACAAAATATTTGGCTATGAGGTCAGTAAACTGCTCTATTCAGCAGCTATGCTGTAAATCAGCTTGTGGCCGGGGAAATACATGCATTGCAGATTTTATATTAACTCTGGTCTAACTGAAAAGCACAATGCCTGCTGATCTCATGAAGTCCAGTGTAGTGACACCTGAATAAGGCCTCACTGATGAGTGAATGAAGGTAAATAGGTTTGCTTGCATTCAGGGGTGGTCAGAAATGCTGTCTCTGAACGCAAACTGTCTACATCCAGGCCTGGTCAGAGTCCAGTCAGATAAGTGGTTGCATGTGAACATTGGCAGCGACAGCCATTTATTTGTTCTAACGCACTAGCCAGCATGAAACCAACAGCAGCCGCCCATGTGAACATACCCCAATGCCTGGTACACACAGACCATTTTGTTTCGTGCAAGCCAGTGGACTGAAAAAAACAACAAAAAAACTGAGGGGCTTGCTGTACTAATTATGCGATATTAGTACACCAATGCCCCGCTGAGTTATTGTGTTCTGACAGGGGGAATGTCAGAAGCTGAACTCCAGGAATGATCTCTTTTGTTTATCCTTACACTGGTCCAGCTTGATTAAACCCAACTCTTTATATATCACCCCAGGAAAACCGCTGGGGGTGCAGAAATTCACTATGGTAGATTGGGCTTCAGTCAGCGCTGCTCTGTGCCAGGCACTGCTCAGAACCTCCACCGCAAAATCCAGACGGATGGATGTTCTATTTTCCATCCATCTGGTGGATCGGATCGGATGAAACCGGACAGGCGGTCCGTAATCCCCATAGATCCCCCCCATAGAGGAGAGCGGAGATCTGTCGGGTCCGTCCCTGCACAGGGTGCAGAGACGGACTTGTCATCCACCGAAATAAAGCAACGGAGACATGGATGGGGGAGCTTGCTTTAAATATTAAGAATTATTCAAATAGGATTTTTGGTTTGTGGTGCTCAAATGCAATTTAGTTCCCCTTTAACAACTGATGCATATTTATAAAAAATAAATAAATAATAATAACTAGAGTTTATTGTCACTTTAACTCTGGACACCTCAGCAATAGATACAGCTCATCAGCAATTACCTATCTCCTATTGGCTGACCACACAAGAACCTGATTTTGTTTGCTGTGACTGAGCCAAAGGGAAATAAGATAAGGGTGAAGGGTGCAGCAAGTGGATGGGACCTGCAATATATCTCAGAGGTGCAATTCCTGCCACATAAGGGATACCAGACCAGCTTTAATAGGCAACTCCACTTTTGTTGGACAAATAATTAGCAAGCAAAAAAAATAAATATATAGCATTGCGACATGCATTGCAATATGGCAACATGGAGGCATTCTGTACGCTGATGGTGTCATTTTCTGCTTGTGCGATTGGCTCACTAAATTTCCCCAGAAGTCTGCACTAAGATACAAGTCAGATTTCAGGCATTCTCTGCAACAAAAATGTCATTTTTGGTCAGATACTCCCAAAAGGAAATCACATCTACAGGGATGCAGATCCTGCATTTAGGGCCCTGCAAGTGCAGCAGCTGATAGATAATTACAAACACACTCCCATACAGATTCACTGTGAACATGGACACAGATAAACAGCAATTTACTCAGAATAATAAAAGGAAGGAATCTGCAACAAAGTTTGATAAAACCCCTGCAATGTACACAGATCACCCAGGGGGGAATTTTTTTTCTCAACAAAAGTGGAGTTACTCTTTAAACTTCTGGAATCATTTTCAGTGCTACCCCTTCGTTAAGATCACTGCCGATCTCCATTTATGTCCATGTAAGGAAAGTATGTTTTGGCCGAGATGTACTACATTCTTGTTTTTCTTGAACGTGTCCACTCCCAGCACAGAAGAAGTTCACAATGGCAGGCATGGGCCCGGCCCTGTGGGGTGGTGATGTCCCTGTGGACACGGCTTTTCTACTCTTCTTGTTGCCTTTGGATTTAGTTTACATAGTTAGCAATTCCAATAGAGCTAGGAGAAAACAGCAGTACTAGATGCTGTAATGGTAATCTTACATTGATCTTATCCACAAAGCTGGAGAACTGTGCGAGACATCACACCGACTCCTCAAAGGCACACTCATTTTGGGGAAATAGCATTAGGCCAGCCATGCATGGAGCAAAGAAATTTGTTCAATTTCCCCCATCAACACAGACTGGCTCATCCCTCTGGCTGAGCCAGTGATTATTGCTAGCAGCTATACCAGCCGCTAGTGATAATTGCTTGTAAAATCAGGCAGGCTGGTTGTACCAAAGTTGAACGATCAACTTGAGTACATTCAGTCTGCCTTTACATGGTTCAAATCTAGGCTGGCTCCTACTGAACCAGCCGAGATTTGAACCATCTATGGCCGGCATTACTCGCAGTGAAGCCATATGCACAGTTTTACCAACTCATAACTAAAGTCATTTACTTGTATTGATGACTACGCAGCGTGTGCGGTTCTCCAGGGCCAAATAGTGCCAGGAATTTGACTCCTCAGCCCAAAGGATCTGCTAAGCGTCAGTGTGCACAAGGTCTTTAAAGGAGCCTTTTTCAACGAGGGTTCCTCCAGAGGTTGCAAAGGGTTTCTTTAGCAATGAGCAATTTCTGCCTCTCAGATACGCAAGCACTGAGCCCAATGATCAGTTTAGTTATCTGTACAGGGAGCATCCTTTCCACTGACCACCAATGTAAGGAGCTTTTTTTTTTCCAGAATGAAAAGGGACCCTTCTCCCAATTACCATCAATGTAAAGATATCCTTATACAAATAATTATCAATTTGGGAAGCAGGTCTCCACTAACCCCCCATGTAAGGAGGTTATCAGTAACCACCAATATAAGAGGGCACTGACTTACTGTTTACACTGATGTGCAATATATACATTCATTTTCAGAGGTTCCCTGAAACCTAAAAAAGTTATTTTTAAGGGTCCTGCATGTTCGAAACAAAGTTGCTCCGATATATCAGCTGCCGAAACTCATCAGCCGAAAATAGGGTTAAAAAAGGTGTCGGCAATGGCATGCTGCGTCCTATTGACTTCAATGCAAAATCACGTCCCGTTGACGTCAATGCAAAATCACGTCCCATTGACTTCAATGCAAAATTACGTACCGTTGACTTCAATGCAAAATCATGTCCCCTTGACTTCAATGCAAAATCACGTCCTATTGACTTCAATGCAGAAAACACCATCCACATTAATTAAATTGAAATAAAAATAAAAATAAAAATAAAAACTGTCCATTTCGGTTTTCGGCCAAGTGCATCCTGAATTTTTGGTTTCAGTCAAGAACTTTTATTTTGGCGCACCCCTAGTTAGAAAAGTTGAGAAGGACTGGTCTAAATGACAATATTAGGTTAGAAGTGAATCCTTTTATTTTTTTCTTTAACAGGGTGTGGCTCAAAACTTCCCGATTCCTTGCCTAGGCAAGGTTGACGTAGGAATCGGTCACCAGCTCCCTCCTGGGATATCCATGTCACACATCCCTGGAGCCAGGGTTTTAGAGAGGCATGAAGAACGTGCAATTTCTTGGCAGAGACCTGCGGCATGCCTGGACGTTTACGGGATCCAGGGTTGCCAACCGTCAGAAAATTTACTGACTGTTTATAAAAATCAGTGACTTTTACAACTGCCCGTAAATATCAGCAGCTGATAATTTGTCATGCTGTGTTGACTTCTGTAAGTGTAAACCAGGCAAATGACTTGTTATGTGTATTGTCAGAGTTTCCATATTGTGTTTATCCGGTTTACAAAATACAGATTATCTTAGCTTTTAATAGGAGTTCTGTCATTTTTCAGGTTGTTAGTAAAAAATGCTGTAGGGGGTTGGCAGCCCTGTTGGGATCTCACAACGCACATGCACTTTTGACAATCAGGACGCAACAGCCCTCTCTCCAAACAAGACTTTATTCATGGTCGGTGCAGAAGCAGAACAACACAAAAGGAGAACTACAAACTGCAAAAAAAAGACAAATGATGGATATCAATTTGTAAGTATGGGGTTTTTTTTAATCACACAGGGACAATTATTATAGAGATGGAATTTAGTTTTACCTAGGAAGGATGAGGATCCTCTAATGAGAATTGATGTGACAGCACAATATTTTTTAAAACATATGCAGTAAATAAGGACTGTGCTCCAGATGATAAAGTCACAAGACCGGTCTGGTCAAGGGGCACATTGATGTGCAAGAAAAACGAAGACATGTCTGTCTCTTTGTTTATTGTTGGGTATACAGACAATCATTGTAACACAGGCTGAGTTTAGTACATCTGTGGATAATCATGAACACGGGGCATGTGTGGGGAAACTCAAATAGACTAACATCTTCACTTCGAAGGAAAGCTTTTCCGAGACTAACATTTTCAGAAGGAGAGGTCGCCAGAGGCAGCCTCCATGTTTGTCACCCATCATGCTGATCCAATAGTTTTAATGACTGACGTAGAACGTGTAAGCAGATTAGGACTTATGACTTCACTCCGACTCTGATCTGCATTTTTGCTCAGGGTCAAGAAAATATTAATGTCACAGGCAGCCAGCAACTTTAATCAGCCCATTGGTAACGTCATTATAGGTTTGTTGTGATGCTCCTCCTGTCTGCACACAGAAGAATGCATAAGGAAGAAATCTGCAGGTTTTTGTATTATTTATTTGTGCTCCCTTTGTTAAAGTAGAACTACAGGTAAAACTTTTTTTCCCCAATTTGGATAGAGCAAGGGAGGGTTATAACCCCGTCAGATTTTTTTTTTTTTTTTGCCATCTGTGTCCCATTTCAGAGATTTCCCTTCACTTCCTGTCCCATAGCCAAACAGGAAGTGAGAGGAAATCCCTGCAAAAGAAGGGAATTCCTTGGGGACCCTCAGGTCACCAGAACTAGTGTCCCCATTGAAAGATTTCCCCACTATTACTTTTCTGCGGACAATCCAAAATGTGGGATTTTCTTTTACTTTCAATGATAATGTATACAGGACAAATAGAGAGGGAGAATTTCCCTAACAGGGGCACAGACAGCAATAAAAACCGACAGGCGTTCTCATCCCTCTCCACTCCATCCAAAATTAATTAGATTTTAAAGTCCAGAGTCAGAGTCAGACTGACATGCCGCTGTTCTGCCGAGAAAGTTCCGCTCGGCTGATAAGTTCCCCCCTCTACTGCGCATGCGCAGTAGAATCCGGCGGAAATAGCCGAAGCGGAACAGCTGAAAATCAGCTGTACACGGCGCCTGTAAGAGGGCCGCTCGCCACGCTTCGGGCACGGCCTCGCTGCGCTCGGCACTTTTAGATTCCCCCTCTAGGTCCACTTGGATGGTGGGGAAGGAACCTGGACCCAGAGCGCAGGCGCCGTGTACAGCTGATTGAAGCGTTTGAGCTTCGGCTATCTCCGGCGGCTGACAGTAGTACGTACTGCGCAGGCGCTGCGCCTGCGCAGTACAGGGGGGAACCTATCCGCCGAAGGAACTTATTCGGCAAGACACCGCATCACCAATCGCTGGGCTGGGCTGTTATCCTGAAAGACGTCATATAGGCCGGGCGGGAAGTGGTTAAAGTGTTTGTAAACATCAGACATGAAATATGTATAAGGCTCCTTTCACACTTATACGACTTCAAAGTCGCACGATTTTACCGCGATTTTGCGGCCGCGATTTTGCCGCGATTTGGGATTAGTACTACTTTGCCACGTTTTTGGCATTAACAAATGAAAATATACAGTAGTTGGTATGAATCATAAGGGGGAACTCCACGCCAAGTTTTAAATAAAAAAAACTGGCGTGGGTTCCCCCCCAGGGGCATACCAGGCCCTTAGGTCTGGTATGGATTGTAAGGGGAACCCCCTAGGCCGAAAAATCGGCGTGGGGGTCCCCCCAAAATCCATACCAGACCCTTATCCGAGCACGCAGCCCGGCCGGTCAGGAATGGGGGTGGGGGCGAGCTAGCGCCCCCCCTCCTGGACCGTATCAGGCCGCATACCCTCAACATGGGGGGTGGGTGCTTTGGGGCATGGGGGGGCGCCCTGCGGCCCCCCCACCCCAAAGCACCTTGTCCCCATGTTGATGAGGACAAGGGCCTCTTCCCGACAACCCTGGCCGTTGGTTGTCGGGGTCTGCGGGCGAGGGGCTTATCGGAATCTGGGAGCCCCCTTTAATAAGGGGGCCCCCAGATCCCGGCCCCCCACCCTATGTGAATAAGTATGGGGTACATGGTACCCCTACCCATTCACCTAGGGAAAAAAGCGTCAATAAAAAACACAGTACACAGGTATTTAAAATAATTTATTAGGCAGCTCCGGGATCTTCTTCCGACTTCGGGGGTCCTCTTCCGACTTCGGGGGTCTCTCCGGCGTCTTCTCCCGGTGTTCGCATCTTCTGCCGGCTCCACCGCTATCTTCTGGCGCTCTTTTGCCAGCGGTGGTCCGGACCTCTGGATCGTCGTCTTCCCTCTTCTCTTCCAGAGATGTTGACACGACGCTCTCTCCAGCCAGAATGGTCTCTGTGCGCTCCGCAACGGACTTATATAGGCAGTGACCCCGCCCCCTTATGCCGTCACAGTCCCTGGGCATGCTGGGACTGTGACGTTTTAGGAGGCGTGGTCACCGGGTGATGACCACGCCCCCTTATGACAGCACAGTCCCAGCATGCCCCGGGACAGTGACCTCATAAGGGGGCGGGGTCACCGACCTATATAAGTCTGTTGCGGAGCGTTCAGAGACCATTCCAGCTGGAGAGAGCGTCGTGTCAACATCTCTGGAAGAAAAGAAGAAGGCAGTAGACAGAAGTCCGGACCACCGCTAGCAATTGAGCTGCAGAAGAAAGCGGAGGAGCCGGCAGAAGATCAGGACACCGGGAGGAGACGCCGGAGAGACCCCCGAAGTCGGAAGAGGACCCCCGAAGTCGGAAGAAGATCCCGGAGCTGCCTAATAAATTTTAAATACCTGTGTACTGTGTTTTTTATTGACACTTTTTTCCCTAGGTGAATGGGTAGGGGTACCTCATTCACATAGGGTGGGGGGCCGGGATCTGGGGGCTCCCTTATTAAAGGGGGCTCCCGGATTCCGATAAGCCCCCCGCCCGTAGACCCCGACAACCAACGGCCAGGGTTGTCGGGAAGAGGCCCTTGTCCTCATCAACATGGGGACAAGGTGCTTTGGGGTGGGGGGGCCGGCAGGGTGCCCCCCATGCCCTAAAGCACCCACCCCCCCATGTTGAGGGCATGCGGCCTGGTACGGTCCAGGAGGGGGGGGCGCTCGCTCGTCCCCACCCCCATTCCTGACCGGCCGGGCTGCATGCTCGGATAAGGGTCTGGTATGGATTTTGGGGGGGACCCCACGCCGATTTTTCGGCGTAGGGGGTTCCCCTTAGATCCATACCAGACCTAAGGGCCTGGTATGCCCCTGGGGGGGAACCCACGCCGTTTTTTTTCATTTAAAACTTGGCGTGGAGTTCCCCCTCTGGATTCATACCAGACAGCTGTCAGCACTGCCTGTCGCTCATCGGGAAAGGGAAAAAAAGTTTTCCTTTCCCGATCAGCGAGCCAGGCTTGTGCTTACGAAGTCGTGCTGAAGTCGTGTCTATATTATTCAGGCACGACTTGCATGCTACTTCAGGGTTTAACATTGAGGTCTATGGAGTACAACTCGCATAGAAGTTGGACCAAAGTAGTGCAGGGACTACTTTCAAGTCGGCACGACTTAAAGTCGTGCCAATATGAATGGTAGTCATTGAAAATCATGGAGAATGACTTGTCATACGATTTTGCAGTACAAAATCGTGGGACAAGTCGTGTAAGTGTGAAAGGGGCCTTAGCAAGTTATTGAAGCATGTGCTTGGAAGCTTGTTGTATACAGAGAATACTTTACTTTCATGGAAGATTAGCAATGCACATCTTACAGAATGGAGAAACATGACACAGGAGCATCCAAGTACATAGAGAGGATAGACAAACATCCTGTCATATCCATACCTTCCAACTTTTTGAGATATGAACAAGGGACACCTATTAGCAAAAGTATGTAGACATAGGACATGCCCCCTGTCACGCCCCCTTAAAGGAGAATTATACAAAAAAAAATGTATAGTTAAACCCACAAGTGCTTTTTTTTTCTTCACTTTTACTTTTCCTTTATACTGGCTTTTGAAATTTACAAATGCAACAGTTTAGAAATTGACTGAAAGGTTTAGCACTGGGAAACACTTTTTAAAAGATAAAAAGTGCATTTTATATACATCAGACCAAAATGAGGGACAAATGAGGAGGACAGAGGGACTTTGTTCCGAAAGAGGGAACGTTGGGAGCTATGCATATCATAGAAAACATGTACTATACACTATAATACTACAGCGCCACCTGCTGCATAGATAGGTATAATGTATACAGTGTACAGTGGAACCTCGGATTACGAGCATAATCCGTTCCAGGAGAATGCTCGTAATCCAAAGTACTCGCAATTCAAAGAGAGTTTTCCCATTGAAGTCAATGGAAACGAAAATAATTTGTTCCACATTGACTTCAATGGGATGCAATACCGCATGCGGCCAGAGGCGGGGGGCGCCGGAGAGCCTCTGAAACGGCCGAAAAGCCCAGAGGACACTTCGGCTGACCTCGGCAAACCTCCGAAAGACTTCCTACCTGCGATTTGCCGAGGTCAGCCGAAGTGTCCTCTGGGCTTTCCGTGCATTTCCGAACAGCGCCGATTGGCTGGGATCGGCGACTTTCCGCTCTGTTCGGCTCCGGTGCCCCCCCACCTCAAGCCAAAAGCGGTACTGCACACCGCTTTGGCCTGAATCGTGCTCTTTTTGCGAGACAACACTCGCAAACCGAGTTACGACTTTTCAAAATACAGTGCTCATGTTGCGAAACGCTCGTTAGCCACGTTACTCGCAATCCGAGGTTCCACTGTATATTGTTCACTTTATATAAGCAACTTCAGTTCTTCCAACAATATGAACAAAGCATATCTCTCTTGTGTTTACTTGTCTAAAAAAAAGTCACTTTTGTCTGCTGCTTCATTACTCTGCTATCAGCATGAATCAATTCTGACAAGCTTTCCTGACACCAAGAGAAAAATGGTGACAGGGCAGAGATCTCCAGTTGATTGACAGCCTCAGCTCTGCTACTGTGAGCTGTGTAATCAGCTCTCAGAACTCTCTTCACTGAGTTCTGCAGGGTGTAAACTTCGCTCTCCGCCTCCTTTTTTTCTGAACTCTCAGACGAGCTTTAAAATTCAGCACTTTGAATGGATGGTAGAGAAGACTGCAGATAGACAGGTACAACTTATGTAGGAAGATTTGTTTCATCTCTGTATCACCCAAGGCCAGTCACTTCACTGGGTTTACGGAAGGGTTTACAACCACTTTAAACTCACCGGAGCCCATGTAGCATCCTTTCTGTACTCCAGCACACAATTAAAGTGTAGCCTCAATAGACACTGGTTAATAATTATTCTTTGGTATGGACTGGATGCCTTTTCTGTCTTTGTTTTGGATACTTACCCCTACCAAATACTTCATTCTATTGCACTTCAGCATCAGGGTACTAAAGTATAACCAACCGATATAGACTGAATTCTGCATTCTGTCTATTTGTTTAGCAATGTTTAGAATTGTGTACAACCAGGGCTTTTTTTCAGTGGGAACGTGGGGGAACGCAGTTCCGGCACCTTCATCATGGAATGTATGTAATAGCAAGGGGTACTAGAGTGTGCTGGAGGGTCTATTGATGCTGGCTGCTGAGGGATCTATGGTTGCTGGGGGATCTATTGTTGGGGGGGGGGGTCTAGTGTTGCTGGGGAGGTTTATTGTTCCTGGTGGAAGATCTATTATTGCTGGAGGGAGGTTCAATGTTGCTAGGGTGGATCTCCTGTTGAGGGAGGGGTCTATTGTTACTGGCTGCTGAGAGATCTATTGTTGCTAGAGTGGGGGGGGGGGGGGGGTTTGTGGCAGCTCTATTGTTGCTGGGCGGCACTATTGTTCCTGGGGGGAGGGGGGTCTATTGTTGTTGACAGCAGGGGATCCATTTTATTACTTTTGTTATTATCAATATCAAATTCCATACAAAATTACTTGGTTCTGTATTCTCTACTGGAAGGTGGGTTGGGGGTGGGACCAAGGGATGGTGCTCAGAGGTGGGTAGGGGTGGAGACAAGGGGTGATATGAAAGGCGGGGGTACCTGCACCTATTCCCTGAGAAAAATAAGCTCTGTGTACAACCTCCAAGCACCTGGTGGAAAACCACCATATTTTCATGCTCCACCTGATAACCTCATAAATGTACCGTGATAGTATGAAAATTGTAGATTTCCTGTCTGAATATTGATTGGCTCCCCTGCTGGCCAATGGGAGCACATGCGCCCACAAAAAGTGAGTTTCCCAGGCAGCGTACACCTACGGCGATTTGCGGGATCGTGCCACCTTGCCGCATAAGGACGGCGGCTGGTCGGCAAGTGGTTAAAGAAGCCCTAAGCAACACAGCAACTCAGAGACTGGAGACACAGCAATCATAATATGGAGCTCGATGTCTCCTACACAAGCGTTAAATAACTGCAGCCTTAGATGTTGCCACGTATTATGCAATGCGAGGCTGGTGCATTGGCCTCTATAGAGAAGGAAGGGGCTGAGTATATCCCAGGAATTTTAGCCTTGGAAGACACACCATACTTCTTCCCCAGTTGATTAGAATGGCCTGAGGGAGGATCACAGATTATTTGCAGAGGAAAATTCCTGTGCACACAGGCTGGTACACGCTGAAGAGAATCTAATTCTAAACCGCATCAAAAGTGGAAGACCTTAATCATGGGTTATAGTGTCAAAGTGCCTGACAATACCAACGAAAGTACATTATTTTTTCACACTGCTCAGCTTTGGAAAGGGATATTACAATGGCTGTGTTAGGGCTTGTTTACAATAGTGTTGCCCTCTGAAAAACAATCGGTGGGAGATTGCTTTTCATTTGAGAGGTAGTGAGGCAGTGCTACATTGCCTCCTCACCACCTATTTAAACCCTTCAAAGGCTGCGCTATCCCGCTCTTAAAGGTTAAAACAGGCGGTAAAGAAATGATAGAACGCCACCTCCCTGCCTGTCGAACACCCAAGTGACCCCCACAGAGCACTTTTCAGAGGGTAACATTAGTGTAAATGAGCGCTAACATTGCTACTGAAATGACTCTTTCCGAGGCTGAATAGTGTGAAAAAATAATGTACTTTTGTCAGCATTGTCAGGCACTTCGACGGCATTCACTTGAACGCAACAAAAAGGGAACATTTTTTTGCATGTGTATACCATAGAGCTGCACAAATCTGGGAAAATGAGAATCACCATTTTTTTTGCTTAGAATAAAGTTCACAAATCTCGCGGCGTAACATCTTTCAAATTATATTAAAAAATTTGAACTAACGTCACCGTTTTTTTTTTTTTTATTATTCATTAAAGTGTATTTTTTCCAAAAAAAATGCATTTGAAAGACCGCTGCGCAAATACAGTGCGATATAAAATTTTGCAACAACCACCATTTTATTCTCTAGGGTCTCTCCTAAATATATAATATAATATAATATATATATATATATATATATATATATATATATATATATATATATATATAATGTTTAGGGGTTCTAGCAAAACAAAAATATTTTAACTTGAAACCAACAAGTGTCAGAAAAAGGTTTAGTCTTTAAAGTGGTTGTAAACCCTGATCAACAACCTACTTTATTTATCATTGTAAGACTGTCTGTGCTGCCAACACCAACCAATGTGTAGCATTCTTTCATTTCCTATTTTGCACTCGGTAAGTGAAAAGAGGAATCTGCTAAAATTGGGCATTTCCTCCCTTTGACTAAAAATCACAGCACCACAGATCCTAGTGTCATTAACTAATATGTTTGTAATATTATAAGCTACTTCAGTATGTACACATAATGTGTGTCTTTCATTATATATCTGTACTGACATGTTGATATTTCTGATCAATAAATCCCTTTGTACAAGAAAAATCACAGCACCATACAGCTCTGCATGTGGATGTGAAATCATCTTACATTTATTACAAACATTTTTTGCTTTTCGTTACAATTAGTTTTTCCACTTCCTCATTGAGTGAGGCACAGGTGATGTAACCCTGGTCTCACAAGTGCATCCTAGGAACTTCCTGTCACATGTTCTAGGAGGCAGACCCAGAGTTCTAGGCAGAGTTCCAGGAAGTAAAGGGAGATTCATCTGCCCTTTGTTAAAATGGCCACCATGAGAAGAACAGGTAGGAAAAACAAACTAAGGTATGCATAGAATAAAAAGCCCGTATTTATCTGTTTGTAAATTGCCATTTCCAAACATTTTTAAAAAGGTGCATTTTTTGTAATTTGTATGATAGGGGCAAGGCGATAGGGGCAAGGCTCCACTTAAAAGTAGAATTCCAGGCTAAACCTAACTAGTCTTAAAAACAGAGCAGGCTGAAACTAGGCAAGTACACAGATCTTTCTTACACAGGTTAATCAGTATAGGTGTGAGGAGGGAGCATTTTTAACCACCTGCCGCCCACCATATAGATAAATTACAGCGGCAAAGTGGTTTCAATATCCTGTCCAGACGTCATATGACGTCTTCAGGATATTAAGCGGGGGCGCGCATCGCGGCCATCGTTGTTGCGGGGTGTCAGTCTGACACCACAACTCTGATCTAGGTATAGAGTCTCTGATGGAGACTCTACCACGTGATCAGCCGTGTTCAATCACGGCTGATCATGATGCAAACAGGAAGAGCCGGTGATTGGCTTTTCCTCACTCGGTCAGACGCGAGTAGAGGAGAGCTGATCGGCTGCTTCTCTGACGGGGGGGGGTCTGTGCTGATCGATTATCAGTGCAGCCCCCCCCTCCCGAGGATGCCCACTCTGGACCACCAGGGACGCCACCAGACCACCAGGGACGCCACCAGACCACCAGGGATGCCCACCACCAGGTATGCCACACCCTGGACCACCAGGAGTGTCAATCAGTGCCCACAATGGGCATCACTGATTGGCATCCATCAGTACAATACATTACAGTACATCAGTGCCCATCCTTGCCGCCTATCAGTGACACCCATCATTGCCCATCAGTACCGCCTATCAGTGCCCCATCAATGCTGCATATTAGTGCCCATCAATGCCACCTCATTGGTGCCCATCAGTGCCTCCTTATCAGTGCCCGTCAGTGCAGCCCCATCAGTGAAGGACAAAACTTACTTATTTACAAAGTTTTGGTAAATGAAAAAAATATATATATATTTTTTTCTAAATTTTCAGTCTTTTTTTTATTTGTTTTGCAGGAAATAAAAATCCCAGAGGTGATCAAATACCACCAAAAGAAAGCTCTATTTGTTGGAACAAAAATGATAAAAAATTTAGTTTGGGTACAGTGTAGCAGGACCACGCAATTGTCATTCAAAGTGCGACAGCACTGAAAGCTGAAAATTAGTCTGGGCAGGAAGGTGTATAAGCGCCCAGTATTGAAGTGGTTAAAGCAGAACTATAGGCAAAACTTTTTTTTTTCAATTTAAATATAGTAAAGGAAGGTCATAACCCCTGTCAATTTATTTTTTGCCATCTGTGTACCATAGGGAAGAAATCCCTCCACTTCCTGTCCCAAAACAGGAAGTGAGAGAAAATCCATGATAAATCAAGGGAATCCCTAGGGGACCCCCATGTCACCAGAACTTGTGTCCCCATTGGAAGATTTCCCCTCTATTACTTTTCTGGGGACAACCCAAAATGTTGGAATTTCTTTCACTTTCAATGATAAACAGGACAAATAGAGGAGGGTGAATCTCCATAACGGAGGCACAGACAGCAATAAAAACTGACAAGGGTCCTAATCCATCTCCACTCTATCCAAAACTAAAAAAAAAGTTGTGCCTTTAGTTGTACTTTTAGACTATTTGGGTTTAGCCTAGAATTAAACTTTACAGAATAACTAAGCAAACAAAAAAATGTAATATTTCGCAATATAGAAGTCCTTAAAATGTGGTGGCTGCAACAGTTTTCTTTTTACATCTAAAAACATTTTAAGAAAGTACAGAAAATATCTGTCGAACCTGACAGAAACTGAAACGAAACTGAAGCACAAAACAATGTTATCTTCCTTCTGTGAACTACTTCTCTCCATATTCTCAATGTAATGGAGATGAAATGTCAGACATGTTTGATGTCCAGGCTGTGCGATAGTCAGGGCTCCTGCTATAGATACAGTGGAGAAGCGAGTGTAGCCACCAAGAGACAGGAAAGTCTCATTTGCAGGGTAACCAGAATATAAGGGCGAAAGCCTGACAAAAGAAAACAAATGCATCCGCCATATCTAAGGAATGGTAAGCTGCAAAATATAAAAGGATTTTTCACGTTTAATCTCCAAGGATTTTGGTTTTACGATTTAAATACAGGCAACACATACAGATCTGCTTAATATTAATACATGAAATCCATAGTAAGTTCATTACTCCAGGACTTTCCAATCCGTTTTCAAGATGATACATAATAAAAGAGAAGTATTGGATTATTTTTTTCAATTATACTTTCCTAGGTGGATGCTGCATCTGTAGCCTGCCGGCTCTAAGACTGAGAACCGAGCGATCAAACACTGGCAATAGCTCAGTTCTCAGAGCTCCGTGAGCAGAGAGCTGGTGACTGTCAGTCACCAGCTCTCTGCTCTGCCCCCCCCCCCCCATGCTAACTGGAGCGCTAGACTGTGTAGGGGGCGGGAGTGGCTGGTTTAGACCATCAGTGGTTTGCTGAGAGGCTGAGCCCAGGCTAGTGACTGGATCCTGACTATATAGTCACGATCTTTCCTGAGCCTGGCTGTGAAAACAGCCAACAGTGGGCTTCAGCCTGCTGTCTGCTGAAAACGGGTCACAGGAGTGCAGAACGAACTGCACTCCTGTGATCCACAGGACAAGTACAGCCAAACAAGCTTTGGCTGTACTACTCCTTTAAGGAATTTTTGGGAAATGGAGAGGGATGGCTACCTAAAATGTGCTTCCACTGTTCCATGTTCATGGAAGCTCCTGAACCCATTATGAAAATGTTAGAGCAGATCCCACAATGCGATGTAGAGACAACTCTCAACAGGTTCCAGAGATGACCACATTGCATTACTGAATTTTGTACAGTTCAGGGGTTATTGTCCATGGCAGGGTTGGCTAGGATTTAGACTGAAGAAGGACCAAATGCAACAAGAATTAGGACCTGTTCACATAATGTGCATTGGGACTGTGTACAGTCCTAAACAAAAGACAAGGCAAAAAGACTTGTCCCCATCATGCCAGTTCACATCCCCGCGCTGAATAAAGAAAGGCAGCATACAGAACTTTCTTTAGTGCAGCGCGGTGCAATACAATCTATGGGTTTGCTCTGCGCTGTGGCCAAAAGGACTAAAGAAATGTCTCTTTGTGACATTAAAAAAAAAAAAACAAAAAAAAAAAAAAAAAAAAAAAACACACAGGGATCAGCAAATGGACACGGTTCCTCTCAGTGCATAAGCAGCTGTGCGTTCAGAATTACGGCCTTCCACTGAGAAAGCCAGTTGACGAAAATGGCTTTTTCTAGGGTTGCACCGAATTTGAATTGGAGTTGACAAAAAAGAAAGTCCTGGGAATTGGAACTGAAAAAAAAAAAAACAAACAAAACAAACAGCCGGGCAATGTTTATCAACAACATTGCTCAGCCGCTGAAACAGATAGATAAAAGAATTTGCAGATGAAGTCAGTCAACCTATCAAGTAAAAAAAAGAAAAAATTTAAAAAATGTTTTTTTGTTGTTTTTTTTATTAAATTGTTCCTCTGTATAACCCTTTATTAACCCTTAATTTCCTCTAATGAGCCTTATTCTCATTCTCCATTTAATTATTATTTTCCTGCTGATTTTTTTATTTTTTTTATTTTATAAACGATTAACCACTTAAGGACCAGAAGATTTTCCCCCTTAATGACCAGGCCATTTTTTGCAATTCGGCACTGCGTCGCTTTAACTGACAATTGCACGGTCGTGCAACGCTGCACCCAAACAAAGTTGACATCCTTTTTTTTCCTTTTTAAAAAAAAAAAAAAAAAAAAAATATTGGTACTCGTACTCATTAAAAAAAAAAAAAAAAAAAAAAAAAAAATCGGTGCATCCCTAGCTTGGCAGGAATCGCACAGATATCATTCTTTTCCACCGGCAATTCCCTGAACTGTAAAAACAATCATAGTGTCCCCTCCCGCTGCCCTCCGGTGCTTCTACAGGTTTGCCTGTGCGATCGGCGAGCCGAAGAAGGAATCCGCCAGTGGTGGAAGTTTACCATAAGAGAATACCACAGACCTTAGGACGTCACGTCCGGCCTCGGCAGTTGTGTATTTGGCTGAAAAGGCTAAGATCGCTTTTTTTTTTTTATCTGTCTTTCCAGGCTAGAGGAGAGATGTGGGAGGTCTGTAAAGAGGACCTGTCAAGCCCTATTCCTATTACAAGGGATGTTTACATTCCTTGTAATAGGAATATAAGTGATCAAAAAAAACATTGGAAGGGAAAAGGTGTAAAAATAAATAAATGAAGATTTAAAAAAAAAAAAAGAAAAAAAAAAAAAGCACCTCCGTCCCCTCGTGCTCACACGCAGAAGCGAACGCATACTTACGTCATGTCAATGGCGTTCAAACTACACATGTGAGGTATCGCCACAAATGTTAGAGCGAGAGCAACAAATCTAGGCCCAAGACTTCCTCTGCAACTCTAAACAGGTAACCTGTAAAAAAAGTGGCGCCATTTATCGAGTGTGCGCATTTTTAAAGCGTGACACGTTAGGCATCTATTTACTCGGGGCAACATCAACTTTCACATTATACAAAAAAAGTGGGCTAACTTAAAGCGGTAGTAAACCCGTAGATTTTTTTTTGCCTTTTTTTTTAAACCTGTAAGGCAAAAGGCATAATGAGCTAGTATGCACCGCATACTAGCTCATTATGAAATACTTACCTTAGAACGAGGCGTCGGCAGGTGATCTCGGTCCACGCCAAGGGAGCTGACATTTTCCCTCAGCGTGTCTTCCGGGTATCACGGCTCTGGCGCTGTGAGTGGCCGGAGCCTTGATGTCATCACTCCCGCGTATGCGCGCGGGAGACTCCTTTCCGGCAAGGTCCGGCGTCTGCCTTTCGGTCGGGAAATTCAGAGCGCATGCGCCGCTGATGTCAGCAGCTGCATGCAAGGGGAATATCTAACTAAACGTACAGGTTTAGGAGATATTCTTTTTACCTACAGGTAAGCCTTATTATAGGCTTACCTGTAGGTCAAAGTGAAAAAAATGGGTATACAACCGCTTTAATTCATGAAACTTTTTTTTTTAAAAAAAAACTAACGCGTTTGAAAAATTGCTGTGCAAATACCGTGTGACATAGATAATGTTTGGGGGTTCTGAGTAATTTTCGAGCAAAAAAAATATATGATGATGATTTTCACATGTAGAAGAATAGTGCCAGAATTGGCCCAGTATGGAAGTGGTTAAATCGATGGATTCCTTGCTGTACTAAGGCCTCTGGCTATATAAGGGTTCTATAATGAATCTCTATGAGTATACCACCATTTCACCTATTTACCATACCTTGAAAAACCAGCCCCCCCAACACACATTATACATCAGACGGATGTATTCCCTTTACTGAACACAGACAGAACCGGAAAGATCACTTGATACAGAGCAGTCTTCTCCTGTCACAATGTCATGTTTTCACACAGTGAGGAGCCCACATGCTCAGTAATAGGCGGGAACAAAACCACAGCCTGAGGGCTAATAACCGGCAAGGATGAGAAATAAAAAACGGTCTCCTCAGGCAACAAACTCTCCTAGAAGTTGTAAATTCTTGGGATGTCTTACATTTGGCACACACTCACAAGGGCAGCCAGGCTGAGGAATTTCAGTCATACATCAATACATGTACCATCATAGCTAGTATACAAATACACACTATAACCTGGAAAATACATTTTTATTCTATGCAAAGCAGCTGCCACCCTCACATTTTCAGATCCTTTAAAAAAAGGGAAGTGTGGTCTATGAATTACCAGAATCGTGCCGCATCGTTGAAACAAATCTCTATACAAGAACTCTGTGCATGTAGGGCTCCTTAACACGGCAAAGCCGTAAAAAATAGGCCGTTGAAACGCAGCAACAGCAGCCAGATGGAATTGTACGCATGCTTTGGCTGAGACACTGCTTTGTGGCAAAAAAAAATAGGATACCCCATGTTGCATTCGGTGGGCAAATGGATGGGGGACGCACCGCAACCACCCTCCAATAGTATGTAATGCACGTGGTTGTGCCATAGTGGTATGGACTTTTCAGTAGGGATGTACCAATACCATTCTTTTTTTTACAATGAGTACAAGTACCGATACCTTTTCTTTAGTGCTCGGTGATACCAATTACCGATACCTACCGCAACTGTTTTGTTTTAACTTCAGCTGTCAGCAATGGTACAAAGCATTGAAAAGTTATTTGCAAATTAAATAAATTGATTTTTTTTTTATTTTGTGCTTTTTCAATGTGAAATGTGTAAATATATGTTAATATATATATGTGTAAAAATATTCACTAACAAAGCAAACAAAAAAAAAAAAAAACGTTTTAATTGTTTATCGTTTATAAAATAGACGTGAACAAAAGAAAAAAGCAGGCAAATACTAATTAAATGGAGGAGAATAGGGAGTTAATTAAGGCTGATTAGAGTAAATTAAGGGTTATTAAGGGGTTAAACAGGGGAACATTTGTTCATCCCTTTGATCTGCAGATGAAGAAACAGAAATATACAAAAAGAAACAATGTTTCTTTTTATTTTAGTGTTTCAGGGTTGAGCAATGTTGGTAAAAAAAAAACATTGCCGGCTGCTTTTTTTTTTTTTTTTTTTGGACAGCTCCAATTACCGGACTTCTTTAACACTGGGGAGACCCAATGACAGCTCAAAGAACCGAGCCTGAAAGTATCGGTGCATTTGCACGAGTACCGATACTTGTGCAAATACTCGGTATCGGCACCGATACTAGTATCGGTGCAACCCTACTTTTCAGGGTTAGGACAGACAGTGTAGAGGTAGCCTATTGCCTGTGTTCCATCAGATTAGGCGACTGTCAGATTTCGTAACAGAAGTGAGGTTCCGTCACGGCCATCTTGGTACACACGGCACTCGTCCGCACTAAGCCTACATTCTGAAGTCGCCAAGCGGACATCTTTTTACACCCACCGAAGTCTTGCATTTCACACTTCTTTTTACCACTAAACTGAGCTTATATCGTGAAATACAGGATTTAGAAGTCCGTAAAACTGTTTTGAAGTTGAATTTTAAAAGCAGCGGCAAGCCTGCTGATCGCACAGGTTTGCTAATCTGACAGATCGCTGCTTTTAAAATTCAACATCAAAACAGCGTCACGGACTTCTAATTACTGTATTTCACGATATAAGCGCAGTTTACTGGTAAAAAGTAGAGGTCGACCGATATATCGGCCGATATTTGGCGTTTTTTATTTAATCGGCATTAGCCGATTGTGCTGAAAAAAAAAAAGGCCTGAAAAAAAAAAAAAGGCTGATTATAACTTCAGCCAACTTGCAAATGACTTCTGTAATAGAAGTCAATGCAAGTTGCCTGAAGTCTTCTGTGAAACGACTTCTCTCCTCTCTGGGCAGCCTGCCAAATCTGATAAAAAGAACCTGAAGAGATACAATGTTTACATTTATCAATGGACTAAATTCTGTGTGTAGAAGCTCTCAGTTTAACCATTTAAAGACTAAATCTTTTCTGACACTTGTTGCTTACAAGTAAAAATCCTGTATTTTCTGCTAGAAAATCACTTCAAACCCCGAAACATTATATATATATATTTTTTTTAGCAGAGACCCTAGCGAATAAAATAGCGGTTGTTGCAATATTTTATGTCACACTGTATTTGCGCAGCTGTTTTTTAAACGCAATTTAAAAAAAAAAAAATACACTAATGAATAAAAAAAAAAAAAAAAATAAGCAGTAAAGTTAGCCCATTTTTTTCATCCAAAAGTTTTGATTACCTGTTTTTGTGTATTTAATATTTAAGATATAGTTTTTTTTTAAATCTAAATTATACATACAAATGTACTGATTGGAGGTTTGTTTTGTTTAATAAATGTTTATATGTAAAAAAAATTCTGTATCACTTTTTACATAAAGCGGAGTTCCACACAAAAATGGAACTTCCGCTTTTCAGAACCCTCCCCCCCTCCGGTGTCACATTTGGCACCTTTCAGGGGGGAGGGGTGGGAGTCTACGCCTCTTCCTGTCCCCACCGCGCTGTCTCCTGGGAAACACACAGGTCCCAGGAGATAGCGGGGACCAGTTACGATGCGCAGCGCGACTCGCGCATGCTCAGTAGGGAACCGGGAAGTGAAGCCGCAACGCTTCACTTCCTGACTCCCTCACCTAGGATGGCGGCGGCAGCTGCCGAGAACCGAGCGGGTTCTCGGCGTCGGCATCGCTGGACCCTGGGACAGGTAAGTGGCCATTTATTAAAAGTCAGCAGCTGCAGTATTTGTAGCTGCTGGCTTTTAATATTTATTTTTTTTTTTTTTAGACGGTTTAGGTGGACTCCCTCTTTGGTTGCTAACACACTGGAGCGGGCAGGCGTTGACGGTAAAACACTGCTAGTTTTAGCGGCGCTTTATCGTCATTTTAGCGGCGCCATTCGGCTGCTAGCGGGGCATTTATAACCCAGCTAGCGGCCAAGGAAGGGGCTAAATGCGCCGCTGCCGAAACGCTTTGCTTGCAGGCGCTTCGGCAGCGGTGCGCATATATTTCAATGGGCAGGAGTGGTGGAGCAGCGGTATGCACTGCTCCAAAGATGCTGCTTGCAGGACTTTTTTTAAACATCCTGCCAGCGCATCGCCTCAGTGTGAAAGCACTTGTGCTTTCACACTGAGACTGCAGGGGAGCCGTTTTGCAGGCGCTATTTTTAACCCAAAAGCGCCTGAAAAATGCCCCAGTGTGAAAGGGGTCTAACTGTTAGATTTTATGAGATGAAGGGAAAAAAAAATAAAAAAAAAATCGGCCAAATATATCGGCCCCAAAAAATCGGCATCATATATCGGCCATCGGCCACCGCGATTTCTAAATATCGGCATCGGCCAGAGAAAAACCCATATCGGTCGACCTCTAGTAAAAAGAAGTGTGAAACGCAAGACTGCGGTGCGGGGTGTACCAAGATGGTACGTCACTTCAGTTACAAGATTTGATGGGTCACCTAATCTGACGGAACACCTGCCAGCCACCTATCAAGAACCCCCTGAAAGGCGATCAATTGTGGATAGCTTTTCAGATGGATGGTAAGGACTGTCGTAAGTGTGAATGAGCCCTTAAACAGTGTTACTAAACCCAGGACCCTGCATTCACTATATCTGGTCTACCACAGTACACAGAACATGGAAATGCAATTATTTTAGTAAATATAAACTGCTATATACCCTTTCTCATCAGCAGTATATAGCAGTCTTGTGATTTCTACCAGTGCCTGGTTAAAGCTTGTAGGAGGCGTTTTCATATTGCACTGGCTGTCCTATCAGGATGCAGGACCCCTGATCTTCTGTCTGACATTGCCGATTGGCCTTGTACCGATCACATGCACTCCCCCACTCTCTATCATTACACACCAAACTGAGCATGTACAGACTGACTCCACTAACACTGTCTTATCCGGACATGTTTTAGGGGCAATGCAAGAATAAGGAGGATCTGTGCATACAGGATCAAACAGCCTTTTTACACAATGCAGAGGATTAACCCCTTAGGTTCCACAGTGAGTATAACCAGCATGCTTTTACTGCATATACAGACTGATTTTATGGTTGTAGGTTTAGTAACACTTTAAGTCTCAGGCCTTCTCCGGTTTCATGTCTGCAGTCTGACAGCAATCAGTAGCATTACATTTGCTTATTATGTGTGGCCTTCTGGTAATGTGAGGGGCTGCACCAGAGGCCCCCTACCTCAAGCAAGCTGACCAGCCATATTTTAACCCTTCGGTAATTCATCTAAAACAAAGAAAACATCTGGCTGGAGTTCCACTTTAAAATATAATTAGATTGATGGATCAGGAGTGAGAACACATGGAACAGTTCAACATTTCAAATTGAAAATGCAATTTGTCATTCAGCAGGTTTCTACCCACACACTTCCTTAATTATTATAAGGCATCAGAATTCTGATGACTTCAAACATCCCTATAATCTGTATAATTTACATGAAAGAGGTTTGTAGCTTTCAGCATGAAATGTAAAACAAAACAACCCACGTGTCTCCTGCATTGGATCAGCAGGCGTTTCCTACTCAGAACCATAGAAATCAACTGTTTCAACAGAGCCAAGGAGGTTATGGCTGCTAAGGCCCCTTTCACACTTGTACGACTTGTCCTGCGACTAGGGACTGCAAAGTAACATGACAAGTCGTTCCCCATGATTTTCAATGATAACCATTCATATATGTGCGACTTCAAGTCGTGCCGACTTCAAAGAAGTTCCTATACTACTTTGGGGCGACTTTCATGCAAGTTGAGGTCCATAGACCTCAAGTTTACACAGGCATTCCCTGAAAGCGCGTCAAAATCGCACAACTTTTAGGTCGCAACAGTGTGAAAGGGGCCTAAGAGATGCTTCAATGCCCGCTGTACAGCCTTGGATGCTTGTCTGCTATTCAAACGCTTCCCGAGACTGGGCTACCTGTAGGCAGATGAAAGCAAGCAGCTCTCTGAGAGATGGCAGTCTACATCTGCTCAATAATGGAGGGTTCAATAACGTAAGTAATCAGCAACAAAAACTACAGGGGCATGTAGTTAAGTTTTATGCAAAAAGTGGAAAACCTCGTTAATAAATGAATGTTGTACACGGTCCTCGGTAGGCCCTGCTGGGAACTGGCAACAGAGTAGGTCTATGAGAACCCAACTCTACTCAGAAACTCGAATCCAAGCTCATCTCAAATTCCAAATCTCAAAATCTACATTATTTTTAAATTTAAAGAAAGAGCTTTGGGTTCACTTAAAGAACCCAAAGAACCCACTTTACCCTGTTTGATTAAAAATCAACAGCTCCAAATACTGTAGCTGCTGACTTTTAATAAAACGGACACTTACCTGTCTAGGGATCCAGTGCCCAGCTCTACAGTGAGCGCGGGGGGGGGTTTAGGGCAGAGCAAGAGAGCCAGTGACTAACAGTCACCAGCTCTCTGCTCAGGGAGCTCTGAAAACCAAGCGATTGGCGGTGTTTGATCGATCGGTCTTAGAGCAGGCGGGGGCCTGATGCTGCATCCACCTAGGCACCTAGGAAGGTACGAGTCCGAATTTTCTTTTTCCCCTCCATACCTCCTTTAAACACGCTCCCCAGCTGCTATGGTGACAGTCAATTATACTGGACCCTGCTATCCCCCCTGCGGGCCTGGAACCAGCATGGTGAGTGTTGATGGTTAGGGTAGCGGGAGCTCAGAGAACATCCCTTCACTGATCCACCCCCAGTGAATGAACTTGGAAGCGCCATGTATTACAGCACTTCCAGGATAAGCGTTGTTATTACCCAGCTGCAGAGGAAACAGCTAAAGGAGTGGCATCTGTGCTCCATGGGATTCAGTGGAGGGGAGGGGAAGGGATACATCAGGGGTCTAATAGACACTAGATGTCTTATTAAAGAGACCCTGTAATTACAAAGTACTATCACTTAGGACAGGGGTCTCCAAACTTTTGAAACTATGGGCCAGGTTACTGCCCTTAAAAACTTTAGGGGGGTCTGACTGGGGCAAGTAGAAGTAGAAAATGTCCTGGCATCAGTGGGAGTAAACAATGGCATAGGAATAGGCTTGGTGGGAGTAAAATAAATAAATAATGACATCATTGGTGTCAGTAGGAGGAATAGTGCTCCTTCATTGGTGTCAGCGGGAGAATGAATTCCCCATCTCTGGTGTCAGTGGGAGAAATAGCACCCCGTTGCTGGTGTCGGTGGGGGGAAAGAGTGCCCCATAGGCAAGATAAAGGGCTAAATTCTTCCCATGGGCTGCAGATTAGAGACCCTGACTTAGAGGGATATTAGTCCCCTATGTGATAGCAATAAAGCTAAGAAACACATCCTCAAAATGTTTTTCTATTACCCCCCACCGCCATGTACATACATAAGTATCTGTATGCCTCTATATACAAAAACGAAAATGAAGAGAAATGCATATTATATATATAGTATCTCACAAAAGTGAGTACACCCCTCCTTTCGGAGACTGGACCGCAGGGCAGTATTCCAACATGATAACGTCCCCAAACACACCTCCAAGACAACCACTGCCTTGCTAAAGAAGCTGAGGGTAAAGGTGATGGACTGGCTAAGCATGTCTCCAGACCTAAATCCTATTGATCATCTGTGGGACATCCTCAAATGGAAGGTGGAGGAGCGCAAGGTCTCTAACATCCACCAGCTCGGTGATGTCATCATGTGAAGGAGTAGGAGAGGACTCCAGTGGCAACCTGTGAAGCTCTGGTGAACTCCATGCCCAAGAGGGTTAAAGTGGTTGTAAACCCTTACAATGCTACAGGTAAGCCTATAATAAAAGGTTACCGGTAGCTACCCCAGATATCTCCTAAACCTGCACGTTTAGGAGCTATCCTCTGTATCAGCATGTATCTGTATGCGCACTGAAGCAATGACGTGTATGTGCCGTTTGCTTCAGTGAGTGTGCCGTTACCGGCGGCTCCCGCACTCATGCCGTCATCGTGGCTCTGGCTAAGCACAGCGACAGAGCCGCAAAGCCCGGAAGTAACTCCGGGGCTCAATGTCGCCAGCCGGTGCTGTGTACTGGCACCGCAGCGAGGGCTTCGATCTCAGGTGAGTATTAAATAGTGAGCTAGTATGCTATGCATACTAGCTCATTATGCCTTTGTCTTGCAGGTGTTAGTTTTTTTTTTTTTTCAAATTGGGTTTACAACTACTTTAAAAGGTAGTGCTGGAAAATAATAATGGCCACACAAAATATTGACACTTTGGGCCCAATTTGGACATTTTCACTTAGGGGTGTACTCACTTTTGTTGCCAGCAGTTTAGACATTAATGGCTGTGTGTGGAGTTATTTTGAAGGGACAGCAAATGTACACTGTTATACACGCTGCACACTCACTACTTTACATTGTAGCAAAGTGTCATTTGATCAGTGTTGTCACATGAAAATGTGAGGGGTGTACTCACTTTCGTGAGATACTGTATAACATTACGCATGCCGGTGCAAAAGCAACAATTCTAGGGCCATTATTCACAATTGACTAAAGGGATGATCTATAAGGTGCCTTCTGTCAAATCAACCAATATTTTTCTGTATTCGAGGGGTCTTTAAAGGGATAAAACATGGAAAAATGTTTATGTATTGCAGAGATGAGATGCATATTATGCAGTTTTACCCCCCTCCACCTCCCCGTGCATGCAGCTGCTTAGGGCTGTACACGTCATGGCCATTGTTGCATTTGGCAGGCTGTACTGCCGCCAAACGCCACCTACTTAACTCAATGGGGCTGTGCCGCAACTGCGTTTAATGCATGCGGTTGCAGCCTGGTGATGCAGCCTTTTTAGGTTTAAAACAGGAGGTGACAACACAACAAATCCCCTCCCCACTACCTGTCAAACACCCATTGAAAAGCGATCCACCAAGGTTCATTTTTAGAGTGTCAGCAAGGGCTGCCACACATGAGAATGAGCCCTTCGTTACAACTACATGCCCTGCAAGAAAGAACCAGCGGGCACAACCAGAAAGAGAATATTGTATATTTTGCAGAAACATCAAAACAAGGCATGGGGTTTAGCCCATTACCATCACATCAGCCACAACCTCTCCACCACCTTATTTTTGGCAGAGACCTCGCACAGCGTTCACCTGTTTCCTAGTCTGTGTGTGACCCCGTGGGACGAGAGCTAAAATATCTTTTCAAATACACACCCTTTCCTGGCTGAGAATATTTGCTGCGGAAGTTCCAGACACATGACAAATCACGGACATGAGAGAGAGCGAAAAAAATGTACATAAACACTATCATGCCCGGGGAAGACCACAGGGACAAAATATTTGGAGCAGAGAGGAACTTGTGCCCATATATCACAAGATCTGATTACAGACCATGGCATCCTATTTACAATATCATTAGCTCATCAAAACATTTGCTTACAATCCCTTTGATACTTTCTGAATCGTTTATTTTTCCTCAACGTTGCTTTCCTCTGGTTACCTCACCGATTAATCTGCAGGGTGTCCAAGGTGAAATATGCCTTCTCTAGGCCTCAAAATATAGAACATTAATTAACCACTTCAGCTCTGGCACATGTTTACCGCTTTTAAAGCCACAGCAGTGTCATTTCGTCAACTAAGGCTTCATATACACGGGACGTTGTTCAACCTCTCCTGAACGATTTACCTTGACAGCTAGGAAACCGGCGTCTAAAAACGGCCGTTTAGCTGCGTTTACATGCCGCGTTTCCGTCTAGAAGCGTTTGAAAAAAAAATGTTTTTTTTTTCAAAATAGCCAAAAATGAAAAACGACTGTAAACTAAACATGAGTTACCGCATTTAGCGTTTGAAATGCTTCTAAACTTAGCTTCTGAACGCAATTTTTTTGGGTTCCAAAAAAAGCCTCTAAACGCAACTGTCCAGAAACGACTATAAAACGACCCTGTGTACATGGACTGATAAGATAACATAGAGGAGAGTTCAGGAGCAGTTGAAAAAAATGCCTAACTGCTCCTAAACGTCCGTTTACCAGCAGCAGTGTACATGAGGCCTAGATGAATACTATTTCAGTTGACTAAAATACCACTAAAATGGCATTTTAGTCAAAAGACTCTCCTGAACGATTTAACTTGACAAATAGGAACACACATTTAAAAACGTCCGTTTTGCCGCGTTTACATTCCGCGTTTAGCGTTGTTTTTCCGTGTTTGCTTTTAGAAGCGTTTCTAAAAAATTTTTTTTTAAATAGCCAAAAATGCCTATAAACGAAACGGGTTACCGCGTTTAGCGTCTGAAACATCGGAAACTTCGGCGTCTGAACCCATTTTTTTGCTTTCGAAGAAACGCTGTTAAAACGCAACTGCCTTAAAAAATGGCAATAAACGAGACTGCGTACATGGTCACACAGGATAACATTGAATGAGTTAAGGGGCAGTGTCCAACTACCTCTGTCCTCTGAACGTACGTTTAGCAGCGTCCCGTGTACATGGGGCCTAAGGGCCCTTTCACACTGGGGCGGTTTGCAGGCGCTATTGCGCTAATAATAGCGCCTTCAAACCGTCCCGAAAGTGCCGCTGCTTTGTCTCCAGTGTGAAAGCCCCGAGGGCTTTCACACTGGAGCAGTGCGCTAGCAGGACGGGAAAAAAAGTCCTGCTAGCAGCATCTTCGGAGCGGTGAAGGAGCGTAGTATATACCGCTCCTTCACCGCTCCTGCCCATTGAAATCAATGGGACAGCGCGGCAATACCGCCGGCAAAGCGCCTCTGCAGAGGCGCTTTGCGGTGGTTTTTAACCCTTTCTCGGCCGCTAGCGGGGGTAAAACCTAAATTGATATTTGATGTCAAATTTAACACTGCACTACCTACATAAGAATATGTAAAGGGGCATCTACTAAGCTGCTAAAAGAAAAAGGCTTTTCTTATTTTTTTTTCTTAATGTTGGTAATATATTCAGGTAATATGTACAATGATGGGGTTAACACCAGGGGGGCTTACAAGGGGTTGTGTTTCCTAGTGTGTGTTCTAACTGAAGGGGGAGGGGACTGACTAGGGGAGATGACAGATCGCTGTTCATACTCTGTATGGACAGACAGACAGACAGACAGACAGACAGACAGACAGACAGACAGACAGACAATCTGTCTCTTCTCCCCTCAGAGAACCGGAAACTGTGTGTTTACACACACACAGATCCCGGTTCTCCATGTGTCAGCGGCGATCATGGGAGCCTGTCGCTGATCGTGACCACTGGGCACTCGCATAAGGCTCCGGGTGCGAGCGGGCGGCGCGCGCGCACCCCCCATAGTGGCCGCAGGACGAAGCGATGTTACATAACATTGTTTGCAATAAGGTAAAAACATTTTCAATTTCCCTGTGCCCCCTCTTCCCTGCGTGAAGATTAAAGGGGAGAAGAGATCAGCGCTGTGCATGGCTCTCCTTACTTCCTCTCTTCACACTGCATTCGAGAAGCAGCAGGAGCCATTGGCTCTTGCTGCTGTCAATCAAATGCAGTGCAGAGGAAAGGAAGGGCAGGCCTAAGACCCGCTCTGTAAGTCTATGGAGTGTGCACACAGGTCAGGAGTGCGCAGATAACGTTTGTCCCCATAGCAAGCGGCTGGCTATGGTGGACATAAAATAAAAAAGTGGAGGAACAAAGATCGCCCCTGGGGACCCCAGAAGAGGAGGATCGGGGCCACTCTGTGCAATACTACTGCACAGAGAAGGTAAGTATAACATGTTTGTTATGTTAGTTTTAAAAAAAACTGAGTTTAGTAACACTTTCATGGGGGGAAGTGACGTCGGACATCGCTCCGGTCCTCCAAGGGTATAGAGCTGAGTGGGGGCTATCTTGCCCTCACTCGGCTTCCTTCCCAGGCACCCGACACATCGAAAGGGCTCCGGGCTAACCGATGGGTCCAGTAACCCCAGAGAAGACCGGGATGTAGCGGGGGGGGTGAGCGGCAAGCCACCTGCTGACTAAAGAAGGCATTCCGGGGCGAATGCGCCGCTGAGACTACTTTTATTACACACAGAATCGCCCGCAGTACAAAAAAAAAAAAAAAACACGGGGGTTATGGCAGCTAGCTGATAAATGACTACGTAAAATAATTATGTAAATGTACCGTGGGTGGTCTTCAAGTGGTTAATAATAATAGAAAGCGATTCAACTTTTAGATCTCATTAACACCTTTTGCACTGGTGTTGATTCACAGCTCTACATTGCAGTGATGTGCGCTTTAAAAAAAAAAAAAAAAAAAAAAAAGTAATGCATGTAGTACTTTTTTCAGTTTAGCAGGCTGCGGCCAAAACCTCTATGTGAATAGAACTTTATTCAAATATCACAAGTGCTAACAAAAAAAAAATAAAAAAATAGTGAGATGCGTTGCGATGGGTGCTCTCCTAGCACACACACGTGGCATCTAATGTGAACGAGGAAGTAAAGTCTTCCTGTTTAATTGTACCTACAGGTAAGCCTATAATAAAGCTTACCTGTAGGTACTGTAAATATCTCCTAAAAACTTGCACCGTTTAGGAGATATTCACTATACAGTATATGCTGCCGCCAATGCCATCGGCGCATGGGCACTGAAGAAACGTCCGATTGTGCCATTTCTTCAGGGCCCTGTGCCATGACTGGCGGCACCCAAGGGGAAAGGCATGGGGGTGACGTCATCGCAGCTCCAGCCAATCAGAGCGCCAGAGCCCAGCTTCGTTCTAAGGAAAGTATTTTGATGCGATGCATACAAGCTCATTATGCCTTTGTTTTACAGGTTTGGGGGTTTTTTTTTTTTGTTTTTTAGGGTTTACAACCTCTTGCATGGACCCTAAACCAGGGCTTGACACATTTGCATTGAATCTAGGAGCCAGCTAAACAAGTTAGGAGCCAGTATTTTTTAACAATGCGCGAGCACGCGGGAATGGGGGCGCTTTAAAATGTTTTATTATTTTCTTTTATATTGTCCCTTTAAAAAAAAAAAAATAAATAAATAAAAATAATTCAGATCACTTTTATTGATGCCACTGGCAGCCGAGTAAACCGGAAGTGACGTTGTGCCGTTGCTTCTGGGATTTTACATCGGAGCCAAATCCGGCTTTGTTCAGGTCTCAGCCAAGGTGGCGGATGCGCCGGCTGGTGGCTCGGGTCTCCCGCTGGGACGGAAGGCCCAGGAAAAGAGCGGCGGGAGACATCCCCTCCCGCTCCTTTAGGATAACATTAACCCTTTAACCCTAAAAAGCCAACCGCTGGCTCTAAAAAAAAAAAAAAAAAAAAAAAATGGTACCGGGGTGATGCCTGTAGCCATCACCCTGGTATAACCCCTTCAAGCCATGAGTGCAAATTTGCGTACGGTTGGCGCAAAGGGGTTAAAAATGCTTTATTTTTTTAAATGAAGCTATGAAAAACAAGTAAAAACTTTAAACTAAATACATTTGCATACAAACAGTAAAATTATTCTACTATTTTATAGATCTCAATAGCTAAACAGGTGACGTTAAAGAACTATAGCTAAAAGTATTTTTTTTTTTTTTTTTGAGAGAGTAGAGTAAGGGAGAGTTATAACCACTGTCGGTTTATTTTTTTCCATTGTGTCCCATTGGGGAGATCGCCCTTCACTTCCTGTCCAAAAACAGGAAATGAGAGGAAATCCCAGCAAATTAAAATAATTCCTTTGGGGACCCCCAGGGTGTCCTGTCAGAAAGCCGCTACCCATCAGAATATGTAACGGAAGTGACGTTCCGGCACGGCCATCTTGGTACACCCGCACTGCAGTAAGCGGGTATCTTTTTACACCCACCAAAGTCTTGCATTATACACTTCGTTTTACCAGTAAACTGAGCTTATATAGTGAAATACAGTATTTGGAAGTCTGTGTGACTGTTTTGATGTTGAAACATCGGCAAGCCTGCTGATCTCACAAGTTTGCTAATCTGACAGAACACCACTGCTTTTAAGATTCAACATCAAAACAACTTGACGGATTTCAAAATCTTGTGTTTCACAATAGAACCTCAGTTTACTGGTAAAAATAAGTGTAAAATGCAAGACTTCGGTGGGGATAAAAAAATGTCCGCTTCACGACTTCAGATTGTAGGCTTAGTGTGGCCGAGTGCGGGTGTACCAAGATGGCCGCAATGGAACATCACTTCAGTTGCACTTTCTGATGTGTAGCGGCTTTATGATAGAACAAGGGTACCAGATTTAGCATCCCCATTGCAAGACCATTCTTTTTCTGGGGACAACCCAAAATTTGGGATTTTCTTTTACTTTCACTTTCAATGATAATGGTAAACAGGACAAATAGAGGTGGAATCTCCTGACTGCTGTTCTAATCCCTCGCCACTCTATCCAAAAATAAAAAGAAGGTTTTGCCTTTAGTTGTATTTTAACGCTCATTTTGGCCAACTTACACCTAAGCGTAGTACAGCGTCAGCTGCTGCACCGCGTCTTTTTTTAGCTTTTTCGCGGTGCATTTGTGGAGCAGCACCATTCATTTGAATGGGCCTCTCTCTGCTTCCAAAAACGCTCCAAAGAAGCTCATGTACCAAATTTTGGCACAGAGCCAGGAATTTTGTTTTGACGCTCAAGAATCGTGGCAAAAATGGCACCGCATTTGTGGTGCCATTATGAAACAGCATTGCAAACTGATCTTGTGTTTTGCCGCGATTTTGGAATCATGGACAGAATCTCGCTATTCCGCCCACGTTTCCAGTACGCTTAGGTGTGAATGAAGCCTAAAGCTGCTTATACGCGGTAATTTTTATTTAGCCGGCGAGCTGAAAGAAAAAGAACTGCATCTCCCATCCACACAGCAAGGTGGATCGAGGAATCCTTGCGGCTGTGACATAGTATTCCGACCACAGGCCCTCTACACTATCAATATATATGAATCATTGCCTGCAGCCGCTGATCGATGAAAGCTTCCCAAGCATGGGCGTTCCACAGAAGTTAATCTAACAATGTCAAACAAAGAGGGCCACACAGATCGAAATTTAGCCGGGGCCTGCTGAATTGGCATAATTTCGATCGTTTGTACCCACCTAAGGGTCCATTTATACCGGCAGGCACGCAATATACTCTGTATAATGTGTGCCCACTACAGTGCGATGTGAAAGGGCCATGCGATACATATTACAACGCATGACAAGGATTTTTTTTTTATGTCACAAAATGATATTACATTCAACGTTATACACCGCCGCTCATTTTAATATGGAATAGTGCGTCACAACACAGGGCTCTGTGTAACAATTCAACATGCCCTCCTTTTCTGGGGCAAATTTCCTTTTCCTTCCTCTATTTGATGGGACTGCATTGGGCCAGCCTGCTGAACACATGTTGTGTGAATGGCCCCCCATGTATAAACGGTGGGCTCACATGAATGCAATGTACTGTATGTTGCTGCAACAATAAATTTGGAAATGCACTACACTGCGTTTTAAAAGGAACATGTTTGCCCGCCTCGAATGGGACCAGCAGGGAAATACATCATAAAATGCAGTCAGACTTTTATGCTCCTTTTGTACTCTACATTGCATGTAGATAAAATGACTAGTATGAATGACATTGTAGGAATTAAAATCAATTACACTTCATTCTTTTCCAGCCTGCACTAGAAAATATCTGCTTTAGGTTTCACCTCCGTTTACTTCTCCAGGTTATTCCAACCAGAAGCAGAATGTACAGGTCACAGCAACGTATCACTCCTTTATTACTGCTACGTGTTACAGAGGAACAGCGCACCTTTACTGCCGTCTACCTACTGACCACAAAAAGACCACCATTATAATAAAAGGATAGCTATACTTTTTAAAAACAATAGGGCCTCACAGAAGCCTGAAAATGACACATTTTTAGTCATTCAAGCTTTTTATTTTTTTCTTACACTGATCTAAGTACAGACCATTGTGTAAACTTGCACTGTGCACAAATCATTAAAAAAAAAAAAAAAAAAAAAAAAAAATCTGCGTTGCTGGTCAGTATTTTTGCAAGTATATGTACACGCCACACTCCCTTAATTACCACTTTAGCTCCAGAAGATTTTATCCCCTTCATGACAAGGCCATTTTTTGCTAATTTACCACTGCGCTACTTTAACTGGCGATTGCGCACTCATGCAACGCTCTACACAAAAGAAAATTTATTTACATCATTTTTATCACACAAATAGAGCTTTCTTCTGGTGGTATTTTTTGCAATATAAAAACAAAAAAAGACAGAAAATAAAAAAATTAAAAAAACAAAAAAAAAAGATTTTTTTTATTCGGCTAAAAAACATATCCAATATAAAAATTTCTTCATAAAATTTTGGCCAAAATGTATCCTGCTACGTGTTTTAGATATAAAGAAAAACAAAATCACAATAAGCATATATTACAGATTGTTTTGCGCTAAAGTTATAGTGTCTACAAACTATGGTATATATATTGGAATTTTAGATTTTAATTTTTTTATACTACTAATGGGGCAATAAACGACTTATAATGGGACTGCAATAGTGAGGCGGGAAATCTGACACTGACGCTGGGGGGAAACTGACTAACTGCCACTGACGTCACCAGTGACATTAACCGCTTCCAGACTGCCCACTGCATATATACTGCGGCAGGGCGGCCCAGCTGCGCAAAATCACGTACATGTATGTGATTTTGTGCACGCGGTGTAGGGGGCGCGTGTGCACCGCCAGATCATTCAGAGGAGAGACAGAGCAGCGGTCTGCCTATGTAAACAAGGCACACTGTTGATCTGTCAGGGAGCAAAAGAGAGATCTGAAACATGGATCTCTCTATTCCTCCAGTGTATCCGTCCCCCACAGTTAGTAAGCACCTCCCAGGGACACACTTAACCCTTTGATTGTCCCTGGTATTTAACCCCTCCCCTGTCAGTGTCATTTATACTGTGACTGTGCATTTTTTTTTTTTAGCACCGACTACTGTATTGGTGTCACTGGTCCCCAAAAAAGTGTCAATTAGTGTCCAATTTGTCTGCCGCAGTCCTGCTAAAAATCACTGATAGCCGCCATTACTAGTAAAAACAAATACAAAAAAATAAAAAGTCCCTAAATCTATCCCAAAGTTTGTAGACACTATAACTTTTTGTGCAAACCAAATCAATATACGATTATTGGGATTTTTTTTTACCAAAAATATGTAGCAGAACACATATTGGCCTAAATTGATGAAGACATTTGATTTTTTACATTGGGAATGTTTAATAACAGAATGTAAAAAAATACTGTTTTTTACTCAAAATTGTCGGAATTTTTTTGTTTATATCGCAAAAAATAAAAACCGCAGGAGGTGATCAAATACCACCAAAAGAAAGCTCTATTTGTGGGGGGGGACAAAAAGGACATTGATTTTATTTGGGTACAGTGTCGCACGACCGCGCAATTGTCAGTTAAAGCAACGCAGTGGCCTGGTCAGGAAGTGGGTAAAACCTTCGGAAGCTGAAGTGGTTAATACAGTAATCAGTGATAATACTATACACTGTCACTGTACTGACACTGGCTGGGAAGGGGTTAACTTCTAGGGTGATCAAAGGGTTAAATATGTGCCTAACTATGTGTAATGTGTGTAAAGTGTGCTGCTTTTACTAATTGATCTCCAAGTTTCTCTTCCCTGGTGCATATGCATTAAAGTATAAAGAATCATAGCGTGATACAGTATAAGAGGTGGTTTATTGAATATAAAAATGCACTCACATGATCAATGATAAAAACGAGCGTGTAGTCATGTAAGATGCTGCAGCAATGGCCATGGACAGAATATTGAGTGGCCGAGGAGTGTGAGGATGTCACGCTTGGTTCCAACCAACGCGTTTCGCCATACGTTTGATTTAGTCATGAGCGTGCTGCTCCTGATGATGTCAAGCATATGATGAAACACAAAAAAAAGAAAAAAAGGCAAATCACCGCGCTATACTTTAACTGAATTGGTGCAAAACCACATATTGAAAAACAGAAAATGAAAACAATCTAGTGTGACAAATCAGTGATCAAAAATCAATATAAAGCAGCCGCTAAACGTGAGATACACACATAACAAAATAGATACAAGAGGAGCAGCGCTGTGATAAAAATGTTCTATATGATAAAACCAGACCAAAAATAGTGAAGATATTAAGCCCAAAATTGGGATAGGCTCCAAGTTCATAAGTTACATAAACAGCTGGACCGTCCTATTCAAAAACCAATCTTGGATGGTAACTAGAAGAAGCATGAATATGGAAATCAATGAGTCCTTCACCACACCACTGTGATAGTAAAAATGCGCGCTTACCAAATGGCAAGCTTGGAAGAGCTTGCGACCTTAACCCGGTCGGGGCCTTTCAAGGTGGAACCATCAAGGAGAGGCACGCCACTTGGCTTGGATTAAGCACGCTGTTCTTCCAATTACCACTCTATATGGAGATGTGACCCCTGGCTAGGGATAAACCTCCGAGGAGGTATACCAAAGAAAGAAGGAAAGCGACATAGCGTAATCCTGCTTTCACTTTTATTAAAATCAAAAAGAGGGGGGCGTGGCTTGGATGGCTTCCCGAGCGGACGTGTTTCACTGAAGCTCCCGCTCCGGCCTGCCTGCATAGAGCTGGGACCTGCACCTTACCGCCACTAAACATGGGCAAACCGCGCAAAAACAAGGAAACGGACCCCAGAGGACACACCACCCGTTCTTCCTCGGTCCCTCCGCCACTCATTACTGAGTACTTCGGGCAAGGAGCTACGGCCGGACACCACGAGGCCAAGATGGCGCCGGCGCCACATACAGCAACCTCACCATCCTCCTCCCTCCGAGCTACGGCGGACCGCAGAAGCGACAGGTACGGATCCGAGGGTGACCTACCCTCTACCCACCCTCCGACCCCCCCTGCTGAACTTTTAATCGCCCCCTCCTCTGGAGGCCACATGCTGGGCAGTCTATCGCAGACTTTTCCCCCATGCCTCATAGGGCCTGCGCCCTCTATATCATCCGGCCAATCATCCCCCCCCTGGGACTCATATGCTCCAGAATGGGACCCCCGCTCCCTGCCACAACGTTCCCAGCCTCACAGGGACAGAGCCCCTTCTCTCTCCCCTCTCCAGAGGGACACGGTCCAGGCTCCAGCACCATCCCAGGCCCTGAGGCCACCAGGATCACAGGAGGCTCATCCACACACGGGGACTTCGCAAGGCCCATTGTTAGCCAAACATTCCAGCATTACTGCCCCATCACCACCACCTCAGAGGGGACCCCCCACGCCAGCTTCCTACTCTGCGGTAGTACAGGGCTCTCATACCCACGCTGCACCAGACTTTGACCCTGACCCTGAAACGTGTACATCTTGGCGAGACTACGTCCGCTGCATGCCCACAAAACAGGACTTCCGAATGCTAATTCAAGAAGTGCGTGACACATGTAGAACAGAGATTAATATGCTTCGCACTGATCTTCATCAACTGTCCACTAAAGTTGCATCCTTAGAAGAAGAAACAAATGACACGAAAATTGAACTCTCACAAATACACGACCGCTTAGCTTCACAAGCTACCACACTCAGGGACTTCCAACGCCACCTTGAGGACCTCGACAACAGAGGCAGACGTAACAATATTAGGGTCAGGGGTCTACCAGAGGCGACACAAGAAGAAGACCTAAATGTGACTCTGCAAGCCATTTTCAACAGCATTCTAGGTCGCCCAGAACACCAGCGGGTTAAACTGGACCGTGCACACCGAGCTCTGCGTCCCCGTGGGCCAGGATCTCGCCCACGAGACGTGATCTGCAGAGTCCACAACTACACCCTCAAGGAGGACATTATGAGAAAGGCGCGAAATATGCATGCTATTGATTTTGACGGGGCTTCCCTGCAACTTTTTCCAGACCTCTCATGGATCACCCTCCAACAGAGAAGATCTTTGCAACCACTCCTCACCCTGCTAAGAGAGCACGACTTTCGCTATCATTGGGGTTTCCCCTTCAGCCTCACGGCAAAAAAAGACGGAAAGTCCACAACCCTTCGTTACCCGGAGGATCTTCAATTTTTCTGCAGAGAACTGGATATACCGGTACCACCCACCCCCGGATGGGAACCGTTGCCACTTCCCCCACCTCGCCCAGACCCTTGGATCCAGGTTACAGGTCGGAAACGCACAAGACCACGATCCGCGGGCCCGTCTCCTCCACCTCGTCAGCGCTGAACTGCTGCTCATCTGAACTCTCATCTTACCCAGTTGTTTCACTTCAGTTTCGTACGGTTTGTTCATGTCTGCTTTTTCTACCTGAGAACCCGGAGACATCTCCTGTTCACCCTACTCATTTATAATATGGACTTACTCAGCAAACGGATTCTCTCTTTACTTAGCAATACATGCTTGATCGAGATTATAAAGTTTAGATAGGACTTACATAACTAATCGGGTTGTGCCATCTCCCCCCCCCATGTTCCCCCTATCTCTCCCACTCCCTCTTCTTCTCTACCCTCCCCCCTTCCTCCCCCCTCTTTTTTCCTCTCCCTCCCTCTCTCCTTCCCCCTTCTCCTACATCTATCTACACTTGCTCCTCGCTCTCACTCTCTCCCCTCTTTCTCCCTGTTTGTCTGTTTCAGGGGAGGGACATGGCACCCCCTCTCTGTTTTACCCTCCTCCCTGCTGGAGGTTAAACTATAGGAGAATACTATTACGCAGAGGAAATTTCCTATACGTATACCTCTATACCATCATTTTTGAACCCATAGAAGTTATCTTACTTTTGCCTCAACTTCCACGAACCAAAAGCCTCATGGGTCTATTCTATTACTCAGATCAGTGACATAAGTATAGACATGTCGGTTGCCATTTTTATGCATGCAGGTTCCCTGTTTTTTCTGTTACTTAAGTTTTCATAAAACTTTTTTTTTTTTCTTTTTTTTTTTTTTTTTTTTTTTTTTTTTCTTAGCTGCAGGCAGGCCCGGAAGGAGGTTCTCCTCTTCCCCTTGGGTCCATCCTTTCCTCCCCCCCGGGACTCTCCGAATGGCTCCCTTTTTTATTTTCTCTGACGCTGGTATTTTTGGCCCCGACGTCGGAGGGGGCCCTTCGGAGTCTCCCATCCCATCACTCTGTGTAGGTGGGTTATATTGTGAACGGTTGAATGACCTTAACGTTGCACTAACCTTTGTGTTCTTTTTCTCTTTTTTGTACCTTTTCTTATGTTTCTCTCCCACTACTATTCCTATCTCTCACTCCCTCTCCAATTCCCTGGCCGTCACCCATCTCCGGGACCAGGTTCATGTTCAGGGGGCCATAGGCTTTCATACCACAACCACCATGGAGACTCACTATAGGGACCTCCTATACTCCAAGGCTCTGCTGCACCTGCTAGGTAAGCTACTGTACCTTTCCACTAAACACCCACCATGATTAATATATTTTCACTAAATGTAAAGGGCCTTAACTCAAACGTTAAGAGAAGCCTAGCGCTACGAGAGTTCAAACGGTCTAAAGCGGACATTATTTTCATTCAAGAGACCCACCTTGATAAAACAGGCACCATGACATTCGCACGGCGGCCATACCCTCATATATATCAGACCTCTGGCCCACACAAACGGGCAGGGGTGGCAATCCTTTTTAAGCAAGGCTCCCCCTTCCAGTTGCAATCCCAATACTCTGACCCCCTGGGACACTACCTCATCCTCAGAGGCCTTTGGAGAGGAGTGAGTATCACTCTATGCAATATCTATGCCCCAAACACGAATCAAATCCCTTTTCTGTCTAAGGTCTTTGACCGCCTGTTTAGGGCCCCCCATCAATACCTGGTGATCGGAGGAGACTTTAATCTTGTCCATTCTCCAGGTCTTGATAAACACTCAATGGGCCGGGGGAAATCTCAGGCAAACACCAACAGAACAGCCACCCAGTTTCGCCAACTCACTAGGAAATATGCCCTGTTTGACACCTGGCGCACCGCATATCCATCAGCTAAACAATTTACTTTTTATTCCCATCCCCATATGTCCCACTCACGACTAGATTATTTCTTTGTTAACGCCCCGACGCTGCGAACATGCACGAAATCAGACATTCAGGCCATCTCCTGGTCGGACCATGCACCGATTACATTATCTCTGACACTTTCCCCGAACTCCCTTCGCAAATGCCACTGGCGCCTAAACGACTTCCTACTTAAACATGACCCATCCAGAATAGAACTAGAACAAACTTTGAAGCAATACTTTGTGGAAAATTGCTCCTCTGAGATCTCCGCCCCATCTTTGTGGGAAGCCCATAAGGCGGTCTTACGAGGCCAATGTATCTCACTTTCCACGGCCTTAAAAAGAAATGCCAATGCCACACGCAGCGCTCTTCTGGACAAACTCAAGCATCTAGAAATGCGCTTGCTCAAATCCCCATCCCTGACAACCCTTAGAGAACTCACTAGTGTAAGGGCTGGACTGAGAGATATCGAAATAGGGAAGATTGAAAAGGCGCTAGTCAGGCTTAGACAGACCTATTACGACAAAGCCAACAAGTCACACACACTCTTGGCGAAACAACTTCGCGACCAGGCAGCAACCGCTACCACTACACAACTTAGAGAGGCAAATGGCGTCCTCCACTCCCACCCTGACAAAATAGCACAACTCTTTCACGATTTTTATTCCGCATTGTATAACGACCCGAGTGTCCCGCACAACCCACCTCCTCCTGACCTAACCCAGGCCATCTACACCTATTTAGCGGAAGCGGACTCTCCCAAGCTCACTCCCTCTGCCCTCGAGACTCTTAATGCCTCCATCACAGAGGAGGAGATAACAAAAACAATTAAACTGCTGCCAAATAATAAGGCCCCTGGGCCTGATGGACTACCGTACCTCTATTATAAGACGTTCCTAACACACTTACTCCCCCATATGACAAACCTCTTTAATTCATTTCTTTCTAACACACCCATCCCCAGAGATATGCAAAACTCCTACCTGACACTAATCCCAAAACTAGGGAAAGACCACACCCTCCCGTCCAATTACAGGCCGATAGCACTTCTAAATACTGACTTAAAAATCTTTACGAAAATATTGGCCAATAGATTAAACAACTTCATGCCGTCCCTGGTCCATAGAGACCAGGTGGGCTTTATTCCCTGTCGACAGGCTGGGGATAACACCCGGAGGGTCATTGACCTGGTTGAGGTTGCGAACAGGAACAAATTAGAGGCATTATTGCTCAGTTTGGACGCCGAAAAAGCCTTTGATAGGCTGGGCTGGCCCTTCCTGTTCGCGACTCTCAACCGGGCTGGTATTGAGGGCCCGTTCCTTCGAGCTATCACCCACCTGTACACGGCCCCAACAGCCCAGGTTCGCACTAACTTTGCAACTTCCCCTACTTTTTTAATTTCTAATGGGACCCGTCAAGGTTGCCCACTCTCCCCTCTTTTATATGCCCTATGCATTGAACCACTGGCGGCCCACATCAGAAACAACCCAAATGTACACGGTATACCAGTCCGTACCAGAGATTTCAAAATCTCCTTATTTGCAGATGATGTCCTCCTCACTCTCACCCAACCTCACATATCTCTTCCGAACTTACAAGCAGAGCTGGAGAGATATAGCACCCTCTCGGGTTACAAAATTAATAGCTCCAAGACAGAGGTTCTCCCTCTTAATTTATCACCCCATACATTCTCAACGCTTTCACAAACTTTTCCATACTCTTGGCGGACCTCTTCCTTAAAATATCTGGGGGTGCATATTACACCCACATACGACACTCTATACAAGGCCAACTTCCCCCAAATATTCGCTTCTATCAGAACCTCCTTAAATAAATGGAGATCCCTGAAACTGTCCCTTTTTGGTAGACTTGCAACCTTGAAGATGACGATACTACCTAGACTTCTATATTTGTTCGAGACGCTTCCTATCCCCATCCCGAGTCCACACTTAAAAAAACTTCAGGGTGACCTAATAAACTTTTTCTGGAATTATAAAAGACACCGTGTTGCTAGATCGGTTCTATATGCCCCACGTACCCAAGGGGGACTGGCGTTCCCCAATATAGCTAAGTACTATCTGGCAGCCCAACTAAGACCCATAGCCTCCTGGTGTACCCTACACGCTTACAATAGGTGGACACAGATAGAAAAGTTATGGCTAGCCCCTATACACCCAAATTCCATGCTTTGGAGCTCTGATATACCTCCAAACAGCGTACAATTGCTAGGACCAATGGCTCTCCTACGTACATTATGGCGACGGGCCAAACTGAAATATCCGCTCACCACAATGACGTCTCCAGTCACCTCATTCCTATTCACACCCAATATCCCAGACAGCTTAACCTCACAGATGTCTCATTTCTGGATGGATAAGGCTATATTTAGGTATGGACAATTAATTGACCCTAAAACTAGAATGCTACGACCCTTCCAAGAACTACAAAAAATTTTTGATATTCCCAAACAAGCTTTTTTCAGTTACCTACAAATACGCCATTATGCGCAATCGCTGGGGTCGAATTTAAGATTCTCCCCCCTGACGGACTTCGAAAAACTATGTTTAGAGGGCTCGTCCCCTAAAGGCATGATTTCACGTTCCTACCAAATATTGATCACTGATTTCTCACCAGATGGGCCACGACACCCATATATGGCTAAGTGGGAGCAGGCTTTGGGCTCAGATTTACCCCTTAAGACCTGGCAATTTATATGGAACCAGGCTACTAAAAGCTCTATATGCACGCTTTATAAAGAAAATCAATACAAAATACTATTCCATTGGTATCAGACCCCTGACCTGCTCCACTCTATATATCCCACAGCCGACTCTCGCTGTTGGAGATGTTATAAAGATAGGGGAACACTATTTCATGTCTATTGGACCTGCCCTCTAATCAGCTCTTACTGGAGTATGGTACAATCCCTGCTCCAGTCTATCTTTGATACTGGAGTGCTTCTGGATCCGAAGATCTTTCTTTTGGGCCTTCCGCCTGCCACCTTCTCAAAAACCTCCAAAAAACTTCTAGCGCATGTGCTTACTGCAGCACGCTGCCTGGTGGCTCTAAAATGGAAAAAAAGAGAGACCCCTTCACTGACCGAGCTGCACTCCAGGATTAGGGATGTTAAAAGAATGGAATATCTTACGGCCTCATTAAATGATACCCTTGAGAAACATAACCGTATTTGGGAACCCTGGGTTCTATTTGAGACCCCTGTGACTTAATGATATAGGTCATTCGTGTACCTATAACTCGTCCCCCACAGACGTGTCCCGGGATTGGCGATGGGTGGCGACCCCCCCCCCCCCCCCCCTTATCCTTCCCCCCTCTATCTACTCTTTTTCTTCCCTCTTCTTTCTTTTTTTTTTTTATTTTTATTCTTTTAATTTTTTCTTTCTTTTTTTTGAAGCTATATATACATGTAAAGGGTACTAATGGATACAATGTATGAAACGTTTAACAGTCTAGTTAACCTACTCCGTTTCATTACTAACTGTTTACATTACCAGGCTTAATCGTCCAATGTTTGGATGACCATGTGCCAAATTGAATTGTGACACTATGACCTCTTTTTATTCCTGTACCCAATACTATAGTGCTGTAATTGTTAATTTCTTTTCTGTTGAAAAATAATAAAAATTGTCAATTATAAAAAAAAAAAAATCAAAAAGAATTGCACTTACATGTGGAGGGATAAACAATAAAACATTTGAGCCGGCCGGCTAGAAAGCGAACGCCCGTCCTGTAGACTGTAGACGGTAAATGCAGCACGTCAGCACGTCAGCTCTTCCAAGCTTGCCATTTGGTAAGCGCGCATTTTTACTATCACAGTGGTGTGGTGAAGGACTCATTGATTTCCATATTCACGTTTCTTCTAGTTACCATCCAAGATTGGTTTTTGAATAGGACGGTCCAGCTGTTTATGTAACTTATGAACTTGGAGCCTATCCCAATTTTGGGCTTAATATCTTCACTATTTTTGGTCTGGTTTTATCATATAGAACATTTTTATCACAGCGCTGCTCCTCTTGTATCTATATGATGAAACACGCTGGGTGAGACCAGACATCAAGTCGCCATGCTCCTCGGCAGCTCGATATTCTGTCCATGGCCATTGCTGCAGCGTTTTATCACTACACGCTCGTTTTTATCATTGATCATGTGAGTGCATCTTTTATATTCAAAAAACCACCTTTTTATACAGTATCATGCTACGATTCTTTATATTTTAATGCATATGCATTGGGTATGAGTTTGTGATTTGAAGCACGCCAGGACCGCCAGCACCTCTATGGATACACCTGGGAAAGGTTTTCCCCACTGCGCTGTTGGCTTTTCCATTAATTTGGAAGCCACCACATTCTGGTAAGCTGCCATCCTTTGCATTGGAGGCGTTTTACACAGAGGATCTGGGGAAGCTGGCTCTCTTATGCACATAATCACCTCTTCTACCCCTCACCTGTTGGATTCTAATCTGTTGGGACACTGGATTTTATTTTTCTTCATTTATTGACTTTTGTTTTTTTGTTTTTTAATTGCTTTGACTTCTTTTTTTTAATGAAATTATTATTATACCACTCCCTTTATGTTTTTCCTCATTTATCACATTTACCTTTCACAATGTTTATCAAATTTTTGAGATCATGCTATACATGCTCATTGAGTGACAGTGTTGCACTATATGTATATTGATTGTTATTTGTTGTTTTATCTATTGACCTGTGCTAGCAGCTGTCTTTATCATTTAGGGCACTTTCACACTCACAGAGCCCGGGCGTCAGCGGTAAAGTGTCTCTATTTTTAGCGACGCTTTACCGCTGCTTTTTGGCTGCTAGCAGGCGATTTTAACCCCCGCTAGCGGCCAAAAAAGGGTTTTAACAGTAAACGGTAACGCCCGGGCGTTAATGGTAAAGCGTCGCTGTTTTTACAGGTGCTTTTCGGCCGCTAGTGGGGGTTAAAAGCGACAGGGAGTGGCACTTAGCCGGCCCTGCTGCCCGTTGATTTCAATGGGCAGGGGAGCTTTAGAAGCGGTGTATATACACCGCTCCTAAAGCCCCTCAAAGAAGCTGCTAGCGGGACTTTTTTTTTACGTCCTGCCAGCGCACTGCTCCAGTGTGAAAGCCCTCGGGCTTTCACATTGGAGTGACAGGAGAGGCGCTATTTTTAGTGCTATAGCACCTGTAAAGCACCTCAGTGTGAAAGGGGTCTAACTAATTTTATATTTTACTTTTTAAGCACATCTAGCGCGGATATTCCTTAGATGTTTTTTACAGTTTATAATAAGGCTTACCTGTAGGTACTTGCACAGTTTAGGAGATATTCAGAGTGCAAGCAGCTGATGACATCACCGGCTCACGCGCTCTGAAGGTCTGGTTTACAGTGCATGCACAGAAGTGATGTCATCACACCCCCGGAGACCGTGAACCCGGAAGGAAGAGCAGGGGAAGACGTCAGCTGTCTCAGTGGTGACATTGTGTGGCTGGAGGGATTCGTTCTGAGTTAAGTCTATCATGATGCACATTATGACATTGCCTTGCAGGGAATTTTTTTTTTTTTTTAACCACCTGCGGTCTACTACCACTTTAAAAGGTGAACCTATCCTTTAAATATGAATAACCTTAAAAAAAAAAAAAAAAACTCCACTAACAGTCACCACTCTGTGCTCAAAGAACCGGACCCAAGAACTAAATAATCAGCATTCTTTAATCGCTCAGTTCTTGGTGTAGAGCCGATGGGAGACAGTTGCATCATCGGATCGATGCTACATCTACATAGGAGAGTATGAATGTTGGTCATTTTTGAATCTCACACTTCTCTTAGTAGTAGAGGTGTATGGTAGATTTCTGTAGAATAAGCAGAACGTTTCGTGTCATTTTATAATTTTCAGTAGAACAAGATTGGAGCATTTCTGATCCATTTCATACCAAGCTGTTACATTACCGGAAAGGTGGCTACTGACAGAACAGCTTTATTCACCAAGGTCTCAGAATCAAACCGACTCGAGCAAAATAATCAGATGTTCCATTTCTAATTTACTCCAGAAAGAAGGAAAGGATAAGCCAGTTGTTCACATGAGGCTCACTGTCTGATGACATGGAGGTTTCAAGATTTTTAACTTTCTGCAAACTAAACCATAAAAACTACAGGCCCAATAAAAGGCAAGTAAATGCAACTACCCACAGAATATGTTATCTATAAAACTAAATGTAGAACAGCATTTGTATTTAATGTAGTCTGAAGCAGACCCATTTCTAGAAGAGCTGAAATATTTATGTGCTAGAAAAGAGATGTGTCTGGAATAATTATTGTGTCATCTGAGAGATGCCGTGTGTGCGGAGGAATCAGACGTACCGCTGGCTTCGCTTCCACTTTCTAATGAGGAAGAACCAGAGCGGACAATGTACGGCTTAGATCTGCCATCACATATACAGGTGTACGGAATACCTCCAACTTATATAGTAGAGGAAAGAAGAAGATCGCACATTTTCTCTGGGCTCTATTATTAAACATATTACTTTCTTTGTCATCCACATTTTGTAATTACCATCTTATAAATAATAGTAGATTTTAGTTTTCCAGCATCTTTCTGTCCCACTCGGGAACCTCCAGGCATCCTTCTGGAGCTTTCCCTATGTGCAATACTATGGAAGATGAAGAAAGGAGACAAGTAGAAGTGTGAGCACAATCCACTGTCCTATATCAGAGTTTCCATTCTCCTCCAAAGACTCCTGTATTCCTACTCTCCATAAAGTGATATTAAAAAGGCAATATTTTTTATTTAAAGAACAAACATGTTATACATACCTGCTCTGTGTAGCAGTTTAGCACAGAACAGCCCTGATCCTCCTCTTCTCTGGTCTCCTGACAGCGCTCCTGGCCCCTCGTTCCTTCCGAGTGCCCCCAGAGCAAGCTGCTTGCTCTGGGGGCATCCAAGAAGGCTCCCTCTCGAGCCGCTGCTCTGCGTGGCTATTCACACACAGAGCCATGACTCAGCCCCGTCCCCTCTCTCTCCTCACTGGCTCGGATGCCAATGGCTCCCACTGCTGTCTCAGCCAGTGAGGAAGGAGAGTCCATGGAGAGCCGAGGCTCTTGTGTACATCGCTGGCTTGCAATAGGGCCCATGTAAGTATTTGGGGGGGGGGGGGGGGCAACAACTGCTGCACAGATAAGGTCTTTCTTAAGACCCCTTTCACACTGCGGGCTGCAGCCACGTTTTAGCGGCAATATACCGCTGTTTAAGCGACGCTTTTAACCCCAAAGAAGGGGTTAAAAACTCCTGTGTTGCGGCGCTTCGGAAGCGCTGCCCATTCATTGCAAGGGGCAGGGGCGTTTTGGGAGCGCTGTATACAGCGCTCCCAACTCGCCCCAAAGATGCTGCTTGCAGGACTATTCCGAACGTCCCACAACGCCCAGGTGTGAAAGCACCCATTGCAGAGAATGGGAGGCAGTTTTCAGGCGCTTTACAGGTGCTATTTCTAGCGCTAAAATACCTGAAAACTGCCTCAGTTTGAAAGGGGTGTAAACCTTTAGAACCACTTTAAGGCCTGATTCACACCTATGCATTTTTAGTGCTTTTTGCATTTTGCAGATTTATACTACAGAACGTGGTCCATAGGAAAACATGTTAAATGGACTGTAGTGCAAATCTGCAAAAAGCACAAAAAAAAAAAGAAAAAAAAAAAAAAAGAAATGCATAGGAGTGAATCAGGCCTAAGGGCCAGTTCACATCAGAACATGGTGCAGGAAAAGCACTTTACATGTGAGTTTCCCAACCTGCATTCAAATTGCATTGCCTTTGTGATCTGCTGCAGGTGCCAGTATATTGTTAATGGCATCTCAAATGCAGTGCACTTGCAGGCACCAGATTGTATTGTATTGCAGTACCACATGACTTAATGCAGCACATTTTTCAAAAGTAGCACTATTTATGTGCTCCAAAGTGATTTGCAGTCCATTCAATTTATCAAATCGCACTGCAGGGGGAAGCACAGTAAAAACAAAAATAAAATAAAAAACAGTTCCCCAAAGCTTGACCTTAAAGGCATAATTCATCTTTACTAAAAAAAAACTGCCTATGCAGCAAAGGGGCATCTGTTGATTAAATCAAAATGTGCAGATTTGGCCAGAAGTTGAATATTGCCCTTACTATAGGTGTAGGCCATTTACGTACCTCCTGTAGCCTGACTGAAAAGCTCCCAGAGATTCGGCCTTGTTGCTAGGACATTGCCAAGAGACTCCCAGCTGGTACTGTACACTTCCACCATCACAGGAGCAGGCTCTCTCTCCGATTCAAACCCTGTAACATGCACTCTCTCTTCCCTAACACAGCAGCTCTGAGTTCAGTATTTGAGAGCTCATTCCTCTGATGGTGAACAGCAATACTAATACAGTGTTTTGTGTCAGCGTCGAATGTTCTTTGTTAATACTTGTCCACTTGCTGACCGCCTAACTGGAAAAAAAAATGTCATTACTTTGACGGTAAATATCAGGGTAATGGCTGCAGCTAGATGCCATAACCCCAGTATTTTCTTTTCCTTTAGGGCCCTTTCACACTGGGGCGGGCGGCGGCGGTAAAGCACCGCTATTGTAAGCGGCGCTTTACCGTCGGTATGCGGGCGCTAGCGGGGCGGTTTTACCCCCCGCTAGCGGCCGAGAATGGTTAAAAACCACTGCAAAGCGCCTCTGCATTGATTTCAATGGGCAGGAACGGTGAAGGAGCGGTATACACTCCGCTCCTTCACCGCTCCGAAGATGCGGCTAGCAGGACTGTTTTTATGAAAGCAGCGGCACTTTCGGGTCAGTTTGCAGGCACTATTATTAGCGCAATAGCGCCTGCAAACCTCCCCAGTGTGAAAGGACCCTTAGGCACCCGTCTTTAAGATAAAAGTGAGCCCTGCGGCTGATTCGCTGGGGGAAAATTTTTAGAGGCGGCGGGGGAGAGGTGCCCCCCCCCACCGCTCCCGGGCTTAAGTTACCAGTCACTGAGCCCTGGAACCATCCGGAAGTCGGCTTGCTATGGAGATAAGAGATGGCCACCACTCATCTCTATCCCCTTGGGGGCAAGGAGCGACGTCATGATGTCACTTCCGGTTCTTGGGCCATGTAAACAAGTTTTGTTTTTTTTCTTAAAAGCAAAAGATACTTTTTTTTAATCTTTTGCTTTTAAAGGGTAGAGGAGAGATTTGGGGTCTGTTAGACCCCAGATATCTCCATAAAGAGGACCTTGTCACGCTGTATTGTTATCGCAAGGGATGTTTACATTCCCTGCAATAGTAATAAAAGTGAGCAAAAAATGTTTAAGGGACAGTGTAAAAATTTCAAAAAATGTAATAAAGTACATTTTTTTAAAATATATGTTTTAATGTGCCCCGGTGCACAGTAGTGACCGCATACAAAAAGGTCATGACCACATATGTAAACAGTGTTTGCACCACACATGTGAGGTATGGCCGCAAAAATCTGAGCAAGAGCAATAGTTCTAGCACTAGACCTCCTCTGTATCTCTAAACTGGTAACCTATAGAATTTCTTTTAAAGCATCGCCTATGGAGATTTTTACGTACTATAGCGCCCACTTTTAAAGCATCAAAGCATAAAACATCACCTTTCATATTATACGAAAATTGGGGCATATATTATGTTTTATGATTTTTTTTTATTCATTAACCACATCAGCCCCGGAAGAATTTACCCCCTTCCTGACCAGAGCACTTTTTGCGATTCGGCACTGCGTCACTTTAACTGACAATTGCACGGTCGTGCGACGTGGCTACCAAACAAAATTGATGTCCTTTTTTTCCCACAAATAGAGCTTTCTTTTGGTGGTATTTGATAACCCCTGCGCTTTTTATTTTTTGCGCTATAAACAAAAAAAGAGCGACAATTATGAAAAAAAAAAGCATTATTTTTAACTTTTTGCTATAATAAATATCCCCCAAAAATATATAAAAAATTTTTTTCCTCAGTTTAGGCCGATACGTATTCTTCTACATATTTTTCATAAAAAAAAAACAAAAAAAACAAAAAAAAAATAAACGCAATAAGCGATTATTGATCGGTTTGCGCAAAAGTTATAACGATAGGGGATAGTTTTATGGCATTTTTATTAATTTTTTTTTTTTTTTTAAACGGCGGCAATCAGTGATTTTTATTGTGACTGCGACATTATGGTGGACACATCGGACATTTTTGACACATTTTTGGGACCATTGTCATTTATACAGCAATCAGTGCTATACAAATGCACCGATTCCTGTGGAAATGACACTGGCAGTGAAGGGGTTAGCCACTAGGTGGCAGTGTAGGGGTTAAGTGTGTCCTAGGGGCGTGTTTCTAACTGTGAGGGGCATGGCTGTGTGTGACATGTGACTGATCTCTGCTCCGATGACAGGGAGCAGAGAGCAGTGACACGGTCACTAGGCAGAACGGGGAGATGCTTGTTTACATTAGCATCTCCCCATTCTTCCTCCCCGTGAGGCAATCGCGGGTATCCCCGCAGCGATCGAGTCCACGGGACCCACGACTCGATTTACAGAGCTTGCCGCGGGCGCGAGCCGGCGGAGGCGCGCACGCCCGCTGGCCGCCTCTTAAAGGGGAACGTGCAGGTATGTGGTTTTGCCTGTACGAGCCCTTCTGCTGCAGTATATCTGCGTGAGGCTGTTGGCAAGCGGTTAAAGTGTCTTTTTTCAAAAAAAAAAATTGCGTTTGAAAAACTACTGCACAAAAACAGTGAGACATAAAAAAATTGCAACAACCGCCATTTTATTCTCTAGGGTCTCTGCTAAAAACAATATAATGTTTGGGGGGGGGGGGGGGAGGGTTTCCAAGTAATTTTCCAGCAAAAAATGCTGCTTTTTACTTGTAAACAACTACTTTCAGAAAAGGGCTGGGTCCTACTTTAGTACTCCTTAACCTTACTGTGCATGGGGTGCTGATAGGCTCTCTTCAAATGGTTCTTTGTTTCATCTAGGTATTTTCTATGCCCTAATCATAGTTGTTAATGCAGACATTCATCTGTATGGACCAATATAAAAAATTATTTATCACAAGAGAAAAAGTTTTATGCTACAGCACACATTAATATTGTAGCCAGCGATCATGTCTTGTTGTGTGGCGGTGATAGATTACATTTACGTAAGTTTCAGCCAGGCCTGAACAGCAGAAGTTAATGAAATAACATTATAATTCAAATTGAGGAATGTTTAACTATACTGAAAACTGCATTTTAACGGAAACACAGATCCAAATTTTAAAACAACATCCTGTAATGGTCGGGTAAGCCACGACTGTTCTGATATGTTGATTTACTTATGTCAAACATTTGGGTCTTGCACTTCCTTTGTGAGGGTGTAACAAATTATTAATATACATGTCATAACTGAATGTATGCATGTGTCGGATTTTTTTTCCATATTGGTTGATCAATTTACTGTACCTGAACTAGAACTTGGCTACCATCAAACTCAGTGCTCTTATAGATGCAGCAGATAGACAAGTCATGGGACAAAGAGCTGGTGTAGGTGTGGGGCTCTAAACTTATAAATTTGTAGGCCTCAGGCACTTAGACAGTGAAAGGCTCAAAATAAACTGGGTGCCAAATTTCGGGCATTTCCCTACCCCAGCACTATTAATTTTGACGTCAAATTTCGATTTAGTTTTAGTGTCAGTCTTTAGACTAAAAAGCCATTTTAGTTTAAGTCGTATTTTAGTCATCTGAATTGTTTTAGTTGTGTTTTAGTCTACTAAAATCTCCAGTACATTTTAGTCGACTAAAATTAAATGGGTTTTGTTAAATTGTAATGCAGGATTTAGGCATTTCTCTAGCATTGCCAAACACAATAAATACTTCTGGAGTAAAAATCTAATGCCGCGTACACACAGTCGGACTTTTCAGCTACAAAAGTCCGACGGACTTTCAACAGACTTTCTAATGACCGGACTACATACGATCACACAAAAGTCAGACGGATTCGTACGTGATGACGCACACCGGACTAAAATAAGGAAGTTGATAGCCAGTAGCCAATAGCTGCCCTAGCGTTGGTTTTTGTCCGTCGGACTAGCATACAGACGAGCGGATTTCTGGGTCCGGCGGAGTTACGACGTAAAGATTTGAAGCATGTTCCAAATCTAAAGTCCGTCAGATTTGCGACTGGAAAAGTCCGCTGAAGCCCACACACGATCGGATTGTCCACCGGATTTGGTCCGTCGCACAAGTCCGGTCGAAAAGTCCGACCGTGTGTACGCGGCATAATAACATGTTATTATTAATGGTATTAAGGTTTGAACATGTACTACAGACAAAGATTTAGCCATTGTGATATATAAAACGTCTTTATAAATAAAACCAAGTTTTACAAAAAACAAATATATTGCTTTTTGACAAACAGAAGTGCAACTTTAAATATATATTAAAAAAAAAAAACAAACAACACACTGTAAACTCCATTGGCTGCAATGCCATTTCACATATTACCTGAATATATTACCAACATTAAAGTGGTTGTAAACCCATTACAACCACTTTAACCTACAGGTAAGCCTACATTAAGGCTTACCTGTAGGTGCAAGAAATATCTCCCAAACCTAAAAGGTTTAGGAGATATTTGCAGAAATAGCGGCACAGATGTCTACAGCGCATGCGCCATAGACATCGGGATAGGGCGCAGGCACACTGAGCGTGCCGTTTCTACCGGCGATCATGCCATTAGTGGCGGCACCAGCGCGCATGCGTGGGAGTGACGTCATCGTGGCTGCGGCCAGTCACAGCGCCGGAGCCGCGATACCCGGAAGGTACCCAGAAGATAGATGGCGGCGGAGGGGGCGAATGAGGGTCGCTTTGGGGGCTTCAATTTAAGGTAAGTAATTCATAATGAACTAGTATGTTATGCATACTAACTCATTATGCCTTTGTCTTGCAGGGTGTATTTTTTATTTTTTTTTCAGAGGCTTTACTTCCTCTTTAAATATTAAAAGGGAAAAAAAAATTTAAAAAGCCATTTTTTGTTATTGCCCCCTACTTATTCTTATGTAGTAGTGCAGTTTTCATTTTGACGTCAAATTTCGATTTAGTATTAGTTTTGGTCATATTTTAGTCATCTGAATTTTTTCATTTTAGTCGTATTATAGTAGACTAAAATAGTGTTATTATTTAATCAACTAAAATATTTTTGTCGGCTAAATTAACACTGCACCCCAGTGCTTCTCTGCACCAGCATTTACCCATACGTGCGTATAGACGCATTTCCTGAAAATGGGAGTTTTGCATTCAGGAAATCGGTCATATGTAGAGGTAAACGCTGAATGCACAGAAGCATCTACATTTACAGAATTAGAGTCATTTACTTTTATTGCAGGCCATACATGGCACCTGAGGCTCCCTGAACAAGGAAAAATTGCCTGGAATTTTACACCCAGCATAATTTCAGCCTCTCACAATCCGTGTGCATGAGGCCTTAACAACTGAAAATGAAAAATGGCTGCCAAATATGTGGCCACCAATGAAGCCTTGGGTTGGGTTTCAGCCTTTGACGGCCTTGCCATAATAGTTACATTGACCAGTCCCAGCTGTTTGCGTGGTCATCATACGGCTACACTTATTTGTCATAGGGATAAGCTTCCAGTATGGTGTCAGGAACAGCAGACAGAGGGAGGTGCAGCTTACACAGCAAAAACTTGATGGAAACTTTTTTTTTTTGTTAGATGTTTGAAATAGCTTTTTTCCCCTTTTTTTTAAAGACCTTTGATTTGGTAAACATTTAATTGAGTCAAGCCAAGAAAGAAGCCCTGTATGCAGAATATAAAAGTTTGCCTTAGTACAGGACATACTTTGGGCAAGAATCATGTAAGGTTATCAGGCGGTTACGTCCTGTGCTATGGATATTTTCCTCTCTCTCCAAAATTAAGGGTCGGATCCAAGAAAGGAATCCCTAAATCGGAACATATTTCTGTTGCCTGTGTTAAGGGAGATTGAACCACAAGTGCTTGCAGTGGACCTTATTGAATTACTCACTTAACATAGTTTCCAGGGGAAAATCATATCTGATCTACTTTGTTTACTTGAGCAATCCTTGTGGGAGTTTTGCAAGCCTGGAAACAACTTTGTTAGCAAAAATAGAAAACAAAAAAGGCACAACATAGATTTAAAAAAAAAAAAAAAAAAAAAAAAAAAATTACGGGCATTTTAAAATTATTACTAAAAAAGGTAAAACTTTTTTTTTTTTTTAAAGTTTTGGACAGAATGGAGATGGATTGGATTAGCTGCCAGTTTTTATTGCGGTCTGTGCCCCCATTAAGGAGATCCCCCCCTCTCTAATTTGTTCTGTTTACTATTATTGAAAGTAAAAGAAAATCCCAAATTTTGATTTCCCCCCAGAAAAGTAATAGAGGGGACACTAGTTCTGGTGACCTTGAAGTCTCCAAGGAATTCCCTTAATTTGCAGGGATTTCCTCTCACTTCCTATTTGGCTATGGGGCAGAAAGTGAAAGGAAACCTCCACAATGGGACACAGATGGCAAAAAATAAATAAAAAAATTTGACACGGGTTATAACCCTCCCTTGCTAAAAAAATAAATAAATAAATAAATAAATAAATCTTGGCTTACAGTTCTACTTTTTAAGTATTGAGCGTGTTTTCGCCAAAAGAAAGCCAATTAGGAGAAGAAGAGGCAAGATATAGTGCGTTATGCACGTTTCCAGGTGTTCTTCTGACACTCCCACTGCAATCTGCGGGGACCAAAAATGCGCAATTCTGCCCCAAAGAAGCTCATGTACCTTTTCGAATGAAAAGCTTTAAGTGACAGTGACCCAGTTGTATCTGGACACCACAGGATACAATAGGGATCCTCACGTTGAGCTTTGAATCGCTTCTAGGGAAATGCTTCAAATATACAAAGGACCAAAAACGCATGACCCAAAGAAGCTCATTTACGTTTTTAAGCTTTGAGAGATAAGTTAAGTTTCAAGTGACAACACTCAGGTGTAAAAGGGCACCATGGCATAGGAATCCTCATCTGGGAGGTCTGAAGCACTTCTAGAAAATTTTTCAAGTTTGGGCTTATCTTGTTATTTTTGGCTAGAGGTCTGCCTTATGGTTAAGTATTGACATTACGAAACATAAAAATCCTTTTTTTACGTGCCTACAAGGTTTATTTGTAAAGGTTATCAAATCATATTGCCACAAAGAGAAAAGGGGGTTAAATGCTCACTAAGCAAGCCAAGAAGCAAACAACGTGCCTTCCAGCAATTCCTTTCAAACTGCGAGAATTCCAGAAGTACACCAATGTCAATGAAAATATGAAAAACAAAAATCAATTCATAGCTAACTATGCCAAAAACGTGGACATTTTGGATAAAATTATCATTATGCATTGCTAGACAAATTCCAGGACCTAAGCTGCCCTGTCACACAGTATGTGGTCTTCTGATGACCCAATTCTACATACTGCATATACATTTCTACAAAATTCCCAGAATCAAGTCATTTTGCAAAAAAAAAAAAAATATATATATATATATATATATATATATATATATATATATATATATATATATATATATATATATACATATACACACACACATATATTATATATATATATATATATATATATATATATTATATACAATAAAATTGTATAGCACCAGCAATGTATTCTGCCAAGTTCCCAAGTTTTCTGAAATGGCCGTTAAATGGTCCCATCTACCATGGGTCCTACATTCTAATCGTTACAGTTACTATAACCAAATGAAAAATAAAAAATCTATTATTTCTAATGCCTGGTACACACGACGAGATTATCGGACGAATGATCGTCCATTTTTTTTTTGCATGCTAATCTCAGATCTGAATCTACTAAAGTCACGCAAATTCCCGTATCACAAAATTAAAATTCGGAAGTGATGTCATGTTTTGTAATGCATTTTCGAACTATAGCTGTACTCATTAAAACGAAAATCGTACGATCTGGCATCGTACAAAAAAAAAAAAAAAAAAAAAGTGTCCATGTCTGATAGAATAATATCGGATGAACAGTTATGATCGGCTCTCGAAAACTCTGTACTAACGATCCGATTATCGTACGATCGCTTCAAAAGCGGTATTTTTGTACAAATTTTCTGATCGTGTGTACGGGGCTTTACCTTCTCAAGTGGTCATTTAAATACCCATCCACCGTGTAAATATGAGCTCAAAATCTGCTCATTTCAGTTGCTTTTTGAAAGGGGCTATGCTGGCTCTACATGGCCCCACTGTATGTGTGACGTAGCCACCCTCTTTGGCGCATTACCGACATCGACAACACTGTTACAAGTCACCACACCCAGTGCCAGCATGTACATATAGCCTCTTATTTAGCACAGCCCTGCCCACGGATTTGTTCACCAACAGTGGGACCAGCAAATACTTTTGACAATTGTAGTATGCAGTGAGTCATGCATGTGACCATCATATTACAAACATTTCTCTAACCTTAAAGCCCAGAAGTGCGGGACCTGCACTTCCATAGTTAGTAGGGTAAGCCAAGTATCAAGTAAAAGAGCCCCTCTCAGCCCCTCTATCATCAACTTGGATCAGGTGGGTTTTGCAAACATGAGATAAGCGCAGGATAACACTATTAAAACCCTGTCCCTCATTTCCTACTGTCAAAAACGACAGCTCCCCCTGTGTCTTCTCTATCTAGATGCAGAGAAGGCATTTGATTGCCTCAACTGGGCGTTTCTCCATATTGCCTTAGAACAACGGTCTTCCATTGCCATTTCTACAGAAAAGCATGTCACTTTATTCCTCCCCCACTGCCTGCATCAAATGGCCTTCCATCCGCTCCACTACAGATTTCAAATGGAACACGCGAGGGCTGTCCAAAAGGCAACAATACAAGCGGGGTTTATTTGCAGGCAACCTCCTACTCTATAGCTTCCCCTACATCCTTAAGAAACTAAAACACTTTGGGTCCTTTAGTAGCTTCAAAGTCAATCCATCTAAAACTCACTACCTCAATGGCTCCTTGCCCTCTAGCACCCAGCTGTTCTGAGCTGACAGATTTCATTTTCATTGGGCCCAATACCTTGTCATACAGAACTATAGGAGCTGAACTACCTCCCCATTTTGACTACCACACAACATAGGAGCTGGTCAACCCTGAAACACTCCTGGCTGGGATGGATGTCCATCTTCAAGATGGACATCCTCCCCCAATTTCTCTACATCTTCCAAACCTTACCGATCCGTAACCCCCCCCCCCCCCCACCTCTTTTTCCAATCTGCACATTCTATGCTGCTTAAATATCTCTGGCCTAGATCCCATAAAATCAACAAAAAGGTGAAGAAGGGCTAGCTCATCTTTTGCACACTGCCGCGATAATATGCAGAATCTTAGATTGGTTCCACGATTACCAAACATTGGGTCAGAAAATGGGTATCTTGCCAATACCATTGTTCTCACTCCCATGGATCCATCCCACCAACTGCCTTTGTTGTCCACACTATCATTCGTAATATTCTTGCTTGTGTGAGATAACACGATCAGGGAACACAATATAGCCTCCTAAGTGGGCACTACGACTTTGATCGTAGGAAATCTGGAATTTCCTCCAGGGATGGATTGCACCGATTTTCACCAATGGCAGGCCTTAAACCCCTCGCCATTCGGCAAGCTATCGACCCAACTGGGCTGAAAATCCTGCAGGAAATTGTAGCTGTGCTATTTCCAACTCTGATATTTCTACGATAAGTACAAACTAACTGGGTTCCACGGAGACCTGACCCCCTTTGGGGAACTATGCTTATCTGACGCAGTGTGTCCCCATGGCATCTCAAAACTGTATAGCATCCTACTGTCAAGTGTCTTCTCCACTCTTCCCTATCATGTCCAAGATTTGGAGTGGGAACTAGGACTTGCTTTTCCATCGGAGGCCTGGGATAAAGTTTTCCTCCTTACCTTTAAAATTAACCACTGCCTCACAGGCATAGGAGAGGAATTTCAAAATACTAACCAGGTAGTACTTTAGTCTAGCTGTGCTATAAAAATTATTCCATTGATTCCAGATCAGTGCTGAAGATGTGGAGTGGCAGGTGGTACACATTTTCATGTGTGGTTGTCTTATCCTAGGATCAGACCATTTTGGAAATATATTTCTACTAAGCCAACTAATTACAGGTAGAACGAACATGGGCGGAAACACAAGAGGTATCTCTCCTGTCCATGATTCCAGGGTCAATTTAAACACAATAAGTGGTGCCTGTTTCAATTTTTAATCTTGGCAGATAATGCCTTGATCCCCAGGCATTGGAAGTCTTCCACAGTCCCTATGATTAGGGAATGGGTAAGTGAATTAAACCACCCAATGAGGATGGAAAAATTCCTTGCTGATGCCAATGAAAGCTTCTCTAAATTTCGAGACTTGGGGTACACATGGATAGATATCTCTAACTCACCTAAAACTCCTACTGTTCTTAGATAAATCAACACCATGTAACCATTTATCAGTCTCAGCAAGACAGTAAAGAGCAGAAAAAGTATACTCAGATACAAGGAGACAATCTTCAAACTCAATTCTAAAATAGGAATGAGCAAATCTGCCTGGGTTTTGGAGAATCCCATTTGAAATTCTAGGATTTGGAATTTAGTAGCGACCACTTAAGTCTATGGTGGGGGGGGCCAGTTAATAAATAATGGCTATTTTTAAGGCTGTACTGTAAAGGGGGGGGGGGGGGGCATGGAAAACTCAGAACTCGGGTTGATTTCATGGACAGTCTCAGAGACTGGCTTACATACAGCAGTAGCACTTCAATCTAATTCATTTCAATTTTTCAGCTACACAATTTTTATCAAGCGATAAAGGGCCCACTATGAACAGCAGATAGAAATTGGACAGTATAAATAGACACAACACAAGTATACACGTGGGTGGATAAGATTGGTAATGTACTTTTATAGGGTGTGGGGGATGGGGGGAGGGTGGAGGGGTGTAAAGAAAGGTGATGCATAAGTTGGGCTATATTTATTTAACATATTGGATAGGGGTATTGCTGTGGATGGGAAGGGGGGGGGGGAGGGGTGGTGTCCGGTCCCCCATGTTGCAAATGGGCCCCAGATGGGCTGTCTGGGGGTGGGAACGCTGCACCACCAGAATGGGGCTCAAACCATATAGCTCATTTTAAATAAAATAAAAAATTTAAAAGAAATAAATTGGACAGTAGTTTAATTTGACTTTTCTTGCTAATGCACAATTATCCAGCCACTGGCACTGGCCATTTTATATCAAATTCTATTTCTCATTTGAATAAGAATTAAAAAGACCACAGACGATAAATACAGCAGTGTAAAGTTAGCCAGCAGCATCACATTTTTAATGAGAAAGAATTGGCTGAAGAGAGGAGCATTAGCAGATGTTTCACCAAAAGGATTAGTAGACCATAGATGACAGTGTAAAATTTGCCAACACCAGGAGAATTTTAAAACAGCAAGACTAGGCTCAGAGACCAAGAGCATAGGCTGGGGTACTAATACAAGAATTACCATATTGCAGAGGATACAGCAGTGTAAAATTGGCCGGCAAGCAGGACAGTTTTAATGTGAGATAATAGGCCTAACTGGTGTATACCCACCTTTTAATTTTATCTATGGGCATATGGTGAATGTGAGTAATATAATGGGAGGTAGTTTAGGTGCACGCCGTTTTCACTTTTTTCTTTCAAATGATACAGAGGCACACAAGAACCCCAAACTTAAAAAAAATGCCCCAACATAAAGGTAACCAAAAAAAAATTAAAAATTACATTAAATTAAAACCCAACACACCACCTTGAAACAAAAGCCTGAGAAGAAAAAGAAGAAAGAAGAAAGAAAGAAGAAGAAAGAAGAAGAAGCTTCCAATACCCTGACACTATAGCTGCCCTGTGCACCCCCTTTTATAGGAATGTGGCTGGTTTATCCAAAATCCCACGGGACCCAGTTTTAATGTTATACAGTGCATTAGGGTTTAAAAAGAACTATCCTGGGTAAAGCTGCACTAACATTTTTGGACACATTCATCACTTCCAACCTATAGTAGCAGCAAACTCAAATCTCATCCCTACTCTTCAAGGAAGGTACAATAGCAGCTCACATCTTGAAACTATGCAAGTTTACTGGCAATTTTTATCCTTCCTGGAGCTTCCCTTTAATAGAACTTTTATCTGCCGCAAAATATACAACAGCCAATATTATTGGTTCTCCATAAAATGCGGTTATTCTTGATGATAGCTAGTGCCTAAATGACAATCTGTTGATTCCCACAATAGACGTACAATCTCAGAACACAATATTGTTAATTGCTCTTCTTATGGTCTAAAATAAGTGGAGAAAAAAAAAAGACAAAAGTGGAGTTGTTGCCATAATCACCAATCAGATTTCTAATTTTCTAGATAAATAGATAGAACTCGAGTGGTTGCGATCGGCAGCAACTCAAGTTTGTTCCTGCCTTCTTTTCCCTTACTTTTTATAAAAAGGCACCATGTGCATTCCAGAAATAACCAATAATGAAGCAGTGGTACAGCTGTATAGAGGTATTTGAGTGAATACTTTTGGGGCAGCAAAAACTAGAAAATTAGCATGGAAATAGCCCCTTTAAAACATACAAATGGCAGAAGAAAACGAACAAAAAAAATATATATATATTATCTATAGAGATTAATGCAGCATACCACATGTAAAAAAAAAAAAGATATCAATTTTATTTGGGTACAGTGTCACACGACCACGCAATTGTCAGTTAAAGCAATGCAGTATCGCAAAAAAATGGCCTGGCCAGGAAGGAGGTAAAACCTTCCGGAGTTGAAGTGGTAAAAAAAAAAAAAAAACAGAGGTGATCAAATACCACCAAAAGAAAGCTCTATGTGAAAAAATATATAGATTTAATTTGGGTACAGCTTTGCATGACCGCGCAATTATCAGTTAAAATATCGCAGTACCATTCACAAAGGATCACTGAATGTCCATACCCAGGAGAATGGGTATAAGATTAAAACGCGGTGGTATAAAACACCAAAATTACTTCACAAGTTCATACCCACGGTCTCCGACCGTTGTTGGAAGTATGGCCAAGACCTAGGTACCTTCCTTCACATATGGTGGGAATGCCCACTGATTCAGCCATATTGGCGGAAGGTGCATGATGTGACGACTGCGGTCTCTTCGCCCCCCCCCCCCCCCAGAACTTACGCCAGCACAGTACCTTCTTCATCTTTCCAAAATATCTAATAAAATTTACTATAAAACGGTGGCTATGCATATGATAAACGCTGCTAGGCTATGCTTACTGGTTAATTGGAAGTCCACATCGACCCAGTCGAAGAAAGAATGGGCGTCACGCATTAACCACATTGCAGGGATAGAGGAGCTGATCTATACCACCCAAGATAGGATCTCCAGCTTTACGACAATATGGGAAACCTGGTTTAAGTTTTAGTTTTGGTGCTGGGATCATTGGAACTGGATTCATTTACCTCTTCAACTTGCAAAAGGTTCCCATGTTCCTCTCTATCTTATATATGGGGTGGAGGGTTCGTATTCCAAATCCTTGTGATGATCCGATCGGTTGGGAGGGGACCGTCTGGCACCTGCGACTGTGTTTGATGCCCTTGGAGCCGTACAGCGCTTTCTTGCACGCATTCCCTGATCCTCTGTTACGGGGGATCATGGAACTCTGGTAAGAGTTCATTTCTGCTGATCTGGTGGTGGATTCAACACAGTGTTTTATTCATTGGTTTTGAAGATGGCTTGCTCGCAACTTATGGACTTTTCATTTTTTTTGCACTGGTGGCTTTTTATGTATCAGCTCACTTTTTTGTTTTTCTTATTCACATCGAGCTATGGACTTATAATTTTTTATATTGATGTATATTATTTCTCCAACTAATTACTCACGGACTTATTCATTTTTTTGGTTTCACTAATCAAGATGTTCATGCACCATTTAGTTTTTGGGGAGTTTTTGATTTTTATTATTCATTAATTGTGCACTATTAGATGCACTCATGAGATCAGTTTGAATTTTGGTTAATAATTTATGGATAACGTGCTTCTAACTTTCCCAACCTGGTTTAAGTACCATAACTCCCAAGAATACCAAAATCTGGTGCGAGATAATGGTTAGTAAGCTAGCCGCGACTAATCTCTACCATAATTATGTTCTGACGGCACGAGAGGCGTTGACATTCTACACAGTGAGCAGGTAGGAGTAGATGGGGAGGGTAGCTGGTGGTCATTCCACCCCCTCTCCTAACTCTTCCTACCCTTACACTGCCCCCCCCCCCCCCATCTCTCCCTTTCTCCCCCCTCCTCTTCCCTATCTCTTTCTTTCCCTATCTTTTCTCCTTTCCTTATCCCCCTCCTAAAAGAGCCCCAACAGGCAGAGAGTTTGGAGTGAGGGGCCAACTTAATAGCTGGCCCCCTGGTCCACTCCTCTCCGGGAAACAGACATACAGATAGCGGGTAGTAGACCAAACTAGAGGCCCCAACTTGGCGAGATACAGACAGGCCGACAGGCAGTAACCCTACCATAAACAAACCTTACAACTTAAGAATGCTTCAATGTGATCTATATGTCTGGCCTTACCGAGAATGTTGATGATTCTTTAGACATGGAGTATCTGTTAGCTATGTTAATGTGTATCTTTTGTTGGCACACTAGTTTTTTTTCTGTATTATTACTTCTGTAATGTCTTGCATTACCTTTAATAAAAAATCTTTATGGAAAGGAAAAGAAAAAAAAAATAACGCAGTACCACAGCAAAAAATGGCCTGGTCATGAAGGAGGTAACACCTTCCGGAGCTGGTGGTTAATTACCGGTAAATTTGATCGTGAGATTGTTTTTAAACTTTGGACCATGGCAACTATGTACATACCATACCTGGCCCCTGGAAGTAGGAAAACACTGTAGTAGACACCGCTACCTCACTGACCTTCCCCTTGCTTACGGGTCCCGCACCCAGGTTGGCTGCACTCCTGCTTACTTAACACAGGAGGTTGGCCACTCGGCATGGGTGCCATTCAGAGAAAGCTCTGCATTTTCTGAATGAATGCAAAGTATTCTCTGATTAGACGAGGTGGATCCTGCTAATTCCCGCTAAGCAGGTGGATGACAGGTTCGTGTCCGCTCCTCTATGCAGAGCAGACACAGCCCGCTGTTCTAAATGGGTTGCCTGTCTGTTTCCATCCGACTGTCATCCGATCCACTAGGCAGATGGAAAACGGATCCCCATCCCTCTTTTTTAACAGATAGGATCAGATGCCGGCGGTAGTGAATGGACACATGTCCGCTGATTTTCACAGATACTGTGGAACTGACAGGCAGATCTGATTGGTCCGTCAGGCTGGGTTAACACTTATGCGAATTGAATGTGGGTTTCTCCGCGTCCGATTCGCATGTCAGGAGATTGCGACTGGCTCTCTATGGAGCCGGTTCACACATCTCCGTAGCGGCTCCGGTGCGAATTGCACAGGAGTCCTGTGCAGCTCTTGGTTCGTTTCAGCCCAAAATTTGGGCTGAAATCCAGACTCCAACTGTGAGCCGCTGCAATCTCCAGTGTGAACCAAGCCTCAGTGTGAAAGGGGCTTAAAGTGGTTGTAAACCCTGTTACACCACCTTTACCTACAGGTAAGCCTATAATAAGCCTTACCTGTAGGTACCGTGAATATCTCCTAAACTTACACAGTTTAGGAGATATTCACTGTATCCGCATGTGCCGATATCATCGGCACAAGCGCACTGAAGAAACGGCCCGCTCGTGCTGTTTAAGGAGCGGTGCCGTGACTGGTGGCTCCCGCACGCATGCGCAGTGGTGGCATCATCGTGGCTCCGTCCAATCACAGCACCGGAGCCTGCGAACCTGGAAATAACTCCGAGAGACATGTCGCCAGTCACAGCGGTGTGTGGGTACCGCTGCAACAGCTTCAATCTAAAGTAAGTATTTCTTAATGAGCTAGTATGCGATGCATACTATCCCATTATGCCTTTGTCTTGCAGGATTTGGGTTTTTTTTGGGACATTTACAACCTCTTTAAGTGCGCTTTATATTGAAGCAAACCATCTGTTGACTGCCAGTGGTAAAAAAGA